>VONZ01000262.1:600000-886475 GCA_012976165.1 Labeo catla | reverse complement strand
TGATGTACTTGTTACATTGTAAGAAGAATGGCAGCTACACTAATATCAGTCTGTTTTGTTCTTATTCCAAAGTCACCGTAGACACCCAGACATCTAGGTGGATCAGCACCTAGAGACGACCTCTACAGTCCTGAATGTCAGCGGAGACCAGGACAAGTAGATGAGCCCCAGAGACGGATCCCCAGGGAGGACCTTGTCACATAGACAGCAATCAGCACAAGACCACAAGAACCTAATGAGTCCTCTGCACAATCTGACTTTCCTGCAGCCTGGAACAAACTGCTGTTTTGTCTGGCCAGAGGAGAACTGGCCCCCCGACTGAGCCTGGTTTGTCCCTGTTTTTTTTTCCCTCAATTTCTTTCACCGATGGAGTTTTGGTTCCTTGGCGCTGTCGCCTCTGGCTCGCTTAGTTTGGGGACACTTAATTTCCAGCGATATCGTCGACTTGATTGGACAGATACTATTTGAACTGAACTGAGCTAGATGATGACATCATTGAATCAATGATAAACTGCCTTTAACTGAAAATTGAATGTTTACTGTTGTCCTTTTGAATTATTCACACACTATTTTCCTATTTCATACTGTAAAGCTGCTTTGACACAATCTGTATTGTTAAAAGCACTATATATATATATATATATATATATATAAAGGTGACTTGACAAGTTTAATATATAATGTTACTACTTCTTCTTCTACACATTTCTCTTAGTTTCACCATCTGTTTTAGATTTTAGTGCAGACTAACAGCATTTGCTTTCCTCTATAAAAAGAAACTTCCTCTTCAGATATTTCCTCATTGCCCCGTGAAGACACTTAATGAGAGCCAGAACACAGACAGACAGAAGTCCAGACGATCTAAAGCAGCATCACACTCTTCTGCTGGAATTGGGCTCTTCTGGAAACTGGCCTTTAGAGAAAAATCTTTGGACTGCTGCTGCTGTTGCAAACTGATGCATGTGAGTCACTTTCACATCAAACTCATCTTATCATGCTGATCAATCTGATGATTGACAGGTCGGAAATAAAACACAGTAATATTCAACTAAGTGTTTTTTTTAAAACTAAAGTAAAATAGTTGAATGTCTTTGTTAAAGGCCCCAAAGTGATAGTTTGTAGTGGGAATTCAGAAATAAAGCGCAGGAGTATGAATTCCCACCATAGCTGACAGGGCATTCACTGATTGATTAAACATATTACTTTACCTTTGCAATTTGCAATTATATTTTAGACATGCTGCGGCTCAAAAGTGATCAGTAACATGACATTGTGCTTACACTGATTGTCTCAAATTCTGTTGTGATCAGACCACTGGCATCTCTTCGTAGGCTACACACAACAATAAATGACCAAAACTGGTCTGGCAATGTATGTATGTTGCAAAGCCATCTGATCTGAGTTATTATTTGCATGAAAATATTTCATTTGCACACAAAATGTGATTACAGCACACAGAGTGGAAGTCGAACTTGCACAATCAACTGGTACCAGTCGGACAGGACCAACCCAAATTCGATACTGATGACAGTCCGCAGACTGTTTCTATAGCAACTGGAACTTCAGCTGCAGCTGCACTGATGCAATGACTTTACCAATTAGCGACTGGTTATTTTATTCAGAAGGCAGGTCTTCCTTTAATTGAGCACCCATATTCAGCGTTGCATTTTCCCCATTCAAAACTATATCGTTGCAACAGTCAGCGCGATGAAATTAGGGTCTCTAAAGCTTGGCGAAAAGCTATCAAAGAGAAGGTAAGAAAAATGTTAACCTAGGGATCATTGAAGAATCACAGAGTGCCATATTGTGCTGGTTCCCAAGCCAGATGGAACAATACCATTCTGTAATGAGTTCAGGAATCTGAATGAAGTGTCACAGGTTGATTTTTATCCAATGCCACATGTAGATGAACAGATTGATCGGCTAGGAAAGGCCAGATGTATTACCAAAGGATACTGGCAAGTTCCCCTGTCTCAAGCGTCCAAGGAAAAGACAGCAGTGGATGGCAAGGAATAAAGGGACCCACAGTTTGGTGACACCCTAACTCTCATGATGCCACAGTGTATTTAGTGGATTGTGTTTAACACAAAATGAATGATCATCAGTTTCGCACATAAGAGGTAGGACTATATTCTACAGCGATCAAGAAAAAAAAGCAGCACTGGTATCAGTTCAGTATCGGTATCCAATACTTAGAATATCTGTATCGAAAAAAAATGGTATTGGTCAACACGTTCTCACTCCCAACTAGTCACATACCGATGCTTGATCAGGACCCCTTTCCCGTCACTTTTTGATGCTCAAGGTACACATTTAGTGTCGACATGCAGGGTCCTTCATTGTTTTCAGTTGTCTTAATTTAAAGGTTTGCATGCATTTGTAAAAAATATAAATAATTTAATTTAAATTTATACTTTAATTGGAGCACCAAACCCCTCCCCTACCCTAAACCTACCCACTTCTGAACAATATAAAACACGTTACAGGCAAATATGTAAAGTACAGTCACAGATATTTATTGCAAAGACTGACCATAAACAAGCAGTATAAAAGCATTACAAGTCATGTTGCATTCCAAGTCTTCTGAAGCCGTGCAATATCTTTATGCGAACAAGAGAGTAAAACGTAAGGTTTAATCGCTGAAAATGTTTTAATTATTTTAAAAACTGCACAGACTGGTTTGTAGTGCAAACAGTTTTACTGTGTTCTTCTTGTTATTTTCCTATAGTGGCTAATGAACCAGAAGTCTCGCACATAGGCTTACTGCCACATTGAAGAAAAGGTGGATACTTGGCTGAAACAGGCTGCTTACTATGGAAACAAAATAATAGCACTGTGCTGATGAAGATCTTGTGGGGTTAAAACAGAGTAATGACAGAGATCTCAGTGTCATTATTTCAGGAGAAATGTTTTTACAAACTGTTTTTGTAACCACGGCTTTAACATTTATTTTCAGGGCTATATGACCTAATACTAGTCGTCTAGGTTCATCAGAGGAGCTTGTTTTTTTTTGTTTGTTTGTTTGTTTGCTTGGTTTTTTTTTGTATGTCAACCACAAAGATGATAACTGAAAAAGTTTAGAATATCAGAATTCAGTGGGGGGAGGGAAAAAATAAATAATGTAACAACACACCAAAATGTTTTTTAAGCAATGTATTTTAAGCAATTAGTTGCACTTGTACTTCCTGGCACTCCAAAAAAAAAAAAGTGAGTAGACAACAGTGTACAATAGACACAATCCCCAAAGAATAATTTTTTTTTTTTTTTTGGAAAAAAAGGAAAAAATTCAGTTCCGTGTGATGTGTGTAAAAGCAATGTCTCAGTCCTACCGCTCCCCTTAGGAATGGCATTCAGTTGATCAAAGATGGATGAGTGAAGAACTGAAGAGTTGAAAGACATGACATGAAGAGCATAGGCGGAGTTTCACTTTTATGCGTGGGGGGGCACCCACTGGCAGACAAGCCAGCAGAATTTTTTATATATATATGTTCTATATTTCATATATTTACGTAACATAATTTATGTAACATATTCTACATTAACATACATTTAGAATAAACAATGACTGCTGTACAAAGAGTAAAAAAAAACAAAAAACATGTTACCTCACTTGCCCACCGCGACACCGACCACACCGTCGTTTTGATTTTTTTATAGTAATAAAATATTATTTAGTTCAGTTGGAGAACAGACACTACAGTCTGTCGCATCGCAGATCACATTTTATTTATCAGCGAGCGGAGTGTCGCTCACTCCTGGAGAAACCGCTTGTAGAACTAAAATCTCATTTGCATTATCCAACGAATAAACCGAGGAAAAAAAACTGTCTTGAAAACAAAGAACCACGGGAAAGAATGAGCAAAGTATTTGCTTGAACTTCAGCATTCTTCAGAATAGAAATACGAAATCTTTATCGAGGAAATAAGACTCTCACATGCGCACCGCTCTCTTCACGATCACTTAATCTACTATTGCCTTGCACTTTCTCCGTGCACGCGCTCCCCACCCTCTTAAAGGGGAAATACCAAATTAAAGCAGTGCTGTTTTGAAACATGTTAAAAGTGTCAAGGGTTACACTATAATCAGTTAGAGTTTGTTAATACACTTTCAAACAACACATGCAGGCTGTAAAACTCACATTATAAATATCCTTATGACAACTCGTTTATTTATCTGTTTTATTCTGTATACTTGACTCTTATGTTTTTGTTTCAGTGGTTTAATGTGAGGAATATTCAAAAAAAGGAAAAAAAGATATTCTAGATAAACTTCTGATGATTATGTCTTTACGATTTTGTGTCAGACCACGTGGATTCAGACTTGGGTAAAAGTTTATAGAAGACAGGCAAATCGTTTGTCAGTCAGCAATGGTTTTTATTGTCACCACAGACAATTTTTACTTGTGGTCACACAAAGACAGTAAACAAACGTATGTGTTAGTTATTTTGGTGTTCCTGTGCAAGAACTTCAACCCCAAACTGCTCCAGTAATGATCTTAACTTCCTTTTCTCTCACAGAAACGACAGTAGTTTAATAACTCTATTGTGAGCACAGATGAGTGTCAGTTTTTGGGTCTTCTGTCAGAGTGAGAAATGATTGTGTGACTGCATCACACTCTTCTGCTGGTTTTGGGCTCTTCTGGAAACTGGAGTTTAGAGAAATGATGCTCATCTTTGGACTGATGCTGCTGCTGCAAACTACTGCATGTGAGTCACTTTCACATCAAACTCATCTTATGATACTGATCATTGTTCAGTCAGATGAAGTCTGCAGTCATCTAGTAACAGATTTTTGGATCTTTTTGACTGTGTGTATAAAGTGGAGTATTATGAGAATGTGAAATCAAAATGATAGATTCTATAATTTTAGTCTGCGCATAGTCTTTTTTAGACCAATTTCAGTGAATAGTATATATGCATTTGTTGCTGATGTAAAGCAATCCGCACTTCTCAAAGATGCTGTTTCCCAATTCACCTACACTGTAAAAAATAAAAAACACAATTTGTTGAGTGAGCTTAAAATAAGTTACCCTGCTGCCATAAAATTTTAAGTTCAGTCAACTAAAATAAGTTTGTTAAGTTGCACTAAGTAACAACTTAGATATTTGTGTTTGCTAAACTTAACAGATGGGTAAGTAACCCAGCTGCCTTAAAATTTTAAGTTGATTCAACTCAAATATCTAAGTTGTCACTTAGTATAATTTAACATTTCAAGTTGAATAAACTTTTTTTGAGTTGACTGAACTTAAAATTTTAAGGCAGCCAGGTTACAAATTATTTTAAGTTGACCCAACAAATTGTTTTTTACAGTGTACTCTGTACTCTGTAGCTTAGTTACATGCACCCTGTAACCATATACTGTAGATAGGGTGTGTCACAATGCCCACACCTGGGGTCTTTGCGCTTGACCGTTTGTTTACTGTAAAACATATTTCTTGTATTTGGCCGGAGATAAGCACTGTTGCACTGTTGCAAAAATAGTGTTTTTATACAGAGCTTAATTTAATTTACAAATTTTATACAATTAAAAAAAAAAATTGCACTTTTAAATAAACTTAAACGCATCTGTAGTCTCTGTGAATGAATTTAATTGCGGTGATATCTAATTACCTCCTTGATTTTTACTTTAGGTGACATTTACTGTTCCAACAGACAATATTGTTTTTAAAACATAACACAGTATGAACTTGTATAAATTCAACATCACATTTGCAATCATCTGCAGATATTGGGGGAAAACAGCACTCATGCTCATGTGATATTGTTAAACTACGCTATTTGATGCAAATATATAAGACACAAACTCATACAGTTTTGCCATCGTATTTTAGTGGCATATAACTGCATTCTAATAGGCTTCGTCACACAGTCTGGCATCATGTTCATCAGGAACTGCATTAATGTAAGATTTTGGACAGGTCTGAGCTTGGGCGGGGTGCATTGTTAATATTTTTAACACATTATTTTTTCTATAATTAATGCACAGCTCTTGTTGCAATATTACATTAAGAGTCTGCAGTGATCTAATCATAGTCTTTTCTGGTCTTAACAGTTTATATTAGTGGAAGGTTAACATGTCCACTGTGCTATAAGGTTTGAAGACGGATTCATCAAATGATGTCAATGCATTAAATGTGATTATTTTAGAAAGATCAAGAAATTATTTCTAAATGAGAGAAATGTCACTGGATTACAGGATTGGACAGAAAGTGCAGGACAAAGACAATTTATGCTTTATCAGAATAAACTGTATCAACATGCATAAAGTGTTTGTAGATAGTGAAATCATGGTAGTAAATTTGAATATAAACAACATATAGATTTGCTTTTTGACTGAAGCCAAAAAAAGTTGATATTCCAGTTTCAAAAAGATTTTGAAATAAAATAAATGTTTTATTTTACACACTAAACCAAGTTAAATCTATCTAGTAATATAATTATGTTTAGTATCCTGCTAATTAGTAAGTCAGGAGACACACAAATCTGTGTTTATGATAAAAAAAATGAGCATTACTGAGATCAGATCAAGAGTATGTTTGATGTGTTTCTTCTGGTGAGCTTTAATTCTGTGAATGTTTTATTTTGTGTCTGATTTTAATTAATGATGCCTGTAGATTTTGTTATTTAATTGTGTGTGTGTGTGTGTGTGTGTTTTGTTCTTCAGGTGTGGAGTGGAACTGTAGTTTTAATCAGTCTGATCCCTGTTATGCAGCTCTGGGAGACAAACTCAATCTGCTGATGATGTTGAACGCTAGTGAATATGACCTGAAGATAATCAATAGAATAAACAGCACAAAAGATGATCCGACTTGTAGAATAAAATATGGCAGAATCAGGGATTGTGACCTTTATAATAACAGAGCTGAAGTGACAGTCATTAATGGGACTCTGATAATAAAGCGTGTGATCAGAGCAGATTCGGGGAATTACAGATTGACTCTCAGGCGCTCAGATGGCACAGAATCATCTCGAGATCTTCAAGTGTTTGTTGAAGGTACAGAAACTCTCTCATCAGACTCATTCCAATCTCATGTTGTCCAAAGATCTCACTCTCATGCAAATGAATCAGTCGAATCTCTGTGAAGGTTTTTATTCCTGTAGCACACAGTAAAAACTAGGATGGAACGGTTTTCACTAAAAAATCAAATCGTTTGGTTCTCCACACACAGTTTGGGACGCAATATCCTAAATATAGCCAGCTGAACTATATCGTGCACTGGATCAGTGCATTCTCTTAAAGTAACAGCTCTTTCTTAATATTATTCTATTGTATTTATTCGTGCTGTTGCTTGTAGTTAGATAGATTATTCTTATTTTCTTTATTTTTATTTGACAGTATAGCTTTTCCCTAAACATACCACATACCAAATCGTACCAAAACCCAGTGCGAATTACAGTGGGGTAATTCCCCATGAATAAGCTGAACTGTTCCATCCTAGTAAACACAGTACATACTCCAGTAATAGTATGAGTAGTGTGGAAGAACAAGATTCTCCTGTGATTCTCCTGTGTTTGTCATGTGCACAGAAGACCATTAGACTAATCTGTCCTACCGGTGAGATCATTTCTGTGAACCTGCAAATATCTGTCTTATGACTAGAGTTAAAACAGTAATAAAAGA
Source organism: Labeo catla (assembly GCA_012976165.1). NCBI lineage: Eukaryota > Metazoa > Chordata > Actinopteri > Cypriniformes > Cyprinidae > Labeo > Labeo catla. The sequence goes on along the minus strand of VONZ01000262.1, from coordinate 878,855 downwards.
AATAAAAGAAGAATAAAAGTGAAGTTTACTTTGATTAGTGCTCAAGCATGTTGCCTAATAATGTATTGTATGTTTTTGTTTACATTTGTGCTAGGGCTGTTAATTAACTAATTAATTGCACTATGGGATGATTTATTTGTCTAATTAATTGCAAATGCAATCAACATTTAGATTTGCTTTTTGGCTGAGGACATATACAAAAAAGCTGACATTCCAGTTTCAAACAACAAAAAAAAAACAACAACAAAAAAAAATGTTTTATTTTAAAAAAATTTTTACACACTAAACCAAGTTAAATCTACCCAGTAATATCATCAACATCAAGAAATGTAACAAGGAGATCTGTAAAATAATCCATGTGACATCAGGGGTAAATGATTAATGACAAAATTTTAATTTGGGGGTGGAGAAACCCTTTAATGATGTATGCAGATTTTTAGGTATTTCATTGTGTGTGTGTGTGTGTTTGTTTTGTTCTTCAGGTGTGGAGTGGAACTGTAGTTTTAATCAGTCTGATCCCTGTTACGCAGCTCTGGGAGACAAACTCAATCTGCTGATGATGTTGAATGCTAGTGAATATGACCTGAAGATAATAAAGAGGATATACAACACACACGATGATCCAGTTTGTAGAGTAAAATATGGCAGAATCAGGGAATGTGATCTTTATAATAACAGACCTGAAGTGACAGTCATTAATGGGACTCTGATAATAAACCATGTGATCAGAGCAGATTCAGGAAATTACAGAATAACCCTTGATCACTCAGATGGCACAATAACATCAAGAGATCTTCAAGTGATTGTTGAAGGTACAGAAACTCTCTCATCAGACTCAATCCAATCTCATGTTCTCCAAAGATCTCACTCTCATGCAAAAGTTTTTCTTCCTGTAGCACACAGTAAACACACTACATACTCCAGTAATAGTATGATTAGTGTGGAAAAACAAGATTCTCCTGTGTTTGTCATGTGACTGTCATGTGTCCCTCCCTCCAGCTCCTATTGGCTCAGTGGAAGTGTCAATCAGCTGCTCCTCCAGTGGGGTGATGAGGGCGTCCTGCTCCTCTGAGGGGGATCAGCTCCTCTACAGCTGGACTCTGAATGGAGATCCACTGATGGATGGAAACAGTAGCATTGATCTGAATGAAGGAACTGATGGAAACATCAGCTGCAGCGTGAAGAACCACATCAGTCATGCACAGAAGACAATTAATGTCAAACCCTGTCCTGGTGAGATCATTTCTGTGAATCTAAAAATATTAATGTCATATTACAGTTAAAGCATATAAATGGGCTAGTGATTGAATAGTGTTTTGTTTGTTTGTGTTTTTTCCTTCAGGTCCAGATCGGTTCTGCTGGTTTAATCAATCAGATCCCTGTTACGCAGCTCTGGGAGACAAACTCAATCTGCTGATGGTGCTGGACACTCAAGATCTAGAGCTGCATTTGTATAAAGATTTAATTGATGGCAGAGAACTAGAAGTTTTTAAAATAAAGAACAATCAAGAAAAAAAACATGAATCCATCAGAAAGAGATCTGATTTCATCTTTGAAAATGGGACTCTGATAATAAACCGCATGATCAGAGCAGATTCAGGGAATTATACATTGGAACTCTATCGCTTAAATGGCACAAGAACATTTAAAAAACATCTTCCTGTTAGTATTGAAGGTACAGAAACTCTCTCATCAGACACATTCCTATCACATGTTCTTCAAAGATCTCACTCTCATGCAAATGAATCTCTGTATCATGTGACTGTCATGTGTCCCTCCCTCCAGCTCCTATTGGCTCAGTGAAAGTGTCAACCAGCTGCTCCTCCAATCAGAGGTCAGTGTCCTGCTCATCTGAGGGTGATCAGATCATTTACAGCTGGATTCTAAATGGAAAAATACTAGAACAAGTACTGATGGTTGGAAACAGCAGCATTGATCTAGATGAGAAAACTGGTGGAAACATCACCTGCAGCGTGAAGAACCATATCAGTCATGCACAGAGGACCATTAGAGTCGAACCCTGTCCTGGTGAGATCATTTCTGTGATCAGACATTAACAACATCTACCATAATATCTAATATTATGATTAAAACAGTTGTACAGAAGTGTGGGAGTCGCAATACAATGTCTTTTTTTAGTCACTATAATGTGAATGTATCTAGGCTATTGAACAAATTAATTATCATTTCTATCGTTCTGTGGTGTGCAATTATTTTTAAGTAAAAACACAGCTATGAAGTAGTTCTGTCAATCACATTACAGTTTTATATTAATTCACCAAATGATTTCTGACAACATCAAATAAACCAAAACTATTTAAAAAAAAACTTTTTTTTTTTTTTTTCCAAGTAACCTTAATTATCATCTACGGAAATCATGCATTCGTCCTTCTGCTCTCTCACACACAAATACAAACATGCACTCACACACAAGCAGATGACTTTTTCAGAAAATAGTTTGCAACTGAAGAACTACACAACCTTTCTCACAAGTGAGGTAATAACTATGCTGCTTGAAGCAGATAAACTTACAGTTTAGATATTAGTAGAGATGCTGCTGCTGAACACTGTTGAGAGATGCACAGACGTGGGTAATTCACAGGATTCATCTCTCTCTCCCTCTCTCTGTCTCTCTCTCTCTCTAATAACTGCATTAGTCTTCAAAAACTTACTCTAAAATGACATTTTTAAAATAGCAATGAAGCCTTGGGATGCAAAGCGTAAGTAATTAGTTCTACTCACAAGAGAGCTGTAGGAACAAAACCTGACAAATGTCTTGAAATAAAACATCTAAATCATGTCTTGAGGTGTGGTAACTGTGATGTAAGTGGAATAATTACACTGGTCGGTTGAATTATTATTATTTTTTCTTTTTCTTTTTTAATAGTTCATTGGTTTGTTGTCAGTTATTTCCTGACATTACATATGTTCAGAATTAAAAATGATTACATAATTGATACTTACAGTATGTTCAAGGAAATAGCATTTATTTAACAGTCAAAAATTTTTCTAATGTTGCAAATTAGTATTACTAATTGAAATAACAATTACTATTTAAATGCTATCAATAAAGCATCCACGGTTAATTTTACTGAATGTGGATTTCACTGTGTGTGTGTGTGTGTGTGTGTGTGTACCTGGTATTTATCATGTTATGGGGATCAAATGTTCGTGTGTGTGTGTTTTGTTCTTCAGGTCTGGATCGGTTCTGTAGGTTTGATCAGTCTGAGCACTATAGCTCTGGGAGACAAACTCAATCTGCTGATGGTACTGGATGCTAGAAAATATGACCTAAAGTTAATAAAGAGAATTAACAACACACAAGATGATCCAGTTTGTAGAATAAAGAATGACAGGATGAATTGTGGTCTTTATAATAACAGACCTGAAGTGACAGTCATTAATGGGACTCTGATAATAAACCATGTAACCAAAGCAGATTTAGGGAATTACACATTAACACTCAGTCACTCAGACGGCACAGAAATATTTCAAGGAAATCTTCAAATGATTGTTGAAGGTACAGAAACTCTCTCATCAGACTCATTCCAATCTCATGTTCTCCAAAGATCTCACTCTCATGCAAATCAATCAGTTGAATCTCTGTGAAGGGTTTTATTCCTGTAGCTCACAGTAAACACACTACATACTCCAGTAATAGTATGAGTAGTGTGGAAGAACAAGATTCTCCTGTGTTTGTCATGTGACTGTCATGTGTTCCTCCCTCCAGCTCCTATTGGCTCAGTGGAAGTGTCAATCAGCTGCTCCTCCAGTGGGGTGATGAGGGCGTCCTGCTCCTCTGAGGGGGATCAGCTCCTCTACAACTGGACTCTGAATGGAGATCCACTGATGGATGGAAACAGCAGCATTGAACTGGATGAAGGAACTGATGGAAACATCAGCTGCAGTGTGAAGAACCACGTCAGTCACGGACATAAAGCCATTAGAGTCAAACCCTGTCCTGGTGAGATCATTTCTGTTCATCTACAGATATCAGCAACCCAGCATTGATTGATTGACTGATTGTTTGATGTATTTGTGTTATTCAGTGTGTTCAGTGTCTGTGGTGTTTGTGCTGGTCTGGTGTTTTCAGCTGATGGTTCTGTTGGGTCTATTAGGAGGTTTTCACATCTACATGAGACACACGTCAGGTCAGAGACATTTATGATCATCATTATGGATTTGATATGCAAATATTAAGAGTGTGAATATGATGATGATGATGATGTGGTGCTTTTAGGAAAGAAACAGGAAGATCAGAAAGTGTGAATGAGAAGATTTAGAGAACGACATGAACACACAGCAGAAGATTCATGAGAGCAGCAGCAGATCATCACATCTATGAGAAAGGGTTGGAGCTAAACTCTGCAGGACACTGGTGACCCCTGTTCTACAGTTTTAGTTATTAAGATTATTTTTGGGACATTCACTTTTTTTTTTGTCTATAGCAATATTTTTATATCTTTACATGAAACCCATTCTGTACATCCATGATAAGACTCTTTTATTTCTCTGATTCAGATCTGTCAGATTGTGAAGTCGTTCTGTGTGTTTATTTCATATTTCTGCTTTTGCTCTTTTATTCTGTTGTTTTGATTGAGTTTTTTCCGTTACAGTGTCTGTACATGTTTTACCTGTTTGAAGCTCTTGATTCGTTTTTCAGTTTTGCAGTGTCTTGTGGTTTCTGTCTGTGGTTTTAAACTTCTGCTTGAATTTGCAAGGTTTTTTTTTTTTAGATTACTTTTAAAATGCTTAACCACATTTGTGCATTTTTCTTCACAAGATATTTTTGTCATTACAAAATATTGATAAACATTGCATTCTTTAGAAACTGTAAATGTAAATGAAGTTAATGAGTTAAATGAAAATTTGAAACTTTGAAATAAAACTTCACTGGCATTCAAAAGTCACAATCTCATTTGATATTTATTTTTAATTATGCCAATTAACATTTTATCTAACAGAATGCACACACTGAGCTGTAACTGTTATCTTTGATACCAAGTCCATCATTAAAATATTGAATTATATATAGACTGATGTCAGACATGAAGCAGAGGATGAAACAGGCTGCTGTTACTATGACAACAGACTAATAGCGCTGTGCTGATGGAGACCTCGTGTGGTGAACTTGAGTAATGACAGAAATATCAATCTCATCATTTCAGTACAAACTGAGCTTCTTTATTAGGAGAAAATGTTTTCACAAACTGCAGTAATCAGTGAGAGCTTTGTTAATACACTTTCAAATGACACATGCAGGACTGACATTATAAATATCCTTATGACAGCTGTTTTATTTAGCCGTTTTTCCTGTATATTTGACTCACAGTGTTTCAGTGGTTTAATGTGAGGAATATTCAAAAACACTTTAGATATCCTAGATAAACTTATGATTCTGGTCAGGAACCAAAAATAGTTCTTCTGTGACATCACTGTGAGGAACCTTTTAAAACACCTTTATTTTTAAGAGTGTACCAAAGAGTGACAAAAACAGTTTAATAATATATAAATAATATCTTTATGAAAATATAAAGCTAAAACGTCAGTCAGTGGAAAGTCCCCACCATAATAGCAAACCACACATATGTGTTATTTTTGTGTCTTTATGCCAGACCTTTAACCTCAACCTGTGAATGATCTAAACTTCCTTTTCTCTCACAGAAACATTGCACTGGTCTCATAACTACACATAACTATAACTCACAACTCTACTGTGAGCACAGTTTGCAGTGGCAAACTTCTTAAGAGTGTATATTACTGCAGCACACTTAAAATGTAACATTTGTCACAGCTTCTGAAGTTTATTTCCCGGTTCGTTAATAATGTCTGTCATATTAACTAAATCAGGTAAGAAGATTAAATGTTGTAATTAAATGTTATTTTATGCCTTTCTGTGTAAAGCGAAAGACCCATTACAGTTGAGCGTTCAGTTTCTGTTATGCTGAAGTTTATATGGTTGGTATTGTGCTAAAGAGTAGAGACTGTGGTCTGGTTGCGGACGGCTACGTGATGTTATATATAGCGCATTTTGATTCACTCAGCACACATATACGAATAACATCTTGCTGATTGCATTTGCATGCAAACATGCTGTGCTAATTACAGAAAGTTTTTTAAATGAACAACAGAATTGAAACACTAATAGGTCTTTTCATTTACTTTTCACAAACAGACTAACTGTCTCTGTTCAATGTTTTAGTTACATCCATTCAACTTAAATGTCTCTCTTTCAAATAATAATCTCAGTGATTTAATATGTGAGACAGATGTGTTTAAATAAAGTAAAAGGGTTAAATGTGTGTGTTTAAACAAAGATATGTCAAAAATAATGTGACTTAGAAATGTTCATTTTAATAATTTGTCATTTGTTGACCCACATTGACCCGCTCTGAAAAACTTCCTCTTTCTTCTTTCTTTGTTAAAGTCATATAATTTCCTGATGTGTCAGTAGAGCTGCTGTGATGCTGTGTGAGACTCACACACTCTTCTGCTGGTTTTGGGCTCTTCTGGAAACTGGAGTTTAGAGAAATGGTGCTCTTCTTTGGACTGATGCTGCTGCTGCTGCTGCTGCAAACTACTGCATGTGAGTCACTTACACATCAAACTCATGCAGCTCATGAATCTCTCAAATAAAAACACTGTAATATTGTTTAAAAAATGTTGTCAGTCATCTTATATGTTTCCGGGTCTTAGCGGTGTGTGTTAGTGATATGTTAGTACCCATGAAATCAAAATGATATTTTTTATATAATTACAGTCTGTATATAGTCTTCTTAGAAGAGGTACAACAGCTGATTTTTGTATCTCTGTACATAGCATTTACTGATAAAAATGCATTACCTTCTAAAGATCTTTAAAACATTTGATGTTTTCACTGCATCACGTCATTCTGTACTTCTCTCTCTCTCTATATATATATACATCTAACATCTAAGACATGAATGTTTACACTTTAATTTCTCTGACCTGAAAAATTATTAATCTAATTTAATTTGTGTCTAATTAATTGATGGGAAAGAGATTTATATCAGCAGTATCATTTTGACTTTGACTGAAAGGATATCTATAAGAAGAGCTCAATAATATAGTTAAATGTTTGTGCGTGTGTGTGTGTGTACTTGTTCTTGCTACATTGTGGGGACCAAATGTCCCCACAAGGATAGTAAAACCTGAAATTTTTGACGGTCCCCACAATGTAAAAAAAATGTTTAAACATAGTAAATGATGTTTATCTGAAAGTGTAACAATGCAAACACGTTTTCTGTAAGCGGTAGGTTTAGGGTTAGTGTTGGGTTAGGGGATATACAATATCGTTTTGTCAGTATAAAAACTATAGAAGTCTATGGAAAGTCCCCACAATTCACAAAAACAAACGTGTGTGTGTGTGTTTTGTTCCCAGGTCTGGATCTGTTCTGCAGGTTCGATCAGTCTGATCTCTGTTACGCAGCTCTGGGACACAAACTCAATCTGCTGATGGTGCTGGACGCTAGTAAATATGACCTGAGGTTACGTCACAGAATAAATAACACACAAGATGATCCAGTTTGTAGAGTAAAGAATGGCAGGATGAAGGATTGTGATCTTTATAATAACAGACCTGAAGTGACAGTCATTAACGGGACTCTGATAATAAACCATGTAACCAAAGCAGATTCAGGGAATTACACATTAACACTCAGTCACTCAGACGGCACAGAAATATTTCAAGGAAATCTTCAAGTGATTGTTGAAGGTACAGAAATCTCATCAGACTCATTCCAATCTCATGTTCTCCAAAGATCTCACTCTCATGCAAATGATTCAGTTGAACCTCTGTAAAGGTTTTTGTTGCAGCTCATTATTAAATGTCTGGAAGTATTTAGTCAAATTCATCTGCACTTTTCAAGTACTCATCTCAAGAATGAGAGAGAAAGATTCATGTGACTGTCATGTGTCCCTCCCTCCAGCTCCTATTGGTTCAGTGGAAGTGTCAATCAGCTGCTCCTCCAGTGGGGTGATGAGGGCGTCCTGCTCCTCTGAGGGGGATCAGCTCCTCTACAACTGGACTCTGAATGGAGATCCACTGATGGATGGAAACAGAAGCATTGATCTGGATGAGGAAACGGATGGAAACATCTGCTGCAGCGTGAAGAACCACGTCAGTCATGGACAGAAGACCATTAGAGTCAAACCCTGTTCTGGTGAGCTTCTAATACATGATTTAAGTATTTGCTAGACAACAGCAATAAGAGTGAACATGTCAAAATCACATTTCACCACAGAATCCTCTTGTGCCAGATTGTTTTTATTTGTTGTACAGTATAGTATTTATTTACTTCTACTATGTTTTACTTGTTTCTTGGCAGTTGTTGTTGTAAACAACAAACATTTAACCTCATATTTTGCATAAAGAAAATAAGGATTAATTTACAACCATTTTATTTTATTTGCATTGCTATTTTAATGACAATGAAAAACAGTGATACTCCCTAAATCTTCTAATTTTTTGTATTGTAATGTTTTATAATTAAGTTTTAGGGTTGTTGTTGTTGTTGTTGTTTGGTAATTGCACTTATTTATAGTGATATTTTGTTACTTGATTCATATATTTCTGCAATTGCATACAATATATTTTTATCTGATGCAATATGATACATTTCTCTCAGGTTCATTTAGTTATTTAATACACATTATAGTTTATATAGTTTTTTTTTGCATGAATGTACAAATTCATTTGCAAAAAATGAATTAATTTGACTAATTTTAATTATTTGTTTATTATTTTATTTTTTATTTTTTTATTTTTTATTTTTTTTTTGCATTTTCCTCATATGTCAGAAATTAGATGTGAGGGGTAAATGTCATAATCTAAAAGGGTTTAATGTCCCCAAAAACATTCAATGAAACATGCTAAATATTACTTACTAATCACAGTTTTGAAATTAAATGTGACCTGGATGTGTCCTTCACAAGATTCATGACATTCAGACAAATTGGCCACTTAATTTTTCAAAATGATTATCTCTGCAATAATTAAGAGAGAAAGCAGGTGATTCTGTGCTGATGTTTTATTACAGGACCAACTACTGCACCTGTGACCTCTAGTTTGACCTCTACATCGACACAGACATCAGATTACAGTACGAGTTTCTCATCAGCTTTTATGAATGTCACCTACACTACATACTTTTCTTCAAGGATGTGTGAGTGCTGAGCTACAACTAATAATGTACATTTCAAATAAACCTAATAATAATGATATAAACTACTCGCTGTACAGCGCTGCACATTATAACCAATCACACACGATTGTGTTGAGTTTATTAATGTAGTGGCCAGTCAGGGGCTTTCAGATGAGTCATTACTGAAATGCCAATGTTATGTTGAGTGTGTGCATTCATTGACTGAATTCTGCTCTCTGGCAATTTCTCACATAATAACAAAGTGTAAATGTACGTATGATGTAAGTAAGAGATTCATTTCACAGTGTAGACAGTGTAACGGCTCCTGAAGGTTTTCTTCTGAGTAAAAGAATCACGGTTCAACTGATGTCTTTACATTTAATATCTTCTTTTTAAAGAGCAAGCATCAGCGTCATCACCATCTTGATCATACTTCGACACCACTTGAACATCGTGACACCCTTTGGATATCATTAACATCTTGACATCTTTACGTCATGACACCGTCAAAAACGTGTGTGCCTTCTAATCAGAAGTTCAGGAGACGTTAGTGTAAGCGTTCCTTCTAACAAATGATCTTACAGTCGGACAGCTCTCAGCATGTGTACATTTCTTTGTGGATTATATACTAACATGGCTGGCTAGATCACGTGACAAATTCAACTAACGTTGCACATTTCACCTGTAGGTGTCACTATTAACCAGTTTTATAATTCTCAAATACAATTTCCAAATGAACATTGACAATACATTGTACACCATTAGTGAACTAAATACCTTTTTACAAAATAAACGACTGAAATACTTAAAAGAAAATACAACCTTTTCTGTGACAGCTACAGACAGCTTTATTTAATATAGCAGGAGTTATTTTGTTAATGCTTCAATTCACAGTAGACTGTAGCCAATGATAATATTATTTGATAGCATTCTTTGCTCGCTTTCTGTATTATTCACTGTTTGAATAACCGTGTATTTAGTAACTTTAGTAAATGTACAAAAACTTTAATTAACATTAACAAATTCAGTCATAGTAAAATATTTTCTGACATGATACTCATATCTGTTAGGCTACTTGACTATGTGCTAATAGATTACACTAACATTAGGCTTCTTTTAGTTTCGCCCTACGCCTTCAAACTAATGTAAATCAGTATTTACATACTATAATAAATTTATCTCTTACACACGTGTCCCACGAAATCACATCTATGTCCTATGACGGAGCAATTACCAGGTGGTCACCATATGTTTGCCTAATTTTAGTTCATGATGTCTGTAGATTTTGGTACATTTCATTGTGTGTGTTTTGTTCTTCAGGTCTGGAGTTAAACTGCAGGTTTGATCAGTCTGATTCCTGTTACGCAGCTCTGGGACACAAACTCAATCTGATGATGGTGCTGGATACTAGTAAATATGATCTGAAGATACAAAAGAGAATAAAGAACAACACAAAAGATGATCCAGTTTGTAGAGTAAAGAATGGCAGGATGAAGGATTGTGATCTTTATAAAAACAGACCTGAAGTGACAGTCATTAACGGGACTCTGATAATAAAGCGTGTGATCAGAGCAGATTCAGGGAATTACAGACTAACTCTCTTTAACTCAGACGGCACAGAAACATTTCAAGGAAATCTTCAAGTGTTTGTTGAAGGTACAGAAACTCTCTCATCAGATTCCAATCTCATGTTTTCCAAAGATCTCACTCTCATGCAAATGAATCAGTTGAATCTCTGTGCAGAAGAACAAGATTCTCCTGTTTGTCATGTGACTGTCATATGTCCCTCCCTCCAGCTCCTATTGGCTCAGTGGAAGTGTCAATCATCTGCTCCTCCAGTGGGGTGATGAGGGCGTCCTGCTCCTCTGAGGGGGATCAGCTCCTCTACAGCTGGACTCTGAATGGAGATACACTGATGGTTGGAAACAGCAGCATTGATCTGGATGAAAGAACTGACGGAAACATCAACTGCAGCATGAAGAACCACGTCAATCATGGACAGAAGACCATTAGAGTCAAACCCTGTCCTGGTGAGATTTTAATACATGACTGAAGTATTTGCTAGACAACAGCAACAAGAGTGATGCAGAACCTCACAAAACCTGTCCAGAACATGTCAAAGTCACATTTCACTACAGAATCCACTCAGTGTCTCTGAAGCGTATTTTGATAGATTGTGATAGTTTTAATAACTCTAGGACTTAAGAAAGGATTATTAATAAAGTGAGGCTAGGTCTCACTTTTTTTTGAATAACAAACTGTAAAGCACAAAAAAACAAGATACGTCTCATTTCAATACAAATAAGACGTTATTGGATAAATCTAAGACATATAAACTAAATCTAACATATAAACACATGCACTCATACATTCACACAAGTTGCAAAAAAAAGAGAGAAAGTGAGGACTGGATGAGTTTAAGAGAGTGAAAACAAGAAATCTCAAGTTCATACCAATAAATGCAATTACTTAAACCTGAACAACCATCAATTATCTAACTAAAGGAGAACTTCCAGAACAAAAATTTACAGATAATGTACCACCCCCTTGTCATCCAAGATGTTCATGTCTTTCTTTCCTCAGTCATAAAGAAATTGTGTTTTTTGAGGAAAACATTTCAGTATTTTTCTTCATATAATGGTCAGTCCGTTATATGGAGAAAAATACTCAGAGTCTGTATCCCCTGAGAATGAATGATCTAACTTTAAATGCAGCTTCAAACGATCACAAATGCGCTTGTAAACAATCCCAGCTCAGGAAGAAGGGTCTTATCTAGTGAAACGATCGGTTATTTTACAAAATAATACAATTTATATACTTTTTAATGCCAAACACTCATCTTGTTTTACTCTCCCTCAACTTCAAAATCGTCCTATATCACTGTTTTACCTTTTTTGTTAAGGGTGTTTGATCTTCTTTGCATGTTCACTTTGCAAAGGCTGGGTCGGTACTTCTGCAGCGATGTAGGATGATTTTGAAATGATTTTTGAAGTTGAGGGAGAAAATACGATTGGAGTTTTTCGACTTACCCCAACTATCTTGAGTCAGAATACACAGAGTTCAGGGAGAGAAAGACAAGACGAGCATTTGAGATTAAAAAATACTTAAATTGTATTTTTGGATGAATATAACTGATCGTTTCGTTAGATAAGACCCTTCTTTCTCAGCTGGGATCATTTACAACTGCATTTGGGATCATTTGAAGCCGCATTTAAACTGCATTTTGGAAGTCGGAGCAACATATCAGTTCATTATATGGAAGAAAAATTCTGATGTGAATGTCATCTACACTAGTAATTATCTGTTACTAACTGTATTCTTAACTACACTACTAATAATGTAAATAGGTTAATCATAATAATAATGATGGCAGAGAGGGATCTGCTGGCTGTTCTGTGGCGAATATGATTTTTATCTAATTTACTGTACTATTAATTGCATGAAGTTGCTAAAGTTGTAATTCTTGTTACTGTTGCAGTTGGTATGAATGAACTTCTCAAAGCAGTTTTTGAAGTTTGATAAATGTCCTTAGGGTTTTTTTCCATTATTTTAGATGCCTTTTTGATTACTTTGTGCTGCGCGTGCGCTGCTCTGATCCTGATTCTGCTGTTCATCACCGCATGTTACTTTTACAAGAAGAAACAGCTCAAGTCGACATCAGGTCAGCTCATTTTGAATCTGTAGGTCATTAACTGGTGAAGGTTAAAATGTAGTAATATTTGATGTAAGGGGCTTCCATCTTTTTCTATGTGTTGCAAACAGTCTGTTATGTGAAAAACGTTTAAGCGGCATGATCTGTTATAAGGCTAGTTTTGAAGCCAGTGATGATTGAAATATGAGAGTTTAGTTTATCTGTTGATAATGTGATTGTCTTTCCATCAGCCACTGCTGGAAATGTGGAGCTCATATATGCTGATATCTCTCATGAGAACAAATGTGAAAAGAAGAAAACAGGTAAGAAACTCAATGAAGCTCAGAGATCTACTTTACACTGTAAAACAACAAGAATCTTTTCAGTTTGTGGTTTATAAGCCTCGATCTTTAAATTAGTAAAGCTACTGTCTGAAAACATTCACTATCACTTGTTGCAAACGAAAGATTTCTAGTCGATTTATCACTTTGGATTCAGATCCTTCACACCCTTTTAGACTAAAAGAAAATAAATGCATCTTTTAAAATCATGTAGTTTAAAGTTTAAAAGCTGATTTATGGATTAAGTAGGGCCCTAAGATTTCTCCTAAGACTACTCTAAATACTCAAGATAAACTTGAGATTGGCAGAAAGTGTGTTTTATCCCCTTTAAATAGGAATCCTGCATGTTCTGCATTTCTCTGTGTGAATAAATTGCGAGGACATGCGGTTTCATTTACTACACACATACTGAAGCGCATGACATGATGTTTTCAGTATATGAGTAGGCTACATGAATACATGAAATTCATCTTCAGCTGCTCTCTTAACTTGGACTGGATTTAATCTTTTTTATATCATTATTGTTTGCTACTTTATCATTACAATAATTTGACTCTTGAAAAACTTTGTCAGTTTGCATTTGTTGTATAGCTGCTATTTCTGCATTAACTAACAGCTATTCAGTATGTGTAGAGACGTTCGGTAATGTCCTGTCATCGTTTCTCCTTTCTCTCTGCAGAATCACTCCCAGTTGATGTGATATACGCTGCGGTCAGACCGCAGACACAGAGAAAGGAGGAGGAGGAGGAGGAGGAGGAGGAGGTTAAGTACGGCGAGGTGACGTTCACTCCAAACTGCTCAAATGCTCCGCAGCATGAGATGTAGAGTAAGCAAGACCATGAAAAAAAGACGAATCCAATTGCATGTTATTTTCCCTCAAACTACTGAGCACTTCTGTTTTTAGTGCTCCTCGAATTGTAGATGCAATAGGCTGAAAAGGCTAAAATGCATGTCAACTTTTAATCACAAATATTGAGGAACTGAGCTAAAAAAAAAAAACACCACCAAAGTGAGAAAGGGAGGGATTTTTTTCTATCACATTCAACCACAGTATTAAGGTAGCTGTCACTGTTTGTTCTGCCTCTGGATATATAGTCCAATCAGCATCAAGTCACATTATGTAGCGTTCAGCCCCTTTTTAGGCAATTTCACTCTGACCAGGATTTTTTTCTTTTGCCGAACTGCAGAGACTGCAATGCAAATAAACAAACCATGTTACGTGTGCCCTCTGACAGATTTTTTGCACATTTCAGTATGGTTGCATATGTTTTATAATGTTTTTATTTGATTTTTAAATTTGTGTTTTGGCTCTGTTTAATAATTCTGAATGGATCCGTATATATTTATATACAGTCAAGTTAATGTGTTAATGGTATTGCAGCTTGACTTGTAGTTATAGAAGATTTTCTAAACAAATGTGACATTTGCACTGTACATACATTGTGAATTATAAAAAAGGTTAAAAATGTTTTAATTTATCTTGAAAAATTCTTCCACAAAATATACTTAATCTTGAACATGGTAAAGAACATTGAACATTATCTTTATTTAAAATGTTTCAAGTCTTAATATTTTTCCAAGTGTACAACAAGTGGTAACTTAATACCTTTTTTAATTCAGAGATGTTGCATGTTACAAGCACATTTTAGTTCATATTTATGGTGTCCCAAAACAGCACAGTTGAGTATACTTAGATAATTTTAAGAAGTAAAATTAGTGTGTTATAATAGAGCACTTTAAGTACATTATGGAAGTGCACTTTTTTGCCTGTGTGCGCAGCTACAAACGTGTCTGGTGAGTCTCGGCTCCAGTGAACAGAAGATTGAATCCGGATGGGCTGAAAATCAGAATTCTTTCTTCATTCACACATGGACTGCATCCGAGTCAAACACTACAAACATTATCACACACTCAGTCAGAAGGACTGGTGAGTGTTTAAAGTTCAGTGAAGCTCTATGACAGGGTCTGAAATGCAGATTCACCAAACACTGAAGGAAAAAAAAACAAAAAAAAAAACAATAACAATGCACTGCAAAAAATGATTTTCCTCTTTCGTATTTTTGTCTTGTTTTCTAGTATACGTATCTAAGAATTCTTGAATCAGGATGCATTTACTTGATAAGTAAATTGACTTAAGATATAATGTCTTGTTTTCTCAAAGAAATATGCAAATTTTTGTTAGTTTTCATTTCAAACAAGCAAAAATATTTGCCAATGGGGTAAGAAAAAAATCTTAAATCCAAGGCTTAACAAAATTATTTTTCTTGCTCCACTGGCTGATATTTTTGCTTAATTTAAGCAAAAACTAACACAATTTGTATTTTTTATTTTTTTTTCTCCAGAAAACAAGACATAATATCTTAAGTCATTTTACCTGTCTAGTAAATGCATCCTGATTCAAGAGTTTTTAGATATTTATACTAGAAAAAAATACAAAAGTACTAATGAAGAAAATATTTTTTTTGCAGTGTGCAGTAAAGATTTGTTGGGTCACTTTAATTGTTTAATTTTGAAGAGTTTGTTTCCTTTTAATTTCCCTCATCCAAGCCCCATCAGATTAATAGAAATATTCGTTAGTGTTTCATTTCTGATGATTCCTAATGAATAAACTTTGATAAATTAAATATTATTAAATTATGCTTTTAATATCAACTGCTGTTTGGGGGATTGTATTATGGGGACAAAATAATTTTTTAACTGCACAGAAAGGATTACGAGAATTAAAAGTCTGCAGTTAATATGACAACAGATCTATAGCTCTGTGCTGATGGAGACCTCGTGTGGTGAACAATGACAATGACAATTGAGCAATGACAGATCTCAGTCTCATCATTTCAAAACACTTTAGATTTTCTAGAATCTAGATGAACTTCTGATGGTCAGTTTTCCAATGGAGTAACAGGAACATCATCTGTTATGATTTTGTGCCATACCTCGTGGATTCAGACTTGGATAAAGGTTGACAGAAGATGTGCATATCTTTTTTAAGGCCAGTTTTTCCTTGTGGTTCATTATGAGCACTGCAGTTATAAAAGCAAGCAAAGACTGATAAAATTAGTAATATATTAAATGTCTTTGTGAAAATGTAAAACTGCACAAGCATGATCAATGAAACGTCTCCACCATGACAGAAAAGCAAACATTTCCTGCATCCCAATATTAATACTATCCATCCTAAATAGTATGTGAGATTACAATAAGTGTATCCTAAAGCATAGTATGCTGAAAAGAGTATGCCAAAAGTCCCCGGATGGTCTACTATTTCAGGTCGATTTTTGAAGTGTGGATCAGTGCACACACTAATGGCTAAGACGCAGTTGTGTGACGTGATAGTGTGTCCCAAAGCTCGCCTACTCTTGCCTACTCTACTACACACTAAAAAGTGTGTACTTTTTCTTCACCAAAAGAAGTACAAGTTTTAAGGGCGTAGTATAAGTAGGCACATTGGGATGCAGCAAACTGTGAATGATCTCAACTTCCTTTTCTCTGACGGAAACTGTGCAGTAGTTTTCTAACTCTATTGTGAGCACAGATGCGTGTCAGTCGGGCTCTTCTGTGTGAGAAGTGATTGTGTGACTGAAGCAGCATCACACTCTTCTGCTGGTTTTGGGCTCTTCTGGAAACTGGATTTTAGAGAAATGATGCTCATTTTTGGACTGATGCTGCTGCTGCAAACTACTGCATGTGAGTCACTTTCACAACAAACTCATGCTGATCATGAAGCTCTCAAATAAAAACACTGTAAAATGACAAAACTGTAAATTTGTATGTCAGCACCAGACTGCTAAAAATGCATTAACATTTAAAGAGTTTGGAAATGAATCTAACATTTGATGTTGGTTCTATTTTTGTTTTTACTCTATTACATCATTCTGTCACTCCTCTTGTACAGCTCTATTTCCATATTTAACTAACTTCCTCTTTTACCTTTTCAAAACAGCTCTACTCTTCCCCATGTTCTCAATTTTCTACCACAAGTTTATATCTGTATCTTTGCACTCATGCTTCAGAAGCAACATTCATTACTATTGTTTTATTGTATTTTAGCAAATATTCCTGCAGCTCCAGAATGATTAGTCATATGATATTCACAGCTCATGTAACTGTGTTCAGACCTGAATGCTTATGAAAAAAGATTTAAGAATCAAATCCTTCACATCCAGCAGAACATCTGCCATTGAGATGAATGAAAGTAGAACTTCTGCACCATTTCATGTGGCTTTTAATTTGGTTCATTATAAGGAACATTATTTTCATGATTAGACTGACATTTATGCACATTTTAGTGTGTGTGTGTGTTTTGTTCTTCAGGTCTGGATCAGTTCTGCTGGTTTGATCAGTCTGATCCCTGTTACGCAGCTCTCGGACACAAACTCAGTCTGCCAATGGTGCTGGGCACTAGTGAATATGACCTGAAGATACGTAAGAGAACAAACAATCAAAATGATCCAGTTTGTAGATTTCAGTATGGCAGAATAAAGGACACTGAATGTGATCTTTATAATAACAGAGCAGAAGTGACCTTCGTTCAAGGGATGCTGATAATTAACCGTGTAATCAGAGCAGATTCAGGGAATTACACGTTAGAAATTTATAGCTCACAGGTCAGACTGACATTTCAAGGAGATCTTCAAGTGATTGTTGAAGGTACAGAAACTCTCTCATCAGACTCATTCCAATCTCATGTTCTCCGAAGATCTCACTCTCATGCAAATGAATCAGTTGAATCTCTGTGAAGGTTTTTCTTCCTAGCACACATTAAACACACTACATACTCCAGTAATAGGAAGAACAAGATTCTCCTGTGTTTGTCATGTGACTGTCATGTGTCCCTCCCTCCAGCTCCTATTGGCTCAGTGGAAGTGTCAATCAGCTGCTCCTCCAGTGGGGTGATGAGGGCATCCTGCTCCTCTGAGGGGGATCAGCTCCTCTACAGCTGGACTCTGAATGGAGATCCACTGATGGATGGAAACAGCAGGATTGATCTGGATAAGGGAACTGATGGAAACATCTGCTGCAGTGTGAAGAACCACGTCAGTCGCGCACAGAAGACCATTAGAGTCAAACCCTGTCCTGGTGAGATTTTAATACATGAATGTCCACATATCATGAGTTTGATCTCAGCAGTGAATTGTGTTGATGTGGTTCAGAGAGAGAAAGCAGGTGATTCTGTGCTGATGTTTGATTTCAGGAGCAACTACTGCACCTGTGACCTCTAGTTTGACCTCTGCAGTGACCAGCAGCACACACACATCAGAATGTGGTACGAGTTTAACAAACACACTACTTGAAACATGAACGATGGGTTTTGTTTTCTGTCTAATTGTTGTTGTTCAGTGTGTTCAGTGTCTGTGGTGTTTGTGCTGGTCCGGTGTTTTCAGCTGATGGTTCTGTTGGGTCTGTTAGGAGGTTTTCACATCTACATGAGACACACGTCAGGTCAGAGACATTTATAATCATCATTATGGATTTGACATGCAGATATTACGAGTGTGAAGATGATGATGATGATGATGTGACGCTTTTAGGAAAGAAACAGGAAGATCAGAAAGTGAGAATGAGAAGATTTAGAGAACAACATGAACACACAGCAGAAGATTCATGAGAGCAGCAGCAGATCATCTGTATTTTACATGATCTTTAACATGTTTAGACACACTTGTGTATTTTTAATTTACAAGTTCTCTGTGTTAATATAGACAGGGTTGGAATGGTTACATTTAAAAATGTAATGACAGATTACAAAATTACATGCTTTTAAAAGTAATTTGTAATATATTTCATTAGATTTCACAAGTTTTGTAACACAAAGGATACTAGGATGCTTTTCCAGAATATCAGATGCAGAAAATCACAAATTAACAGTAATTGCCTGTTACAGTTTATGTTTAAATAAAATAAATGACATTAAAATTCAAAGTAGTTACTTTGGTAATCTAAAATTCTTTTAAGCTGTAACTGTAATTTGATTAACGACCCATTTAAATGTATCTGTAATGAAATAAAGTTACTCATATTTTGTATTTTAAATATGTAAATAAGTTACATGTATTCGTGCCCTCATTATAAATAAAATAGTCTGGAAGAAGTCATGTTTTCCTTTATCATTATTCCTTTCCAAATAGTGTTTTCAATTCATTCCTATGGAAGTACAGTTGCAAACACACATTGTATCTTATTTACTACTGCATGGTCTATATTAGGACCTCAAAGGTACATCAGGGCTCGACAATAAGGAGTGCCCGATGGTCCGGGGCCAGCGTGAAAGACGCTCGGGACTATTGACGAGTATGTCACTGGCCCGATTGGGCCACTGCCGCGTCTTCACGAAAGTTTATCATTTTCACGTGTTTTTAACCTTGATCATTTAAAAATTTAAGCGATCACAGAGAGACGTGTCTCTAAAGGACAAATAGCCTACAAAAGTATTAGCTTTGTAGCTTTAACAATGATCAACACATTCTTAATTTATACAGTGGAGTCAGATGCACTGATCTCTTATTGCACACAAACTGCATGAAATCTTCTTTCAAAATGTCATGTGTGTGGAAATATTACGAACTCTTTAGACATCCGTTAACAGAGGCAGAGACGCTAAAGACGAACGCAAAAAGAAAGAAATACTGAGAGTAAAACCAAGATCACTGAAGACAATGCACAAAATATTGGAAATATTATCCTAAATATTGAAACTGGGGTTTGTGTGAATGTATAGGCCCTTTCACACGGGACACGGCAGTCGCGAGTGTCTAGTTTATTTTCAATGGGAGACATGCAGAAAGCGGCAAACCGTAGGCGGTTTCGCTGGCGGTGCGGAGGCAGAGCGCAAGCGTACACTGTAAAAAATAAAAAACACAATTTGTTGAGTCAGCTTAAAATAATTTGTTACCCTGCTGCCTTAAAATTTTAAGTTCAGTCAACTAAAATAAGTTTATTCAACTTGAAATGGTAAGTTGTATTAAGTAACAACTTAGATATTTGTGTTTGCTAAACTTAACAGATGGGTAAGTAACCCAGCTGCCTTAAAATTTTAAGTTGATTCTACTCAAATATCTAAGTTGTCACTTAGTATAATTTAACATTTCAAGTTGAATAAACTTTTTTTGAGTTGACTGAACTTAAAATTTTAAGGCAGCCAGGTTACAAAGTATTTTAAGTTGACTCAACAAACAGGTTTTTACAGTGGGATGATATTAGACTCAAAATGATTAATGGATGCACGCACAATTATCCATGTACTGCATACATTTTATGCATGTATCTTACAAACCACAAACAAATGCCTTTCAATTTGAGTCTGTGGAATTCGGGATTAAATGATTGTGCAGCGATTTGTACGAATAGAGACATGTTTGCGAATTAAAATGTTCTGTTCTGCATTAATATATCATAAATTGCACATTCAGAAAGGAATCCATGCATTTGTGGATCAGGTGTCACGTGTGCATTTATTGACGTCTTGCTCGAGTCAATCTTGTTAAGTTCAGTTGGATTTTGAGACTTAATTTTTGCAATTTACAGCATTTCACGATGCCCACACACACAACTACCAATGAACAAGGCCCAGTGCAATTCATTAACATGTACAAGATTTGAAAAATTCGCAAATTTACATCCTAACACTGAAACAAATGCATCTCAACCGGTGTCTGCAGAGTTAAAATTACATTAATGTGTAGCATTTTGTTTTAACAGAGACATATTTGTGAATACAAATGTTATAGATTGTATTAAAGTATCACAATTTTTGCATGTGGCCATTAAAATGTTCATTTGTGGATCAGACAACATGCGTGCATTCATTCACATCTTGTAACGGGGAGTGAATGACGAGAGGCGAGCGGATCCATATGCGAGCTTTTATTGATATTTCCAGACAAAGACAAGGTCGTACAGGCAGGGTCGAGACGGGAGCAGACAGGTATATCACAGGCAGTCGAAGAGAGTAATCCGATAAACGAGAGCGAAAGTCCGAAAAGGCAGGCGGCTAGACAGACAAAACGAGATAACCAGGCGGAAAAGACAAAACACTGGGAACTAGGAACTCGGAGCAAGAACTAGGAAAACGCTAAGAATACAACAATACAATCACAACAATCCGTGACCTGCGTAGGGGGGGACCAGGGCATTTATAGCGCCGCTGATTGGTCACAGATGCTGATGCAATCAGCGCGATGGATACTGGGAGATGTAGTCCGGGGTGTGATGTAACAGTCAGTGAGTGATAAGGTGAGGGTGACATCTGGTGGTGAGCGGACAGCAGGACACCGACCAGATTCGTCACCGACACATCTCTTCTGTGTTGATTGTATTTGATTCATGTGAATTTTGAGACTTTCGTTCCGCCCTTTTAGCCTTGCCCAATCCACATACACAGCTCACGATCCACACGCAGCTGAGCCTATAAGAAAATCGGTGACCACTAGAAGGCACTATAGCCACAGTCACATGTGCGCATTCCAAGAATGGAATTTTGAGAAAAAACAGGTTTAAAGTGAAACTGCTTTCACTTCACGGGTTTAACGAGAGCTGTCTGTCAAATCAGGAGTGCTATACTGCATCATTACACAAACAGACTAACGTTGTTTATCATGGCCATAGTCTCCGAACTTTTGATCACCCCTTGTATGTTTAGGTAGCACAAATTATGTAGCCTACCTTAAATTTACATTTAGAAAAACGTAATAAGGCCCTCTTGTAGTGGAAGCGTTTTGTGCCCTTGAGATGGCGTTCATGACATGACGTTTTATTAACAAGGTTCGGGAGGAGCGCGTCAGATACCTAGCCTAATTACCACAAGAGGAGTTCACTCAAGTTAATCAACGCTACAATTTAAGTACAGCTGAACTTGCCTCTATCCATTTGATGGTTTATCAGCATCCCACCACCACCCCATCTTCTCACTCCTCACACGAGTTCTCACTACACCTAGGGGGGTTCTCTGGGTTCGGGCCATTCCCGAGCTCGGAGCCCTTCCCCGGACAGCACGCCAAATATGCATTACTATACTCCGGCTAATTATATGTAAGTGTGAACTCGTGAAGTGGTCTCAGGGCGGATGTTGCCATAGTTAACTGTCAAGGTAACATTTGTATTTACTAAAAACTAAATAAAACCTAACCTAAATTTGTGTTTGTGTCATCCTGTCATTAATTATTGTCATTATTATTTTTTTTTTCTGTTTGGCACAAGTGGAGTTATTTTTGAAGAATTGCCTCAAGAGCATAAAAAAAAAACAATCTTCTCTTCCATTTTCAACTGTCCCTTATAATTTCAGTTAAATGTTCTATGACTGGTTGTTTACACATTTCTCTTACAGTAGTTTCACTTCTGTTCACGTCAGCTTCTTGTTTTAGATGTACTGTAGTACAAACTAACAGCGTCAGTATCTTGTTCAGTAGGAGGAAACTTCCTCTTCAGACATTTCCTTATTGCACCGTGAAGACACTTCATGAGAACCAGAACACAGATGGTCGATCTGAAGCAGCATCACACTCTTCTGCTGGGATTGGGCTCTTCTGAAAATTGGATTTTAGAGAAATGATGCTCATCTTTGGACTGATGCTGCTGCTGCAAACTACTGCATGTGAGTCACTTTCACATCAAACTCATGCTGCTAATGAATCTCTCAAATAAGAACACTGTAAGATTAGATTATACAATACAGCTATCTTTTTATATAGTTTTCTGTTTTGACTGTTATGTATTTTTAGTGTGTTAATAGTGTTTTTTTTAACATTGTGTGGAGTATTAGTTTGTGGGATGGAAGAGTCACTGTAACAGAGTTCAGCATCTGTGTTAAAAATCATAAAATCAAAAGAATTTCACTGTGCGGAGTATGACAGCTGTACATTTACGGAGCAACTAAAACATATTAGTTTACCTTTTAAAGAGCAAAACTAGTAAACATTTAAATTTGATTAAAAATGAATCAGATATTTTATGCTCCTCTTTGTCTAACTTCCTCTGTCACTCCTTCAGATCCACTTTGTTCTTCTCTCTTTCTTTTTGCATGTTATATTGTGTGTGTGTGTGTGTGTGTGTGTACTATCTCCACAAGGATAGTAAAACCTGAAATTTTTTACATTGTGGGGACCGATCTGTGGTCCCCACGAGGGAAATAAATTATTAAAAATAGTAAAAGATGTTTATTTGAAAATGTAACAATGCAAAACGTTTAGGGTTAGTGTGACAGCCCGGTTGAAGAATAAAAGGATTTAACTCTTGCACTGATGTTGTACTGTCTTCGTTTGGGTTTATTGTCCGTATTGACTGCACAACAACGTAAGAGCTAGAACAACAGATAAATAAACAATATTGGAATTTGCAATGCATTTACATCAATATAAATTAAACAAACTATCAACTTTACAGTTACAAAATACTAAATTAATGCTAACATTTTTCACAAACAACATAAAATTACTTGTAAATAAAACAAACACATAAAACAGTCATAGAGAGTATAGAAAATGGGAACTTGATGTCAGCAGCGCACGACATGCTGGGACATTCGGACACGGACGCTACAGTCTACACTGAGAAATAGTGGAGGTAGATGTTAAAATTTATATTGTAGATTTAAAAACACATTAGATTGGAGAACGCTTGCTGTGACATGAATTGCCATATCTGCTGTCATGACCGGAGTGGAGAACGGATCTAAAATGAAGTGCAATTTTATGCTTTTCAGCTTAAAACAACACAATGGCGAAAGCAGCTCAATGAAAATAAACAACTTCAAAATCTGGCTTTTTCATTTGTATTTATTATTTATTACAGTTTTACAATTTCCGATCCACTTGAATTTGTAAGTGCTCATGCTATGAATAACAGGTTTGGAAATGTAATTTAATTTGTGATACGGCTCACTGCGATCACTGTCCTTGTTCATAAAGTGAAGTGCAAGCAGCTCTTAAAAAAATTAAAGCAAATACAGTCGTTTTTTCCTGATTTGTATTAATTGTCACTGTACGCTATTTAGCATGTCCTAAAACATGGCGGTGACTACCCAGAATGCAATGCGCAGTGACATAAACTCCCGAGCTCTATATGTTACGGATATACGCTATATGTGTGTGTTTATAAGTGCGTAAACGTTCTTGACTACCTCGTTCTCCTTTTCAACCAGGTGCCAAACAACAAAGTCAAAAACAAAATACTTAAAAATAAAACAACAAACTGCGACTATATGTATAAATTAACTTAAATGTCCTTAATCTCCGTCTGTGCGTGCTCTCTCTCTGTAGATCTCTGTGCATTTTCTTCAAGCCGCCTTTCCAAATAAAAGTCTCTATCGGTTAAGTAACTTAAAGAGTGCAAAGAAATGATCCAAATGATAATAAACACAACTAATATTAAGAAATACGAAATTAAATTATATCAGAATATTATATTAATCTTGTTAATTATTTCAAATAACTGAGGGTTATTTACAGTTAGGGTTGGGTTAGGGGATAAAAAATATTGTTTGGTCAGTATAAAAACAATAGAAGTCTATAAACAATTCACAAAAACAAACGTGTGTGTGTGTTTGTGTTTTGTTCTTCAGGTCTGGATCGGTTCTACAGTTTTAATCAATCAAATCCCTGTTACGCAGCTCTGGGAGACAAACTCAATCTGCTGATGGTGATTGACACTGGACGATATAACCTGACAGTAAAAAAGAGAATGAACAATCCACAAGATGATCCAGTTTGTAGAATAAAGAAAAACATTATAAAGCAGAATGAATGTGATCTTTATAATAACAGACCTGAAGTGACAGTCATTAATGGGACTGTGATAATAAACCATGTGATCAGAGCAGATTCAGGGAATTACAGATTAATACTCTTCAACTCAGGTGGCACAGAAACATCTAAATATCTTCAATTGATTGTTGAAGGTACAGAAACTCTCTCATCAGACTCATCCCAATCTCATGTTCTCCAAAGATCTCACTCTCATACAAATGAATCAGTTCAATCTCTGTGGAAGGTTTTTATTGCAGCTCATTATAGAATATCTGGAAGAATTTAGTGGATCTGCATTTTATTTTTTAAAATCTGTTTAGTTGATTATAACATGAAACCAATATTTCCTAGTTAATAATGGAAAGAGAGACCAAACTGAATGAGTCCTAAGTGACGATGCTTGTTCCTGCATCCTCTTCCACAGAGAATCATTAAATTTGTGACTTTTAAATGTAAATCTGAATAGCTGTAGTTATTAATTTAATCTTCAGAAGCTGAAAATATTCATAGTTAAATCATAGATAGCAGTAGTGACAACTTCTTAATGTGTGTGTACCAGTTAATTTAATTTGTGGAGATAAACCTGAAAACATCTCATAAAACCTCCTTTTAAAAACATCCTAGTTTGTAAAAATGGTATGAAAATGTATTATTATTTTTTTTGTATTATTGTAAAAATGCAGAAAGTTATCTAGGGAAAGGTTAAAGTATAGCTATATAAAAACCATAGACGTTTATGCATTAGACTAGTCCATCCTCGGCGCCAATAGCCTTGTGGTTAGCGTGCTGACATATAGCGCAATTGCGCTCACGGCGACTCAAGTTTTTTGGGGCAGCCGTGGCCTAATGGTTAGGGAGTGGGGCTTGTAACCGAAAGGTTGCAGGTTCGAGTCCCAGGTCTGGCAGGGATTGAAGGTGGTGGGAGTGAATATCCAGCACTCTCTCCACCCTCAATACCACGACTGAGGTGAGTCCCTTGAGCAAGGCACCGATCCCCCAACTGCTCCCCGGGCGCCGCAGCTATAGCAATATGGCTGCCCACTGCTCCGGGTGTGTGTTCACGGTGTGTGTGTGTTTGATCACTTCTCACTACTGTGTGTGTGCACTTGGATGGGTTAAATGCAGAGCACAAATTCTGAGTATGGGTCACCATACTTGGCCACACGTCACGTCCTTTCCTTTCCTACAGGTGAGATCATTCCTTGCTCATCTACAGATATCAGCAACCCAATACTGATTGAATTACTGACTGATTAACTGATGTATTTCTGTTATTCAGTGTGTTCAGTGTCTGTGGTGTTTGTGCTGGTCTGGTGTTTTCAGCTGATGGTTCTGTTGGGTCTGTTAGGAGGTTTTCACATCTACATGAGACACACGTCAGGTCAGAGACATTTATGATCATCATTATGGATTTGACATGCAGATATTAAGAGCGTTAAGATGACCATATGATGCTTTTAGGGAAAAAACAGGAAGATCAGAAAGTGAGAATGAGAAGATTTAGAGAATGACATGAACACACAGCAGAAGATTCATGAGAGCAGCAGTGGATGATCTATGAGAAATAACTTTGTTACCGGCCTCCGACCTAGGGGATATCTGAACCGGCAGCAAATGGTACACAGGCGTTATGCACTGTGGATCGATGAATAAACTGTGAAAAACACAAGAACACAGAAATTACTTATTTACTTTCCATAAACTGTGTTACCTTAATTAGAAAAGTTCTCATTTTGTTAAAAAAAAAAAAACATGTACACAACAAAACAATGGGGGTAAATGAAGTCAGTGTTGAATTTACACTAAACTTTGCTAAAGAGTAAAATGAAAAAAAAATGCTTTGAAATAAATCTATTCTCAGTCAAACATCTCACACTACATTTTAATGGTTTTAAAATATGGTCAATTAACATTTTAACTAACAGAAAGTACAATAATAGACTAAATAAAAATGACATAAAATCCAGACAGAAATCAAATTATTTTAGTAAATGGGTTTAGCTGTAACTCTTGTTTCCTCCTGCAGATGTCGCTCATAACAAAGAAAGTGCTTTTTGTCTTTGTGGTGTCCGGCTGTAGGCAAACTGGACCTTCTGTGCTTACCAACATAAACATTTTTCCACAAAATCTGACCAGATAGCTGAAAATATAGATTATTTACCATGCATTAGTGAGTTTAGATCAAGTAAGAGCACAAATATAAACTTTATATACTTGTTTATTTATTAATGGATCACTATAATTGGTTAAATTTGTTAGTTATTAATAAATAATTTGTTAATTGTGAACTAAAAAGAATCTGTAATGTAGCTTTACTTATAAGGAAGTTCAAAAAAAAAAAATTAGATTAAGCTCATTTTTAACCATGATGTTCTAAATTAGCCTTTTTCACACTTCCGTGTTTCTGGCTTCCGGATAGGCGCTTGCAGGGTAAACGTTTTTCCGGTGACAGCAGCGGCCGTACTGAACAAGAGTAAGTTCGGGAATCAAAGTCTATTTTTACAAAATAGATACTATGATACTATGATATATACCGGTGTTTTACTCTAAAATTAGCAAACATTTATTCAAAAACTTTGTGTCAGCATCTCCTCATCACAAATACTATGTTTATTTAATTATGAATGTTAGCACTTATAATACAGTACAGTTTTAAGTTTTGCCGTACTGTCTATTTGGTGCTGGCTGTGCATTATGACTCTTCACATCATTTTTTTTTCGCGATTAATATTGTTATTATTATTATTATGAAAGTAATATTGTATTTTCTACTTGCTCTCCTTTGCATTATTACTTTAGGGTGTAAATGTACGTTGCATAATGTGCCCAGGGATATACATAATAAAATAATATAATACTAAATAAGACATGACTCCGATTAATGGCTTTATTCCTTTTGGATCTGGATTACGTTGTTGTATTGAGTTTATGCATCATCCGGACTCAGAATTGTTTCATTTATTCTTGGGGAAATGTGCATTTGGATATAAACGTTGTCATAATTTACTATGATGTAGTGATTCGAGGGAAATGACTGAGTAAATTGAGAAAATACTCTTAACTATACCAGAGATGGAGAACAGAAACTATAGCTGGCGCTATGTTGCGCATATATTATATTGACGAGTACCGGTCTGAGTGCCCATATAAATTACAAACAAGTAAAATGTTGTTTCTTTGTTGATTATATAACAACTTGGAAAGCAGACAAAAAAGAAAAGGTAAAAGGCATTATTTGAGACAAGAGCATATTAATATAATAGGCACAGACCTGTAGCGGAACTGACTTTACCCTGCGCTGACGTCACTTCCGATTTTTGTGAAAAAGGCTAATTAAATGCGAGTGTAATGAAATTAGGTGACTGACAGCCGGATTTACCTATCAGCGACCAGTATTTTCAATATAAGGGCTGATTGGTTGTTGCCCGTGATGCGTCACGTCCGACTTTCCCCTTTGTGCCCGGGTTTACGGTGGTTGCAGGTAAGCGCGCTGTGCTGTAACAGGCGGTTATTTTAAAACTGGTTGGTCTTTTAAAGCGTTTTTTTTCCGTAAATTATAGTGTCGTTTTGGCCTGGTGTCAGTGTGTTGTCGGCGCTGCTTAGTGGATCTAATGACTGTTTGCCTCTCAGGTATGTGTATGTGTATCTGTATAAGCTTGTTGTATTGTGCTCCTTCGATGTGCTGTTAACATTGTTACATGCTGAATAGGTACGATTTCCTGTACCCCAGGGTGCTATCGGGGGGCATGATTTATAGACCTGTGCTTGTACATTTTCTATTTGGCATGATACCTTGACGGTAAGTGTTTTAAATGTAATTATAACTCATGAAGGAAAAGTATGAGGATTCGTAACGTCTCTCTTTGTGTTCATTATAGGATTCTCCCTCTCGTTCTCTCTTGTTTTATATTGTATTTACTGCTGTCTCCCGCTTTGTGCTGCTAACGTTCTGCTCACAATCCTACGGTTTTGCTGTTCACACTGTCGTGCAGACGCCATCATCATCGTTGTTGAAAGGGGACTGTTCGTCTGGTTCCTATTGTGTTTAGTGCCCTGTTTCCTGTTTGTGCATCAACATGGAGAACATGACGATCTCATTTTATTGAGAGAAAATAACTGCTTTGTCTTGTCCCTCCTTTTCTTTTGACTAATTTTTCTTTTTTGTTATCTTTTGTCTTTAATTTTGTTGGAGTAAAGTTTGTTTTGTTTTGCCTTTTCTTTTTGGTTATTGTACTCTATCTATCTATCTATCTATCTATATATATATATATATATATATATATATATATATATGCATGCAATTATATATGCAATTATATATTGTTGTGTTTGCTGTTTTATTTGTATGTTATTTCTCCTTTATTAATGCAACTTGATTTGTATGCTGTTTACATCTGACCTCAAGTTGCTTTGTAATTTTGTTTGAATTTATTTGATTTTCCTAATGTTTTCTTTGTTTTATGTGGTACTGATACCCACCCTTGTTTGCAGTTGCTTTATCAGTTAACGGATGTTTGTTGTATTTTGCTTTAAGTTAATTGTGTTTATTTGTTTGTTATAGTTTTATTTATTTATTTTTGGTTTATTGTAGGAGCTGGGGTCCCACGGGTGAACGGATCTTCCTCCTTGTGGTGGTGGTTCTTCTTTATTGCGTGCTGTGTACCACTTTGAGTGTGTGGTAGTGTGACCTGCGTGCACCTTGGTGTGTGTGTGCGTGAAAGTGTGCCCTTGTAAAACCAGACTCATTTTGTTTCCTGCCGTTGGGAGCCTCAGCCCTGCTGGTATTTTATTTTGTTTTCATATTTAAAGTTGATTTTGTGTCATTACCTACATTCATTCTTTTTGTAATTTCATTTTTTTTCCATTTAAAGTGGGATCTCCTGTTGTTCCTTTGACATTTTAGTGTCTATTTTAAAACATTTTTGTATTAATAAACATTTTGTATTTGTATATTATACCCACGTCTCTTGCCTACTTATATGAGGGAGCCGAACCTGTGTGCTTAATTACTCCATTTTTGGGTTTTGAGTATTGTTCCCTAGAGCTAATTTCTAGGGTGGCGTAGTCGGATTTTCTTACTGGTAAAAGATTGGTTTTCATAATTGTACCGCTCCGTCACACATGGGAATTTCCAGGTGAGTGCTGGAGACGATTGCATATAGATTTTTGTCAGTCACAAATTACCTCTCAAGCTACAATTACCAGACTGAAGAGATTTTCTGCATATGGATTAGCTGAACAAATAGTGACTGACAATGCAACTACTTTTACTTCTGATGAATTTTAAAGATTTGTGAAGCAGAATGGCATTTTGCATACTACTGGTACACCCAGACATCCAGCCACCAATGGATTGGCAGAGAGATATGTCCAGACATTTAAGGTGGGCATGAAAAAACTGAAGAACGAACACCGATCGTACCACAGGCCAGTCACCATCTGATCTATTTCTGAAGAGACATGTCCGCACCAGATTGGATTTCCTAAAACCAAACATTCATGAAGCTGTTCACAGGAAACAATATTTGCAAAAAATTCGACATGATTATCAGGCACAAGAAAGATCCTTTGCTGTGGATGGTTCTGTTTTCTTGCACAGCACAGTGGGGGGAGAGCCAAAATGGACCACGGCATTCTTCCTCCGAGACTTACGATGATCACTTGAAATCACGCAGCTCTGTACAGACTCAAAAGCCTGAAAAAGAGATGACTGAAACTAGCAGCCCAGATTCAGATCTGTCATCAAATGCTGTATGTGATTCTGAACTACCAGTTGAACCACCTGAATCCTTTGCTGCAAGTCCAATGGGTCTGCGACGTTCTAAATGGACTGTTATATTACCACAATGTTTCAGAAACTGAGTAGGAATTAATGTTTGGTGTTATGTGGTGTTAACTTTAATGGGGGAGGTGATGTGGTGTATTGGGATAATGTGTATTTGTGATTATTTATGTCTGGCATTCACTGGTTCTCAACTTTAGGAGCCAGTATTTAAGTCATGTGATGTGTTGCTGTGGATGACGTATGTATTTACCTGATTAAAGCGTGCTTGATGGCATTTGTTGGTGGTTTGCCTCATTAATACATAAGTCAATTAACATTTTATCTAACAGAAAGCTAACACAAATCTTTGATATCTAGTCTATCATTAAAATATAGAACTATATTATTCCTGTTCCTAAAGGACTGATGAGTGTTTATAGTTCAGTGAAGTTCTGTAACAGGGTGTTACGTGCTCCTGTTGTGTTTTTTTTCCGCTGTCTCTTCTCCTGTTTACTTTCACTTTTCCCAGTTACCTGTCATTGGTCTTGTCACCCGCCAATCATCACTAACTGCTGACGTCACCCATCCTGCTGCCCCCAATCGGACAAGACCCTCCCAGGTAAAAGTGCACGCCAGACCACCCGCAGGCCCCCCATGTTGTTGCTGTTTTGTGCTTTGTTTTTTGGGATATTAAGAAGTTAGAGGGTTTTGGTTTTGTTATTTTCTTTGATTTAGCACCGCCCACATCCCTTCTTCCCATTCCCTTTGTCTTGTTTTTTTTGTTCATGTAAATACTGTAAATATTGTACGTATATATCACTCTCTTTGATTACACCAAACCTTTGCAATCATTTAATTTCCACCCTTAATAAATCACTTTTGTTGCACAATATCTTTGTCCTGCACATTGCTTGTATGTTTTTTATGTCTATATTTTAAATGTTCGACCCCAGAACCCCTAGACCACTTTGGGGTCGTAACATTTATGGGGGCTTGTCCGGGATTATTAAGACCCATCCAAGACGTTAAAAAGATATACATATAGCTTGTGTTGGTGCAAAAGTGACCGTGCTTTTCATATAGTTGTTTGTGCAGGAAACGGTGTCGCATGTGATGTGTAGTGTTGCACTGTCTGTATTGTGTCTGGTACTGGCAGTAAGCAGTAAACGAAGTGGCTTCTTTGATTTACATTCGTTTATTAATCATCCATCAATAGAACATCGTCCATTATGATTTTGTGTCAGACCTCATGGATTCAGACTTGGGTAAAACTTGATAGAATGTGCAAATCGTGACAGATGTATCTTTATGGTTTTTATTCTCACCACAGCCAATTTTTTTCTTGCAGTCACACAAAGACAGAAAAGCACATGTATGTGTTAGTTATTTTTGTATCCTTAATCTCAACTTCCTTTTCTCTGACAGAAACTGTGCAGTAGTTTTCTAACTGTATTGTGAGCACAGATGAGTGTCATTCAGGCTCTCCTGTCAGAGTGAGGAGTGATTGTGTGACTGAAGCAGCATCACACTCTTCTGCTGGTTTTGGGCTCTTCTGGAAACTGGATTTTAGAGAAATGATGCTCATCTTTGGACTGATGCTGCTGCTGCTGCAAACTACTGCATGTGAGTCACTTTCACATCAATGCTGATTAAGTAAATCTGAAAATATATATATATATATATATCTGAAATAAAACACTGTAAGATTACATTAGTTTTCCCCAAAACATTCTTCAATGATCTAGTTTTATGTTTGAAGTGTTTTGTTTAGTGTTTTTATAGTGTTTTCTTCACAGTGTAGAGTTAGTGGAGTATTCATTTGTGAGGTGGAAGAGTTTCAGTCACAGTAATAGAGTTCAGCATCTGTATTAAAGATCCATGAAATCAAAATCCGAAATTTGTGGCTTTAAGTT
Organism: Labeo catla; assembly: GCA_012976165.1. Lineage (NCBI taxonomy): Eukaryota > Metazoa > Chordata > Actinopteri > Cypriniformes > Cyprinidae > Labeo > Labeo catla. Next base: position 846,307 of record VONZ01000262.1, on the reverse strand, counting down.
CATTATTGAAACTCTAAGTCAGGAGTCTGAAAATAACCACAACCTCCTTCATCTGTATGAAATCTCACTGTGCGGAGTATAACAGCTGTACATTCACTGAATGATTAGAACATATTACTTTACCGGTTAAAGAGCTAGTAAACATTTTATTAAAAATTGTTCAGATACTTTTCAGCAGTTTTTTTTTACAGCAAACTTCCTCTTTTACCCCTTCAAATTTACTGTTCTCTTTGACTTAATACACTCTGTGTGTGTGTGTGTGTGTGTGTGTGTGTACTTGTTTTTGCTACATGTAAAACCTGAAAAAGAGTAAAACCTGAAATTATTAAAAATAGTAAAGGGTGTTTATCTGAAAATGTAACAATGCAAACATGTTTCCTGTAAGGGGTAGGTTTAGGGTTAGGGTTGGGTTAGGGGATAGACAATATCGTTTGGTCAGTATAAAATCTATAGACGTCTATGGAAAGTCCCCACAATTCACAAAACAAACGTGTGTGTGTGTGTGTGTGTGTGTGTGTGTGTGCATGTGCACTGTTTTTTAGGTCTGGATCGGTTTTGTTGGTTTGATCAATCAAATTCCTGTTACGCAGCTCTGGGAGACAAACTTAATCCACTGATGGTGCTGGAGGCTAGTAAATATGACTTGAAGATACACAAGAGGATATACAACCCACAAGATGATCCAGTTTGTAGAATAAAGAATAACATTATAAAGCAGAATGAACGTGATCTTTAAAATAACAGAACTGAAGTGACAGTCATTAATGGGACTGTGATAATAAACCATGTGATCAGAGCAGATTCAGGGAATTACAGATTAAGACTCTTGAACTCAGACGGCACAGAAACATCTAGAGATCTTCAAGTGATTGTTGAAGGTATAGAAAACTCTCTCATCAGACTCATTCCAATCTCATGTTCTCCAAAGATCTCACTCTCATGCAAATGAATCAGTTGAATCTCTGTGAAGGTTTTTATTCCTGTAGCTCACAGTAAACACACTACATACTCCAGTAATAGTATGAGTAGTGTGGAAGAACAAGAACAAGATTCTGCTGTGTTTGTCATGTGACTGTCATGTGTCCCTCCCTCCAGCTCCTATTGGCTCAGTGGAAGTGTCAATCATCTGCTCCTCCAGTGGGGTGATGAGGGCGTCCTGCTCCTCTGAGGGGGATCAGCTCCTCTACAGCTGGACTCTGAATGGAGATCCACTGATGGATGGAAACAGCAGCATTGATCTGGATGAAAGAACTGATAGAAACATCAGCTGCAGTGTGAAGAACCACGTCAATCATGGACAGAAAACCATTAGAGTCAAACCCTGTCCTGGTGAGATCATTTCTGTGAATCTACAGATATCAGCAACCCAGCACAGACTGACTGGCTAATTGATTGATTGATTGATTGATGTGTTTATTGTTACGTCCCACACAGTGTCTAGGGGATGAGGAAACGTAGCATTATGTGAATGAGCTTTTAAGTCGGGGGTCCTGCCGCCGTACCACAAAGACAACAATTATCTTTATATTCATTTCTTTTTTTATTCAACAAAGTAATCAAACAAAGAAGGGAACACAAGTTCAGGAGCAGCCAGGCAAGAAAACAACAAACAAAAATTCCCCTCTAACTTGGGAACGGTTCGACTTAATAATCTCACAAAACAAAAACAAATCAGCAACAGAAATATACACTCACTCCCTGACTAACTGAAAAACAGGAGAAAAAATGGGGGTTACAATAAATAAAAGGGCCGGGCACCTCCCTACGGTTCCCCTGAGAGAAACAGAAAGAGAAAACAATCTTCAATGATAATTTAACACACACGAGAAACAGGAGAATGATACAGACGTACCACAAGCTGTAGGCATATGAGTATTTACCTGCACATGAGTATAAATCTACAACGCTCAAAGCCACAGTGCTTAAGCTTGTTAACCAGGTTTAACCTTAACACCTTCAGCAACAATCTCAGCAACTAATAAAATCAGCTAAGCAAAACAGGAGAAGATATGGAAAGTAAGGTACAACCGGTTAAGATGGTAAGACCAAAAAAGTGAAGCACAACAACAAATTGTACTGAGCAGGACACCCGACAGCTCTGGAGAACTTCTCATCTGCTGGCTGTTGAGATCTGCTTTTAAGCAGCTTCCCTCCTTGGTGTTAACCTCCTGCAGCTGGAGCTGCAATCAGCTCCCTGGTAGAGTGAGAGAGAGAGAGGGAGGAGCCAGGAGAGCAGAAGACACAGAGCACAGAGAAAAACAACTATCCCAGATACAATAATAAATTAATTAATACGCCCTTGGACATAACACCCCCACCCATAGGTTACAAACAGTACTCACCAAAGTGTTTGTAATTAAAATAAACTACCTTTACAACCATCTTTAAATGTACCATTTACAACTCAGTTATCCCTACTGTACACTCTGGAAAGTGCGTCAGCTACAACATTTTCCACCCCCTTTCGATGCCGGATGTCTAGATTGTACTCCTGGATAATGAGAGACCAGCGCATCAGCCGTTGATTAGAATTCTGCATTCTACCCAGGAATACTAAGGGGTTGTGATCAGTATAGACCACCACTGGACTAGAGCTACCACCCAGGTAAACTTCAAAATGTTGCAGTGCTAAGAGTAAGGCCAAAGCTTCTTTCTCAATAGTACTGTATTTCATTTGACACCTTGTAAACTTCTTGGAGAAGTAACTCACAGGATGCTCTACACCAGTTACATCCTCCTGTAACAAAACAGCACCCGCACCCGACAAACTGGCATCCACCTGCAGCTTGAAGGGTAAAGAGAAGTTTGGAGCAGAGAGAACCGGGGCATGACACAGCAAGTCTTTTGCAGCATTAAAAGCATAGTTACAATCCTGACTCCACACAAACTTCTTAGAGGTACTGAGCAGATCAGTCAACGGGGCTACCACGGAAGCAAAGTTTTTGCAGAAGCTTCGGTAGTACCCAGTCATACCTAAAAACCTTCTCAGTTCTCTTTTATTGGTGGGAGAGGGAAAGTTCAGTATGGCAGCAACTTTTTCTTCGACAGGCCTTACTGCCCCTTGACCAACTCTTTTACCAAGGTAGGTAACCATTGCTTTGGCAAATTCACACTTCATTAAGTTCAAAGTCAAAGATGCATCTGATAACCTGTTAAAAACTTGATTCAGACTGCTCAAATGGCTCTCCCAACTGTCTGAATAGATCACCACATCATCTAAGTAAGCCTCACAATTAGTCACCCCTAACAACACTTTGTGCATTAGACGTTGAAAGGTGGCTGGTGCATTTCGCATTCCGAACGCCATAACAGAATACTGCAGGAAGTTATCGGGCGTGACAAAAGCAGAGATTTCTGAGGCTCGAGGTGTAAGAGGCACTTGCCAGTATCCCTTTAAAAGGTCTAACTTAGTGACATATCGAGCAGAACCAACTCTGTCCACACAGTCTTCTACTCGAGGAAGAGGGAAAGAGTCAGGCTTAGTGACACTATTCACTTTGCGGTAGTCTGTGCAAAAGCGATAAGAGAGGTCAGATTTTGGAACGACCAGACACGGTGAGCTCCAGGGGCTCTGACTGGGTGTAGCAAAACCATGCTGCAACAAATACTCAACCTCTGACTTCATTATCTCTCGTTTATGAGGATTGACACGATATGGATGCTGCTTAATAGGTGGAGAATCACCAATATCAATGTCATGTGTGAGGATGGTAGTCTGGCGTGGAACATCAGAAAACAAATGGCCATACTTCCCGATCAACTGAACTAAATCTGTACGTTGGTTCTCAGGTAAGTGGGCAAGGTACGAGTCCAAGTCACTCAGTACCGCAGAGTTGTTAAGACGGATACAGCTCATACGTTCTTCATTTTCCACCAGGTTATCCTCCAGAGGGCAACATGCAGAAGACAGCACAGTAACAGCAGACACAGAATCACACACAGGAGTTTCTTTTGCAGTGTCACTCTTGACGTAAGCCTTCAGCATATTCAAATGACACACTCTACTCTTTTTCTTACGATCTGGAGTCAAGATTACATAGTCAGTGTCTGTAAGCTTTTTCTCCACAGCATAAGGGCCTTGGAATTTAGCCTGTAATGCTGACCCCGGAACAGGAAGTAAGATTAAAACCAGTTCACCAGGCTGAAAACTGCGTTTGACACAGGCCTTATCATGCCGTAGTTTCATCTTGGACTGAACCGTTGCCAGATGGGACTTTGCTATCTCACAAGCCTTATGAAGACGTTCACGGAAAGCACTTACATAGTCTAAAATATTACAAGACACTGGGTCTTTTGACAACAACTGCTCACTTAGCAATTTCAAGGGTCCACGGACCGTGTGTCCGAAAACAAGTTCAGCAGGGCTGAACCCCAGTGACTCTTGCACCGTTTCTCTTACAGCAAACATCAACATTGGCAAACCCTCAACCCAGTCTTTGTACTTAGACAGTATGCACGCAACATTGACTTTAGGGTTTGGTGAAAACGTTCCAGAGCACCCTGAGACTCTGGATGGTAAGCACTGGACATCTTGTGAGCAACCCCTAACTCCCTCAATATTTGAGCAAAGACCTTTGAGGTGAAATTAGTACCTTGATCTGTTTGCACCACTCTAGGCAATCCAAACGTTGAACAAAACTTCACCACCTCCTTTACTATAGCATGGGCCTTAAGAGTGCGAAGAGGGACAGCTTCTGGAAAACGAGTGGCAGTACACATCAGCGTTAGAATGTATTGGTGCCCTGATTTAGATTTTGGCAGTGGACCAACACAATCTAGAATTAAACGTTCAAAAGGCTCACCCATTACCGGAATTGGATGGAGGGGAGCAGAAGGTATGGTCTGATTCGGCTTACCAGCAAGCTGACAGACATGGCAAGATCGGCAAAAGTTGGAAACACTAGACTTCAGGCCAGGCCAAAAGAAGTATCGGGAAATTCGTTTGTAGGTTTTGTTAACCCCAAGATGACCAGAGAGAGGGTGCTCATGGGCCAGCTGCAATACCTGGGAACGATAATCAGAAGGCACAACAATTTGATGGACAGTCAAAGCTTTATCAGCCCCATGCGGCCTCCAATGACGCATCAAAACCCCGTCTTCCCAAACTAAAGCTATTCTAGCATCAGGTAAGTCATCAGACTGAACAGCTGCTTCAACATAGGATGCTAGAGATTTATCAGACTTCTGAGCTGCACTTAACTGTTCTCTGCCAAACTTTAAAGCCTCCACTCTTAAATCAGAGTTCACAGAAACATCAGGAGCCACTGGTGGTTCAATGGATAGAGTACACTCCACCGGGTCTTTTGCTGGGCTCAGAAATGAGTCAACAAGATTGACCTCCTCCTCCCACTTCTGTGCCTGTGCACGGGTTACTGCGCAAGCAGGGAACACAGAAGGAAAACAAACGGCAACGTCTGAGTCAGAGGGCTCTGGTGTATCAACGACAATAGGAAATGGGAAGACCTTACCACCTGCTAAGTCATTCCCGAGGATAAGGCTTACTCCCTCTACAGGCAGCTCGGATCGCACCCCAAGAAGAACAGTACCTGTAACCAGATCAGATTTAAGATGAACCACATGCACTGGCACCCTTACACATCCTAACTCAATTCCCCGGACCAAAACATCAGTACCGGAGTACGTTCCTGCTGAGAATGGCAAAATGTCTGCTGAAATGAACGATTGGCTTGCTCCTGTATCTCTCAGTATTGAGACAGACTTACTTGGAGTGTCAGCACCAAGTGAAACAGAACCAGTAAACAGAAAAGGTTCATACCCTGTACTCTTAGTTGGCATAGAAGTTTCAGGGGTGACAACAGCTTGGGCAAAACCTACACTTTTAGATTTTCCAGTCATACTTTTCTGTTTCCATGCTCTACAATCGGAAATTAGATGACCTGGATCTAAACAGTAGAAACACACGCGTTTGTTACTAGAGGGTTTTGCATCAGCCTTACGACCCTTGTCTGTAACTTCTCTGGACACATTAGAAGTTTCCTTCTCTGCATACCTCTCTGCATACAGTCTTTTAGACTGACGTGAAGATGGGAATATGGTCCTATGTGTAAGTATAAACTCATCTGCTATTACAGCAGCTTCAGAAAGCATGTTTACCTTTTGCTCATTCAAGTGGACAACTAAAGGTTCAGGTGCACAGTTTTTAAAGTCTTCAAGTAAAACAAGTTCCTGTAACTGCTCAAAACTAGTCACTTTATTTGCGAAACACCATTTCTCAAAAAGGGACTTCTTCTCTCGTGCAAACTCTACATATGTCTGTTTGGCTGTTTTCATTAAGTTTCGGAACCGCTGACGGTAAGCTTCGGGAACCAACTCATAAGCTCTCAACACTGCAGCTTTGACAATCTCATAATCAAGAGACTGCTCAATTGGAAGAGAAGAGCAGACTTCCTGGGCCTTACCTGCTAAATTACACTGGAGCAAAAGCCCCCACATGTCTTTTGGCCATTCTAACTTAGCAGCAATTCGTTCAAAAGCGATGAAGTATGAATCCATCTCTGACTCTCTGAAAGGAGGAACTAATTTTACATACTTCACAACATCAAAGTTTGGCTGGCCACTACTTACGGCATCACAGTTAAATGTACTAGATTGTGACTGGACATGCTGAAACGTTGGTGAGGAAGGAACCCTAGTGCGTGGGCGAGGAACAGGAGGCTTCCTACCTAAAGCAGCTGCTTCCAACTCAAGCGTTTTAAGCTTAATGTCTCTATTTGCCTCAACCTCACGAGTACGGAGCTGTACCACTTTAATATCATGTTCTTGCCTTTTAAGCTCCAAGTCAAGCTCTTTTAACTTAATTGCAGTCTGTGGATCTAATTGAGACACAGCAGGAACAAGAAAGCCTGAAGCAGAAGTTTCTTCTCCTACCACATCTTCTTCAGCGGGTAAAACACCTGTGCTCACCAACTCATTATATAACTCCTGTTTGATAACCGCTTTGACAGCACCCCTAGTTACCTTGACATTGAAGAACTCAGCAATTAACAACAAGTCTTTCTTCTTGCATCGATTAAAAACTTCAGTCGTTGGTGAAAGAGTAAATGCCAAAAGATCAAAATCCATTTCACACACTCTGCCCTCACCCTAAAAAAAAAATGAAAGCAGCCAAAAATATTAAATTCAGACAAGCTATAAAATTTTATTACGTGATTCTCTCGTTTTTTTTGAAAATGGCCAAATGCAAAATGAACTCCTATAAAATAGGAAATGTCACAACAACACCAAATTAGCAAAAGTACAAGCTCTCAACTGAGCAATAAATTTTGAAAGGGACGAGCCCCCAAATAATGTTACGTCCCACACAGTGTCTAGGGGATGAGGAAACGTAGCATTATGTGAATGAGCTTTTAAGTCGGGGGTCCTGCCGCCGTACCACAAAGACAACAATTATTTTTATATTCATTTCTTTTTTTATTCAACAAAGTAATCAAACAAAGAAGGGAACACAAGTTCAGGAGCAGCCAGGCAAGAAAACAACAAACAAAAATTCCCCTCTAACTTGGGAACGGTTCGACTTAATAATCTCACAAAACAAAAACAAATCAGCAACAGAAATATACACTCACTCCCTGACTAACTGAAAAACAGGAGAAAAAATGGGGGTTACAATAAATAAAAGGGCCGGGCACCTCCCTACGGTTCCCCTGAGAGAAACAGAAAGAGAAAACAATCTTCAATGATAATTTAACACACACGAGAAACAGGAGAATGATACAGACGTACCACAAGCTGTAGGCATATGAGTATTTACCTGCACATGAGTATAAATCTACAATGCTCAAAGCCACAGTGCTTAAGCTTGTTAACCAGGTTTAACCTTAACACCTTCAGCAACAATCTCAGCAACTAATAAAATCAGCTAAGCAAAACAGGAGAAGATATGGAAAGTAAGGTACAACCGGTTAAGATGGTAAGAACAAAAAAGTGAAGCACAACAACAAATTGTACTGAGCAGGACACCCGACAGCTCTGGAGAACTTCTCATCTGCTGGCTGTTGAGATCTGCTTTTAAGCAGCTTCCCTCCTTGGTGTTAACCTCCTGCAGCTGGAGCTGCAATCAGCTCCCTGGTAGAGTGAGAGAGAGAGAGGGAGGAGCCAGGAGAGCAGAAGACACAGAGCACAGAGAAAAACAACTATCCCAGATACAATAATAAGTTAATTAATACGCCCTTGGACATAACAGACCCAAACTTGTTAATGATGTGGGAACACAAATTCGAAAAGCAGTGTTGTCCATTAGAACGTAATGGCATCTCTCATAAAAAAAAAAAAAAAAGTGTGCATTTTTACAAAGTAAACAGTGGTCTAAAAACACTTAGCCTCTTCGCTAATTAGCACACAAAATACCACGTTGTACCCACGTTCTTTTTTACAGTAGCACCCCACGGAAACTTGTGGATACATTCTGTGCAATTATGGTACACTCCAAGAAGAGTCTGTAAATATAGGGCACAATCTACTATGTAAATATGAAGGAATTTTCCATATTTTTTTACCTGCATTTTAAATTACTCATTTGTATTTTGTGTTTTTGGGTTACACGGTTACAACTGATAATGGATAACGGACAGTGTCCTGGAAAATTACTAGTAACTTTTCCATTTTTTTCTAGATATTATTTTGCAGTGTACTAACTGATAAACAATTGCAGGTGAAAAGCTACTAACAAGGTGTATAAGAAATGAACAATTATTTAATTATTATTATTGAAATGCTAAACTGCAAACAGCTAAATGAATTGATGTGATATGTGTACTTTGATTCCCTCTTTTTGTATAATTTAGATGGACAATGTGTGCCTTTTTTATCATTTGAGTCACTTATCAAAGGTTCTTAAAAGTTGCCAAATACATTTTAAAATGGCTAAATTTGTTGCTAGGTGCTTTTGGAAGAAAAAGTTGCTATGGTAGTGTGAAAAATTGCTAAATTTGGCAGAAAAATGGCTAAGTTGGCAACACGGGGGTTGTGTTTAGTCAGAAACAGGCTTAAAAAAATAATAAAAATAACCCAATAAAATGACTCAACAAGTTGAACCCAGCATTTGGGGTTTAAAAAAAAAAACAAAAAAAAAAAACAGCACCTGGGTAAAGATATTAAAAAAAAAAACACCCCCAATAAAATGACCCAGTGGGCTGGCATTTGGGTTAAAAAATAATCCAGCATTTTTTCTATGAGCAATTATTTATTTTAGGACTTTTAGGAGATAAAACCTTTTCTGAATTAATTTAGTAAAAGTAGTCAAAAGCACCACTAACTGAAGAGTCACTCAAATATGTTGTGATTATAATGGACATTTTTCTCTTCATTTGTGAACAGGAGGAGGAACCATGTTTTTCATCAAAATACACACGAGAGAGGTGTTCCTCTGCTTCCTCACAGAATGATGCCATCCTCATCATGAGAGGGAATTTTCTTGTTTCATTTTTTGAAGGACTGTATGTGGACATCACAAGAAAATCACATCATATTATATGTATTAAGCAGTACGTTTATTTGATGTGATTTTTTTTTTTTTTTTTTGGGTGATTATTGCTATAAAAATTTCTATACATTTCATATAATTTCCTCATTAGGGCAACATTATTGTGCAGTGCTGCCACCCCTTGACTCAGTTATGTCAGATATTTGTTTTGCAACACCTGAACTGTAACTTTTCATTTAAATATGACAGTACTTTTTATAGAGGTTGTTTACTTATGTGACACATTGTGAGACATTTTTGTAAGAAAGACTTTAAACCCACAAGAAGTTGAACCCGCTTTTTAAGTGTCTTTAACTGCTATGCACTTCATTAATTTGAATCATTTGATGCAATGCTCATATTGTGTTTCTGTAGTTACATCTACTGAATTGACCTTACTGTTCAACCCATCTTTAAACCTAAGCTTACCACCGAACCGTATCCAGTGTCAATAGCAGAAAAAATGCTTTGCAATGCAAAATGAGCACAATAAGTACATTGTACCTACAAGTTAGGGTTTTTTTAGGTTTAAAATATGTAAATATTTTATTGGTTTTTATATATATTTTTTTCTTTTCCTTTTTTGATAAATGGGCATTCAAGACAAATTCAGAAAGAGTTGGTCTAAGTATAACTGTATTGTGTATGCATTTTTTTTTTAGAGGTTGGGGGATCAAGGTAAGGTATGAAAGGTATGAGGGATCAATGTTGGCTGGATATAAGAATTGACTGGTACAGGGTACATTTTGGGCTCATAATATTAATGTATTTTTTTCATAGTATTTGACTCACATGGGAGTGGGTTGGGATGGGGGACATTTTTCATTTGTTGTTTATTTTGGATACCTTCAATTAATTATGCTTTTTGGCTAACATAATTTAAAATGCTAATATAATAATTTATGATATATTATTACTTTTGACAACTTTTGCAATCTTTTAATTAAACATTAGAGAGATTTTATATGTTTTGCTTTTTAAAGTGCCTGTTTATACCCATTATGGTTTCCACATATTAAGTCTGGAGGAACTAAATTTAATTTTTCAAGAATCAGCCACTAGAAATCCAATATTAATTGAACAATAACTTTGTTCGAGCAATTCACTTTGTCCATATTGATTAAATAATAATAAGTTATTGTTATTGATATTACATTTGGTTCCTGCAGTCCTAAATATGTGGATAGCATAAAATGTACACTATCAGTCAAAAGTTTTGAACAGTAAGATTTTTATTATTTTTTTAAAGTCTATTCTGCTCACCAAAAATCTTTTTCACAATTTTAAATAACTGTTTTCTATTTGAATTTATTTTACAATGTAATTTATTCGTCTGATCAAAGTTAAATTTTCAGCATCATTACTCCAGTCTTCAGTGTCACATGATCCTTCAGAAATCATTCTAAAATGCTGATTTACTGTTTAAGAAACGTTTATTATTATTAGCAGTATTTTTTTATTATAGAATTTATTATTGTATGTTTATTTATTATAATTATAGAAATTAATACTTTTATTGAGCAAGAATGCTTTAAATGGATTATAAGTGATGATAAAGCCATTTATAATATTACAAAAGATTTCTATTTCAGATAAATGCTGTTCTTCTAAACTTTATATTCATCAAAGAAACCTGAAAAAATTCTACTTGGAATTGTTTTCAACATAAGAATAATAATCAATAATAATAAATCAGAATATAAGAATGATTTCTTAAGGATCATATTACTGGAGTAGTGATGCTAAAAATTCAGCTTTGAAATCACAGGAATAAATTAGATTTTAAAATATATTAAAATAGAAAACAGTTATTTTAAATCGTTAAAAAAAATCAAAATTGTACTGTTTTTGCTGTACTTAAATGCAGGCTTGGTGAGTAGAAAAAAATTCTTAAAAAATAAATGAATAAAAATCTTACTGTGCAAAACCATTTGACTGGTAGTGTATAAACAGGCACTTTGAGGAGCAAAACAAGATCTAAAGTCTTCCTAATGATTATCTAAAAGATTGTAAAAGTTGTGAAAATTAGCAATATATCATACCTTTTTATATTAACCATTATCTGTTAAGGTTTAGGTTTTATCTGTTAACATTTCCATCTTTTCCGTTTGTTGCATCCCTCTAAAAACCATAGCCTTTCAACACTGTGCCAACCGACCACACAACCTGAACCACAAGTGCACAAAAAACTCCCGTCATGATTGTATTTTTTTTAAGGATATATATTGTGACATTAAATGTGAGATCTTCATCAAAAGTTAAAAAAAAACGGCCACAGGCTACTTTTATGCTTGTTTTTTAATGTGAATTTTTTTTGTATACAAATGAGAAAAGATGTTGTTGTTTCGTAATTAAGTCTTTTTATTTGCATGATGAAATTTAATAAAATTAAAAAAAAACAAATATTCTACATCATCTTTCTAAACAAGCTTCATGTCACTAAGCAACGCTCAGACTGAACGCAGGTCTGGATTAGCATATGTGGGTGGAGCGGAGCGACAGAAAATATAATGCCATCAAGCATTCTGTAACCAAATCCACTCCGGGTTTTCATTTGTCCAACGCGTTCAGGGCGACACCGACGTTAAAAAACAACACTGAGGAAAAACGTCTACTATCTAATCACGTTAGTAACTAATATCATGTACAGTCCTTACTGTTAGAAAAGGCCATTTGGGTTTTTCCTATCCCGTCGAAGAAGTTTCCTCTTTTCTCCAGTAGGTGGCGCGCGGCACTTTCGAATAATTATTTCAATGGTCAAACTTGCATCATCCCTTTCTGGCAAACAGGGTAATATGTTTTTCATGTTTTTCGATAGATTGACGAAATCAGGTATATTTATTGTGATAATTTTGTATACATTTCCCTACCTTTTCCCTTTGCTAGCCACAGGTTAAAACTACACATATGATTAGCGTTCGCCAACATACAATGTTTTCCCTCATAAAGACACTTATTAATAAGCTCTGTCATCACCTATCTACAATTAACATGTGGATGAAGGATGAGTAAAACCCCGTTACTGCCGACCGCCCTCCAGTTTTATTAGCTTCCCCTCAAAACTTCCCAATGCTGGAGCCAAAAGCAGATAACGGGAAGCCTCGGCGCTTCACACTCGCACTACTTCCACAACAAGCATCTGCTGCCAACTGGAGTAAACTTCTATTCCCGTCTTTAATACGAGAAGTTCACAAAAGAAGCAATATCGTCCCCGTGGTGGAAAAACTACGGCAGAACTTTTAAAAGTCCGGTCGGAATGACTAGAAAGTGACAGCTGACTCGAAGAGGACTTTAAATTTGTTTATTATTTATCTGGAGAACTAGTCGAAAGGTTATAACTGGGTTTACAGGACCGGTTTTCTAACAGTCTTCACATCATGGTACACAAATATGGTAAGTTCCGTCAAAAAACGTCAGCGTAAGTCGTTATATGAAGACGATATCTTACAATCAAGATTGTGATAGTGAATTTCATTGTTTTTCGTTCTTCTAAACGTTTTCTCAGTTTCGATATGTGTATTTTCAAATAGGATTTTTTTGGAAACCCCATGGGAAACAGGAAGCATTAGTCTGAAGTGAGATTCTGTAACTCTTAATAAAACCACTATTATTTACAGAAGCGCAATGAATGTCAAGTCAAGTGTAGCATAGCCTACACATCCGGACCCATCACAATCTGTGATGTTTTTGTGGACCCTCCTACTACCTTTACCTTTTCCTAACCTCTTTTTCCAGCACCTGAAGCGTTCAGAAGCCCTCAAAATATTTTTATTCTTAAAAATCCATCAGTACCACTGTGTCAGCAAGGCATTATTTTATTTAAAGAAAGCACAAGCACTCTTTTCAATTAAAACTTTTAACAACAATTGTTTAAACCGTTATTCATCTTGTATTGCTTATTGGATGCAACAGATACATTTTCAAGTTAATAGTTTATAAACTAAACCTGTGGTTACTCTTTTAGGTCTCATTGTGAGTGTGAAATGCACTGGCATGACAACTAACTGGTTAAATGTAAAACTGGCTAACAGAATTTGTAGCATTATTTCTCATCAAATGCATTTAAGTGTGAATTAAGTGTCTAAATATATTTTGTAGGCCACTATGGTCCCTTTTATTCCACATAAAACAACAGGCTGTTACGCAAGACTAAATCACTCATTCATTTATTTTTATCTGTTTGCTAAAAAACTGTTGTTAGACAACCTTGGTTGAGTTGAACATCTGGCTACACACCCCTTCGAGGGGTCCTTGTAATTATAGGGAAGTAATGTCAGATTTCAAGCGTCTAGCATGGTGCAAAGCCTTCTCAGAATTAGACATGCATCCAAAAATGTCACAAAGCGAATGTAGGTTATAGAGGAAATGCTTTGTACTGAAATAGAAATGCTTGTCTTTTTTATTTCAGATACCAAAAGAGCAGTTGGGCTACTGAAACAGTACCAGGCGAGTCTGACTAGCCCGGAAGAGCAGGCCTTGAAGACCAGCGTGGAGAAGGTCTCTTCCATCTTTGGCAGTCATCTTTTTCAGGCTCTGCTGGGTGAGGTTTGTTTCTGTGTAAACTCTAATGGCTCTCAAAACAAATAATGATTAACTGTCATTATTTAGGGCCGTACTGCTTGATTCCAGTACATTCTATACTAAGCAAAATGTTCCAAGAAGCCACATTACAGTTTGTTCAGCTGTACTAAACACTGCTGATATTTTTCTAAATGGTACATTTTGTTTTTGTGTACATGGACCAGCTGCCTCAGTGCCCAACTTTAAATTAACAATAGGTTTAGGATATAATAGTTTCACCTAATGAACTAACATTACTGACATTACTGTGAGTTTATAAGAGAAAACTCATTGGAACTTGCTCATCTTTTACTCCATTTACATTATCCAAGTTTTGATTTAATGGATTAAGCTACATGAATACGTTCTTTCGGAATAAAAGCAAAAGGTTCTCTGTTTTTAAAGTAGAATCTTCCTAAATGGGTCCTCACTGCTGCCTCAAATCTTTGACCAATCGTTGACCAAAGTTTGTGCCATTGTTCTCAAGTTGCACAATGCGTCAGACATTCACAACCCCAGCTGATTTATCAGTACTGTGGATGTGCTCTGTCACATTTTAATGATGCCTCACAATAGCCAGAATAAGAAAAGATATAAGTAACAACAGATATCACTGTCATGCCAGATGCATCTAACAAAAATAAGAGGTTTCCTAACTTATTTTTAGTCTTTGTCCTGCAAAGGAAGCAAATTACGAAATGGTTGAGTGGTTATGTTAATTACCAGGCCCAGGCTCTAATGAGGCCTGCCTGCTGCTGTTGCTGTGATGCAGAAGAGTAGTACCACAGGGGCCGTGATCAAGCCATGGGGTTGCGTTGCCATAGGACTGTAGTGAGGAGAGGGACAGGTTTCCCCTCATCTTAACTCATGGGTTTTCTCATATGCTGTTGTCGAGCATGATAGGGCCTATGATATGTGATATTGTGCGTGTGTTGGTCATTCTATGAAGAGTTTGCATAGAAATTACACAATTTTATGTAATATTAATTTTATTTAAACCTGTAGATATATAAAGGATATAAAGTTTATATGGTTTAAAACAAGTAAACTATAGGGTATTATATATGTAAACACAAAAGTATATATGTAAACAAAAGTTATTGGACAGTATGATTTTTAATGTTTTTTAAAGAAGTCTCTTCTGCTCACCAAGCCTGCATTTATTTGATCCAAAGTACAGAAAAACAGAAATATTTTGAAATGTTTTTACTATTTAAAATAACAGTTTTCTATTTGAATATATTTTAAAATGTAATTTAAAGCTGAATTTTAAGCACCATTACTCCAGTCACATTATTCTTCAAAAACCATTCTAATATTTTGATCAATTTAAAGCATCCTTTAAAGCATCCTTTATCCTTTAAAAGATAAATGCTGATCTTTGGATCCTTCTATTCATTAAAGAATCCTGAAAAAAATTACTGTTTTAAATATTGATGATAATAATAATAATAAATGTTTCTTGAACAGCTAATCAGCATATTCAAATGATTTCTGAAGGATCATGTGACACTGACGACTGAAAACATTAAAAATCGACTTGACTGGTAGTGTAGATATGTATATTTTAAAGAAGTCCAAGGCATTTATTTGATAATACAAAAAATATAGCAAAACAGTAATACTGTGGAAAATTACATTTTAAATACATTTCTATTTGAATATATTTTAAAATGCAATTTATTTTCATGATGGCAATTCTGAATTTTCAGCTGCTATAATGTCAGTCTTTAGTGTCACATGATTCTTCAGAAATCTTTGAAATATAATTTTCTGTTGCTAATTTTTTTTAATGATTATAATGTTGAAAACAGTGGTGCTATTAAAAGGGGTCATCGGATGCAAAGTTCACTTTTACATGTTGTTTGAACATTAATGTGTGTTGGCAGTGTATGTATACATCTACTCTATAATGACAAAAATCCATGCATGTTTTTAATTAATCTGTAAAAATAATATCCCCTTTTTCAAATCAAGCCATTCTCAGATGCCGCTTCCACAATAGTTGATCGACATGAGCGTCTTACCTCAGATCAGCTGTAACAGTCCGACCTCCATTGTTTGAATGCCGGAGCAGGGATGTAAGTTAGACAAGAATATCTCCGATTGAGCGATTGAGGTGTTGTGTTGCTGGATGTAATAATGAACATAGTGGTCGTCATTTACTCCCGACATCTGAGCCGCTGAAGATGCAGTGGATTACGTTTGTTTGTGAATGTTTGTGAACCCTAAACTTTTGAATGGTAGTGTATACTGTACGTTGTTTCCTTTTTTAGTTAAAAGGCATTTACCTTTTATTATGACATCGCTGATGTTACAGTAAGTGTCGGTCACTTAAATATTCCTATTTATTTTTCTTAGTGGTAAGCTTTGTGCTTGTCACAGAAGGTCCAAAGATGAAAGCTGATTAAAAATATACATTAAAACCACTGCAAGAAACAATAAATGTAACAATGTACTAAAACATAAACAACAACCGACAGCTGAAGGATGAACTAGAGCAACTTAAATACAGGGGAAATGAGGGCACTAATTAAATGAGTAACCATGACAACTAATATGTGGCGGGAAACTGGAACAAATGACAACAGGAACTAATGAAAACAAGCTAGAAGTCCATGAAAACAAAAACTATGACAAAATAACTTAAAGTCGGACAGGGATTTTTCTAAAATAAATATGGCAATTAGGTATATATACTTTTCTGTGCCTCTAATAAAGCTTTTTGAATACAGCAGGCCAAACAGATGTTGCAAAACCTCTCATTTATCACACTTTGAATCAGTCATGAGAGTTTCAGCTCGAAACTGGCATAGCACGGTAAGCGGATAAGGATTCCACACATTCCAGAAAAAGGCTGGATCGTTAGCGGGAATGTGGGATAACATGTAGGTAGACTGATAAACAAACAGTTCTGGGCCGCAGTCGTGTACTCCCATCTGACCTCAGGCCAGATTAAGCAGAGAGTATTGCTTTGTGCAAGATGGCCTATTCTTTCTCAGGTACTAAGGAAAGGGGTCATGTGAGGCTGAGCTGAGAGCAACATGTGGTTTCAATCATCTCTCCAGCCTCTTGGGTGTTGGCCAGATTTAAAAATGGGAATACAATATGAATTTGAGCAAAAATGAGGCCTGTTGTCAGATGGAAAATGTTTAATATTTATATTTGTATTATTATAGTTTAATAAAGCATTTATTATTGCGTTTTTAAGTGACAAAATATCATGCGCTAGTACATGATGTTTAATCCTCAGTCATTAATCTCATTCACATAATTGAAGTGTTCTTAGACTAAGTTGAAAGCCCTTTGTTTTATGTGGCGTCAAAGAAAAAGTGATCATCGAATATATTGGGGATACAATGAGGCTTGTAACAATTCAGTTCTGTCATGCACTGTGGGAGGGAGGAAGATTCGACCGTGGGCTTGTTTGGTTGTCTGCATGATTGCACAATTTTGAACAAAGGTTTTCCTAACTGCACACTCATCCCTTTGTTTCCAAACACACAAACAGACGAGGGATCACACAGGTTTTGTGCCCAAATATGACCCAATATCAAGGCCACGGCTATTTTCATTGCTGGGAAAAACAGGCAGTCATAATTCTTCAGTACTCTCCAACTACACTGAGTTTCTCTTCGTGTCATCATGTTTTAGTTCCTCCTAGACAGTTTTCAGGTACGATAACAAGAAAGCATACTTCAGTTTCACCTTACATCAAATGCTTTCTAATTCTCAGCAAAGCTGCATTTATTTAATCAAAAATACTGCAAAAGCTGTAATCTAAAGTATTTTTACAATTAAATATAGAACTTTACATTTTCATAGACTTAAAACATTATAATGGCAAAGCTGAATTTTCAGCATCATTACTCCAGTCTTAAGTGTCACATGATTTTTCAGAAATCATTCTAATATGCTGATTTGCTGCTCAAGAAAAAACTGTTTATATTTCAAAAGACCAGTTTTTTAAATAGATTTTTTGTAACATTATAAATGTATGTATTGTTACTTTTGGACAATTTAATTAATCCTTGCTGAATAAAACTATTCATAAAAATTAATGTTACTGACCCCAAACTTTTGAACGCTGAAATATTTAAAAATGCTATAGCTGGGTCAGTCATAATAGTAATACAAGATACTCAAAGAAGAAAAGGGGTGAGAATTATATTAGATTTAAAAGGATAGTTTATGTGAAACCAGACCACAAAACCATTCATAAGTTACATTTTTTTAAACTGTGATTTATGCATCATCTGAAAGCTGAATAAATAAGCTTTCCATTGGCATATGGACAATATTTTAGGATAAGACACTATTTGGCCAAGATACAACTACACTGTAAAAACACAATTTGTTGAGTCAGCTTAAAATAATTTGTTACCCTGCTGCCTTCAAATTTTAAGTTCAGTCAACTAAATTAAGTTTAGTCAACTTGAAATGTTAAGTTGTACTAAGTAACAACTTAGATATTTGTGTTTGCTAAACTTAACAGATGGGTAAGTAACCCAGCTGCCTTAAAATTTTACGCTGATTCACATAGTATAATTTAACATTTCAAATTGAATAAACATTTTTTGAGTTGACTGAACTTAAAATTTTAAGGCAGCCAGGTTACAAATTATTTTAAGTTGACTCAACAAATTGTTTTTTTATAGTGTATTTGAAAATCTGGAATCTAAGGGTGCAAAAAACTCAAAATATTGAGAAAATTATCTTTAAAGTTGTCCAAATTAAGTTCTTTGCAATGCATATTACTAATCAAAAATTAAGTTTTGATATATTTACAGTAGGAAATGTACAAAATATCTTTTTGGAACATTATCTTTACTTCATCATTTTTGGCATAAAAGAAAAATGGACAGTTTTGACCCTTACAATATATTGTTGGCTATTGCTACAAATATACCTGTGCTGCTTATAACTGGTTATGTAGTTTGTACTGTAAGCTATTGTATACATGAAGTAGAATGTACAGTACAATATAAATGAACTGTAACTGTACTGTTTTAAACTATAAAATATAGTTGTGATGTGAGAAACTGGTTCAGTATGTGTTTTAACATAACAGCCAAGTGTTAAAAGCCAGGTTTCAACAAATCAAATATGTGTGAACTTAATATTGACATTGAAATGAGGTGAAGCAAGTGAAAAGGAGAGCAGTTGTGTAAAAATGATTCTGTGGAGAGGACTGTGTAGTTAAGCAAAAGGACTTTGTGTTTTTTGTTCAGTGTCCAGGAATTTATGTGGTCTTTTAGGATTTGCTTGGCTCTGGGAACATTCTGCTGGAACGCTTTTTTTGGAGGAAAAAAAGTATCATTTCACCAGGACTTTGTCTGAAGTAAATGTGCCTGTTTATCAAAGTATGCTAGCGTGTTTAGCAGAACCATTCAGCTGTAAAAAGCATTAGAATGCACACACATCTGTTACATCCATGACAGCCCTAGACGTGAATAATCATTGATGTTGCCCGCTATGTTTTACCAAATAATGCATTTGAGGGGAAAGGTCTCCTCGATGAAGACATAATTCATACTCACACGTCTTTCAGGACAGCTTTACTAAATGAGGAGGTGTTTCTGTCTGACACACTTCTACATTTCCATTCATCCTACAGCTGCATGTTTTATAATCATGCACCATTTAGTGGAAGACTCTACGCTTTAGTTTACTTTCCCCGACGCTCGCTTTCTTTTCTCTGCTCTCTCGCTTTCTCATCTGGCTCTGACCAGCCAGGCGATGAAACCGCTTCCCACACACTGTTCTCCTCCCACTCACACAGGCTCACACAGACACAGCTATGATGAGTCACATAGCCCCATTCTTCTACTGTCTTTCCCGCTGCACCCCAGTGGGACTCCATTACTGCCCCTAACAGCCCCCCCATTAACGTGACGCCGTCCAGATGCTTACAGTCCGAGTGCATTGCTTATCTCTCCAAAAAAAGAGTTGCTTTTCTCTCAAGCTCTTTCTTCTTCCGTCTTAAAAAAGACTCGCTCGTTTCTTCCAGTGCAAAGGGGGCCGAGAGCGTGTTATGCTTCAAAGGCACAGCGAGGTAACAAGCATCTCATTATGTTATTAGTGCAGGCTGTGGGCCAGTGTGGGAGTATGGGTGACATCAGCAGTATTGTCTCCCTCCATTCTCATCAGCTGGTCGTCCCTCTGTTGGTGACCACAGGCCACGGCAGTTAGTGACCTGAGAGGTAATGAGGTAAGACGTATAGAGAGGAAGAAAGGGTGGGGTGAAGAAACAAATCATTCTTGTTTGAAGGGGGAAGAGGTGGTTTGGGGACGTGACCAGGACAGTAGCAGTCCCATTAGGAGACATCAACATCTTCAATGTAACAGTCAGAAGTTATTATAATAGGACTAAGTAGGTATTAAAGGGATTGTTTTATTTATGCACCAAAAGTATTTTCATAGCTTCATAACATTACGGTTGAACCACTGACGTCACATGGACGTTTTAATGATTTCCGTGTATTGAATGTGTTAGATGCTGTCTATACAGGGTCAGAAAGCTCTTGGATGTCATGAAAAATATCTTAATTTATGTTCTGAAGATGAACAAAAGTCTTACGGGTTTCGAATGACATAAGGGTGATTTTTCATTTTTGGGTAAACTATCCCTTTAAAATATGTAGAAATGAACATAAGCAAAACGCTGTTGTGCAAAGAATGAGTTAAAACAATAATTAGCAAGAGGCCAGTATTGAGTAACTTTGTATTTGAGATACTTTGTACATTTTTTTGAGATTCTCCCTGAAACACGCAGTTCGGAATGAATCAGTTTGTAATTGAATCGGTTGAATAAATGATTCACTGATTCACTCACTCAAGAGCGTCATTTAGTTACGAAATGAATCAGTGCTTTTGAATAGTAAATTAAGCGAATCATAAGTTATAAAATGATTCACTGAGTCTCTCATAAACACAGTCACCTGTCGCCACCTACTGGCGACACAGTGTTAACCTACTGAAAAAAGTCGTTGATGGACTGACGGTATGTTTTTTTAACACTCAAACAAACAAGAAATCGCCTCAACATTTAAAAACCGGAATTAACTGTTGGTCAGAGCAGTTAATGGTGGAAAGAACTGCAGTGGTCAAAAATACTGTTCGATAAACCAAATTCTGAAAGTGACAAATTATTTTGGACTATAGGGGAGAGTGAGGTAAATTGAACCAGTGGGTAAGTTGACCCACCGCCTGTATTTTGTCAACTGTACACTTTTACTGTCATGTGACCATGTATTTTGGAATCACACATAATTTCAGCCAGACTGTGAAAAGGAGAAACACACGGGAGGAGTGGAAGGGACCCATTTGACCTGTCAAAGTAAAATTTTAGCATAAAAGATATAATGGCTGTTACAGCTAAAAATATTTATGATGCATATAGGTGATTTAGCAACATATAAAACCATGCAAATCATTTAGCTAAATGAGGTTAGTTGAGTCAACACTGTAACTTACCCCACCTTAAGGCACTGAAGTTAAATCTGTAGTATAAGTATAAACTGGTATTTTAATGTGATATTATGCAACTGGTTTAGTTTATCATAGACACTCTTAAAAAAAGGTGCTTCAAGATGCCTTAGAAGAACCTTTATTGTTTAAATGGTTCCATATAGAACCTTTAACATCTGAAGAACCTTTCTGTTTCACAGATTATAAAAAGGTAAGAAAGAGATTCTTTAAAGGTTCTTTAAAGAACCATCTCTTAAAGTGTATATACATATTATTTGTAGTTTATCTGATAGGGACAGTGTACAAGTGCACCAAATCCTTCTCTGAGAGCCAGAAGATGCTTTTCATCACATTATAATCAAATATATCTTTCCTCCTGTAGTCCCTAATGGTTTGTTCGACATTGCAGAAAAGCTACAATGCCAAGAATATTTTGACTGAAATGTTTTTTAGTTTCAGTGACATTTATTCCTTCATTCTAATTAAGTTTTATTTAATTTTATTCAACAAACTCTCTGTTTAGTCTGTTTTGGAAAGGTTAAAACTTTGGTGTTCAACATATTGTTTCAGAAATGCAAACAATTGAAGACTGAAAATTGACGTTCATTTGGTTGGTTTTATTTTAAGTTAGCTTTAAGAAAAGAAATGTGACTGTTTGTAAAATGAGGTAAATTATCTTTAAAATTTCACATGGGTTTGAATCAGATTTAGTCAGATGGTCAATTTTCTTCTAGATGGTTCATCTTACCCACTGACTCGGCTCAACTTAAAAAAAAAAATAAAGCCATAATTTTTGTCATAGATACATTCTAGTATTTTAAAATGATAGAAAACATCCTGAAATTATTTTAGATCAGGGATCCTTAAATCTGTCCCACGAGATCCACTTTTCTGCAGAGTTTAGCTCTAACTCTAATCAAACACACCTGACCATGCTAATCAGTGTCTTCAGGATCATTAGAAAATCACAGGTAGGTGAGTTTGATCAGGGTTGGATCTAAACTCTGCAGCGCATTGGCCCTCCAGGGTAAGATTTGAGGAACCCTGCTTTAGATACTTTCGTTGTCCTTCTGCCTCATTTTCCCATTTTTTAAGTAACAAATGGCTCATCTTACCCCACTCTCCCCTATAAAATTAACTATAAAAATATGAGGCCATATACATGCAAGCTGCGGTCAGATTAGCAAAATTTTGGCTAGACTTTGCTGGTAAAATAGATCCACTGTCCGTTGTTACAGAACTTAAGGTCCTTGCATACTGAGTCTGAAATGTATGCGTTTTTTTATATTTGTCAAAAGTCAGCACACACAGAATGTCACGCTGGCTCGGAATTGTCAAAAATGCTTGCTATGGATGCGAAAAACGCAGAAAATTGAACCCAATCCATTTTTTTTTTTTTTTTTATGACTGATGAAAGTTTTGGAGGCAGTGTGTAAACGTAATTGACACAACGCGAGGTCATAGGCCTATTTTTTTTTTTAACATGCAAAAATTTTGGATGAAAATTTTGGACTGCAAGGACCTTTACTTTTAAACCAAGGAGCTTTCTGTTGGTTAGCGAGTGAATTTGCTTGAACAGTTTGAAGACTAGCCAAATCTGTGGAACAGATTGACTAAAATGACTGGATTTTGCCAATCGAAAGCAGTAAATGTGACCGCACCTTTTATTTACTTGTTTTATTCAACTTAAATTTGGAATCTGTGTAAAGAGTAGAGAAGCACTTCAAGAATTCGATTTATAGTATGTTTTTTGTCCAAATGCTTGTGCCTTCAGATGAGCTTAAAGTAGAACTCCACTTCCAGAACAGTTTACAAATAATGGACTCACCCCCTTGTCATCCACAATGTTCATATCTTTCTTTCTTCAGTCGTAAAGAAATTTATGTTTTTTGAGGAAAACATTTCAGCATTTTCCCCATATAATTGACTTCTATGGTGCCCCGAGTGTGAACTTCCAAAATGCAACATCCCAAATGCGGTTGTAAACGATCCCAGTCGAGGAAGAAGGGTCTTATCTAGCGCAACGATTGGTTATTTTAATAAAAATAATACAATTTATATACTTTTTAATGCCAAACGCTTGTCTTGTCTTACTCTGCCTGGACTGTATTTGTTCCTGTTCATGACAGTTAGGGTATGTCGAAAAACTCCCATCTCATGTTCTCCCTCAACTTCACAATCGTCCTATATCGCTGTTTTACCTTTTTTGTTAAGGGTGTTTGATCTTTTTTGCATGTTCACTTTGCAAAGACTGGGTCGGAACTTCTGCAATGATATAGGATTGATTTTGAAATGATTTTTGAAGTTGAGGGAGAAAATACCGTCAGAGTTTTTCGACATTCCCTAACTGTCTTGAGCCAGAATGCACAGAGTTTAAGGACTGCAAGGCAAGACGAGCGTTTGAGAATAAAAAGTATTCAAATAGTATTTTTTTTTTATGTAATAACCAAACGTTTTGCTAGATAAAACCCTTCTTCCTCGGCTGGAATCAACAACCGCATTTGGGATCAAGGCACCATAGCAGTCCATTATATGGGGAAAAAAAGGTGAAAAGTTTTCCTCAAAAAAACATAATTTCTTTACGACTGAAGAAAGAAAGACGTGAACATCGTGGATGACGAAGGGGTGAGTAAATTATTTGTAAATTGTTGTTCTGGAAGTGGAGTTCTCCTTTAACAATTTGCTGCAATTACCCCTGTCACACCACTTGTTTGATTTCAGTGGTCCAAGCAAGTTTCTTACATACTGATACTATCTGAATTGTTATAATCCTACAGCTCTGCTGTAGTGTGCACTGGTGATTTTAACACTACTCCAATTGTCCCAATTTGCACAAGTGTAAACAGCTCACAGCTTTGTGCTTGACCCTCAACATCAGAGCCACTGTTACCTCTGCTAATGTCTGCAGGCTCTGTGCTGTCATGAGTGAGTCACATTAAAAGCCTCTCTAAGTGAATGTGATTTCTCCGGCTCTCTAAACCTGGTATGGACAGGAATTTTGGATGAGGACGCTGGATGATATTTATAGAGACCCACAATAGAGGGAGCGATGCTCAAGTTGAGCCAAAAGTCGCTCTTTGCTCTTGACCTTGCTCATTTGACATGTGAAGACTGTGCACCTGTGCTTTTTGGCATGGCTTAAAGACTTACTAATCTATTGATGGGACCCATTAAACATTCTGGCATAATTTACTTCTCATTCTCATGTCTGTGGAACCCCTAAAGAGACATGGTGATAGAATAATTGTATTTTAATGCTTTTGTGTTCTTTCACAAAGTTATTGCATTCACCTGAGAAACTTTTTTCCCCACCACAAATATATTGTGATTAAATGCAAAGGTCCTCCCATTTATTTCTTTTCTTATAATGTTATTGATCCTTTTGAAAGTCTTTGGTTCACATCCACATTCATTGTATGAAAGATAAATTCAGATATTCTGCTAAAATTCTCCTTAAAAATTTTACTCAAGAAAGTAAGTCTTACAGGTTTGTAATTAATTAAAGGTGAGTAAATGACAATTGTAAATGGGAAATTAAATTTTTGGGTGAAATAATCATTTAGCATAAATGTTGGAATGCCAGTCTCATTTATACTATACATTTTTTATTTTATATGTTTTTTTTTTTATTTGTCTAAAATATCTAAACATGTAACAGAGGTATTGCATATTTCAGCATAAATACCTGCATTATTTAAATAGATTCCCTCAATGACATCGCTATTCCATTATTCTCAGATATTCAGGAATGCTACGAGGTTACCCTGCAAATGAATGCAGCACAAAATGGAGTGAAAGACAGCAGTTCTGTGGACACATGGGAGGTAAGAGTCCCAGAGGGCAGCTTTATTTTTATTACATGTCATTATTTACTCACCCTTATGTTTTCCAAACCCTTATATCTTTGTTATCTTATGTGAATCTGACTGATCTGGTTCAAGTTTAGCTCACTGACAGTTTGAAGCAGTTCACAGCTCACAGAGGGGAAGCTTATTAGTGAATATCTTAAATTTGACTTCTTGTTCACGCAAAGCTGTCATATAGTTTTTGAAATGTAGCACATGAATCATATAGATCCTATTTTATGATACTTTTATGGTGCATTTTTATCTGTCCCCAGTACTTTTTATGTCCCTGATAATGGCGATTAGCACAGATAAAGGTTTAGAAAAAACCTAAGGGAGGGAGGTTTACAGAGTGCTGGACAAAAATAGAAAAAAGAGGGAAAGAATATAAGAGAGAGCATGTGGAAGTTACAGACACTACAGAACATTAGTCATATCTAGAAAGCACTGCAGAGATAACACCAAGTGCGCCTCGGTGGGCTGTGTGATGATGTCACCAGGACCTTTCGTTACAAGTGTCTGCAGTCACGTGTCTATGCAAAGTATTTATAGGGAGAGTACAGAAAATAACCTCAACTTCTGTCTGGATTCTGTTAAAAGCAACTGCAGTGAGGGAGGATCGCTCTGTGGTCTCTCTGAGGGTTCACACAAACATACACTCGGGTTTGACTAAAATAGTCTCTGTTCGTCCAGTAAAGGAGCGGTTTGTGACTGATGTTTTTAAAAGATTACAGAATGAATTTTCCTGTCATCTCAATGGTTTCAGGCAGTCCTAAATTGGGGGGATTCTGTGGGAAATTTTGTGGCATTGTTAAAGGGATAGTTCATCCAAAAATGACAATTCTGTCATTAATTACTCATCCTTGTGTCGTTCCAAAACTGTAAGTACTTCGTTCATCTTCGGAAGACAAATTAAGATATTTTTATATGAAATCCAAAAGCTTTTTGATCCTGCATAGACAGCAATGCAGCTATCACGTTCAAGGCCCAGAAAGGTAGTAAGGAAATTGATAAAATAGTCCATGTGACATCAGTGGTTCATCTGTAATTTTATGAAGCGACGAGAATACTTTTTGCGCAGAAAGAAAACAAATATAATGACTTTAATTCAACAATTCATTCTCTTCAGTGAATAAAGTCGTTATTTTGTTTTCTTTGCACTCTGAAGATGAATGAAGGTCTTACGGGCTTGGAACAACATGAGGGTGAGTAGTTAATGACAAAATGTTTATTTTTGGGTGAACTGTCCCCTTAAATTATATTTTGATGTAGCAAAACAGCTTTACAAACGCAATTCACTCCATCTCTTACTACACTGGAACATCAAGAATACTTGTTAAAAATGTTTTTGCCTTTCACTTTTTTCTACAAGGAATAAAGCAATTTCCTAT
This sequence comes from Labeo catla, assembly GCA_012976165.1. NCBI lineage: Eukaryota > Metazoa > Chordata > Actinopteri > Cypriniformes > Cyprinidae > Labeo > Labeo catla. The sequence goes on along the minus strand of VONZ01000262.1, from coordinate 819,560 downwards.
GGCTTCTTCAAAAATAGGCTATAATATCAGGGTAAAATTCTTACCAGTACTTCCAAAAAATAGTTTTATATCGTATATATATATATATATATATATATATATTGTAATAACTGAAAACTCTGCACAGCAATCATGTATTGGCAATATGTTTTTAAGAGCCATGAACTTAGTCTGAACTAGAATGTGCTGTGAATAGGGTCCTATGAAATCTGTTTTTTTCCCCCAAATTCCGTTTTATTTTTTCTTCAGAATCCATTTTTTTTCCCAGTATAATTCTTATAGACTTATATTAAACAGCAATTTATTAAAAATGCAACAACATTTTCATTTCTAAAGCAAATCAAAAGCATCTCTAATTGATTTAAAACATATATATATATACATATATATATGTGTGTGTGTGTATATATGTATATATACACACATTTATACTTTTTTTTTTCAGAAATACTGTTTGTGTATTCACATTTTTCTGCTAAATGCTAAATAAATTTTGGTAAATATATTTTCTGGTAAATATACCTTTAAAAATAATGTTTTACTAATAATTTTATTAGTAGTAGTACTATAATTACATTAAGTAATATTTCTGTCACGGTTTCTTCAAGTCAAACCAAACCTTTATTTTGACGGGTTGCTGTGAAGACCTTTAAGTTTATGTTAGTATATAATATGACAATAATTTTATTGAAAATAAATAGTCATATGCTCATGAACTGACTTTCAGAGCAGTTCTAGAGATTATGTTTATGTGTTAATGTACTCATATTTTCAGGCGGCAGAGGCTGAAAAGGTTGTGAGCTTCAGGATGTAGCGTTATATAGTAAACGAAACACGTCTACACTATTCATTCACACAGAAACACGCAGAACATACAGGATTCATTTTTAAATAGTGTTTTTGCGGCTTAATATTCACATACACTAGTCCATATCGTGTTTTGATTAAGTTGACTGACCTACTTTTGATCTATTTATCCAAAATTTGGCTAATTCTGTGGCCTTCCGCTTTATACAGTAAATTCAATTTTTATGACTGGATTCTGTGATTCCGTGTGTTTTCCGCATCATGGAAATCAAAGGGCCCTACATAAAGATGTCAGTAATCACAAGATTGGATGAAATGGTTAATACAGATAATAGTGATGTGGGTTATCCAGATTGTTTTGTCATGCTTTTTGCATGCTTGGTTAAAGGATGGTATTTATATGTTATTATTATTATTTTTTGTATGTGGTAAATTGGCTATGGTAGATGCTGAGGTAAAAACCCAGCAATGATTGATATTTATCCAGTTTTGATTGAAGCAATTCTCAATAATTAAACAAATGAAGTGCGGACATTTGGACAATCTCTGTGAGCATAATCCACCCCAATTCAAATCCCCAACTGGCAGTTTCCAGAAGCATCATCCTATTGTGACACATGTTCCTCAAAAATACTGCAGGGGTCACTATGTGATGTGTGGTGGAGACCATCAGAGGCCTCAGTTTGAGTCTGTGTCCAGGCACGGCCCTGTTCTGTGGTTCTCTGAGAGCGAGCAAGCGAGCGAGGCTGGATCTGTGTGAATGTCCAGCTCAGGCTTCATTAGCATTCATAGCGTGCGGTCACCTGAGAGACGTTAAATGAAATGAGTCTGCAAATTCCCCGATTTGGTGCAGAAGGAAGAAAAAAAGACCCTGGAATAATTTACACCACAATCATTACAAAACCTTTGTGTTAAACAGCAAGGGGCGGTGGGTCTTCCCTTTTGTGTTTTATATTAGCTACAGTTACAGTCGGTAATATAACAGTGCTACGTCATTTGGATTCAGTTTAATATCTGGGAATGCTGATTAAAAGTGTTCATTTAAATGAATCAAACTGTACATAATCCAGGCTCGGTATATATAGCGAGCGGTATGTCATGTGTCAGCAGTGATTCAATGGCACTGGACACCAGCAGCGCCTCCATGTTCCTCTCTGGGTTTGAGACTGCAGCAATCCAGCATGTTCTCAGCTGCAGTGTTCATCTCGTAGCTGAGCTGGTGATAATATGACTGCAAACCTGGGGCTTGGCAGCAGCTATTTTTCAATTCAGTTCATGGTGGTCCAGTGAAGGCAATGATAAAAACGGTAAATTTGCATTGTGTTTTATTAAATGCCGCCTGAAGGCAGTTTTTTGTGATTGTAGATGTGACTTTATCTGTGCTTTTAGTTGCATCAACTTAAATGGGTGTGGCTTGGCCTAATGTTGCAAACCTGCATGCCTCTGTGTGTTTGTTTATATGAACACACACTGTTATGAGAGGATCAGAATAGGACAGATTCTAAAAGAACATTCTAGAGTTGAGTTTGTTAGCATTTGGGAAGGGAAAGTAAGAGAGCTTTTGTTGCATTTGCTATTATGGCCTTTTCCAAAGGCTGCCCTCTGCTGCCTGTGGCCTGCGAGTGCGGGATACGTTATGATAAACAGGTAGGAACTGATCTAATGAAGTTCTAGCCCAGGTTGTGCATCTTTTCAGATTTTGAGAGATTTCAAATAGTGTGAATTTTTTTTTCAATGTGTGTGTGTATTTTTGCTGGCACTTGTTTTCTCTTTTATCATAATACAGATGTCTGTCCATCCAAACCATCTTGCAAATGGTGCTGTTTGCCTCTCTGCGCTACTTTCTGTTCACGTAACAAATTGCTCTTAATGCCCATGCTGGAATATTCCACAACCTAAAAGAGTGGTTGTTCAGTCAACAGTGAAAAATATTTTCCCCTGATACTCCACATAAACAATTAAGTAAAAACAAGGTTCCATTTTAGTGTATTTTACTAGATTTAGTTTACTAGATTTATATGTTGGAACAGTGTATTCACACAGAATAATTTATTAGATTTTATGCTGTCTATACTATGTATTCATCACTCTACCCACTACATTTGACTAGGTTGTACCCCTAATATTGATCATTCGGTTGCATCAGTTGAAGATTTTTTTCAAATGCAATCTGTTGATCCTGTGTGATTTGTACTTGCAGACCTTGTGTGAAGAGGGTGTGTCACGTGTGCGTGTGACCAGCAGGAGGAGCTCTCAGAAGGTGGAGAGAGTGGCTGGACTTGTAAGCCGCTCCCATATAGAGACGCCAAAGGTTGGTGGCTGATAAAAACAATATTTTTCTTTCAAGGATTTATAACATGTAACATAAATGGTGCTTTTCAATGTTGCATGAGATCTTTCCTGGCATAGGGATTTGTTTATACTTTAATGCCTACTTCATCTCAGTGTTAGTGCTCAACAGTTAACAGTTAAAGGATTAGTTCACTCCAGAATTAAAATTTCCTGATAATTTACTCAGCCCTGTGTCATCCAAGATGTTCGTGTGTTTCTTTCTTCAGTTGAAAAAAAGGTTTTTGAGGAAAACATTCCAGGATTTTTCTCTACATAGTGGGCTTCAAAGGGAACCAACGGGTTGAAGGTTCAAATTGCATTTTAAATGCAGCTTCAAAGGGCTCTACACAATCCCAGTCGAGGAATAAGGGTTTTCTAGCAAAACAATCGGTCATTGTCTAACAAAAATAAAAAATCTCAGTAGCAAAATAAACACAACAAAAATGGAGGAAACAGCAAGCATTTAAAAAAAAAAAAAAAAAGCATCGGATCATAGCAACATGGGTTTGCATGTCACGTCTTGTGTTTTTACATGGCACTTTATTCAATATATTGCTTAAACACAATCAGTATTAAACATGAAAAACAGTGTCAGTATCTCATTTCATCAGAAGCTTTATTTGCTTCTATAAAGCGGCTCTCCATTTCATGACATTTCACCTTCAAGGACTCCACAGATTAAATGAACCCAGAGAAGAGTTTCACTTGAAAGGAGGCGGAGGCTCAGCACACACCTCCTATGATCGCCATGGACCAAAAGTGGAACAAACTTTTCTGGAAAGTTTGCTTTGGAAAGCAATTTTGAACTCCCAAAACGAACTTCGTCTTGGCCGGATTTTGTTCGAAATGACGTCAGTTTGTTTTTTAAGTTCATCAAAATATATTGGGGCCTTTAGTGTTTATAAAGCAAACTTGCAAAGAAAGTCTTACACGCTTTACAAAAAACGTAACACAGCGATGTCGGATGCTTTGTATTTGAAGTTGGAAGAGAAAATGAGTGGAGTTTTTCACCCTACCCTACCTTTTTGAAATACACAGACGAAGGACTATTCATGCGTGACCTTTCCAACTTGATAATGTAATGTGGAGACGCACATAGACGCACATCACAGAGGTAGCGCAAGACGAGCATTTGTGGTCAAAAAGTATATAAATTTGTACTATTTTTTTTAGAAAATGACATTGTTTTACTAGATTAGATCTTTATTCTTCAGCTGGGATCGTGTAGAGTCCTTTAAAGCTGCATTGAAATGCATTTTGGACCTTCAACCCACTGATCCCCATTGAAGTCCACTATATGGAGAAAAATCCTGGAATGTTTTTCTCAAAAACCTTAATTTCTTTTCGACTGAAAAAAAGAAAGACATGAACATCTTGGATGACACTGGGGGTGAGTCATTTATCAGGAAATTTTAATTCAGGAGGGAACTAATCTTTTAAGGACGGGCTAATGGCCTAGCATCAGTTTGAGAAAGTTTCAGCCTGTTGTGTTGCACTGTGCATAGCCTAAATGGATATATTTGACTGTACCTCGGCATCTTTATGCCTTTCAGTGTCTTTTGCACAAGTGCTGCATTTTTAGACGCCGTCTGAAGTAAAATAAATTTCACATTTGTACACAGTGCAGCAAATCGATATCAGAACCGTTTCAAAACATTTTTTCTGATATTTTGGTTATATCTGAAGTACAGCTCGTAAAAGCCCATGCTAGGCTTTTTCCCCTATGGCCTGTTCACACAGAACTAGTTTTTGTATTTAAAAATGTGAGATGCAGGGCAGAATCCCTGTTGAAAAAAACAGCATATGCTGCTGGTTTAAGCTGGTCCTTAGCTGGTCATGAGCTGGTCTTAAGCTGGTCCCGAGCTTGCTAGTTGCTTAGGACCACCTTAGGACCAGCTAAGGACCAGCTTAAACCATCTCATAACCAGCTCAGGACTGGCTTAAACCAGCTCAAACCAGCCGCCATGATTTAAAACATACCTAACCAGCATATGCTGGTTTTTTTTCAACAAGGATGTCCATTTAGTGCATCATTACATGGAAAAACTACACACCGTGGAACGCAAAAACACTTTTGTTGTGTATGAGCTACCAGTATGTAGGTTCTTTGATCATGCATATGTGTTTTTATGCATTAAAGACACAGTATGTAAGTTTTTGCCACTAGAGGGTGCATTATCAAAACAAACAAGAAACAAATGCGTAGTCTGATGATACTGTGATTGAGTGTGAAATCATGGGAGTTGTTGTCTTCATCCTTACAGCTGATGCAATCTGATGGAACTCGGGCAGAAATCATGTTCATTGGTGAGCTAATGTATTAAAGACTTATTAAGTATGAAGTAGGATGGGGCTGAAAGTCGTGGAAGGGAAACGAGGGCGGCTGGAGCGATTGCTACTGAGAAACGAGCGCGATACATGGCTGGAAAGCAGCAGAGCTTTTATTATGCGACAGTCATCCATTTCCGCTTCTTCCGGTCTGCGTATGTAGGAAAAACCAGTGCTGTTTTATAAAACTAGATACATTTGAGTGTGTTGAAGTGTTGTTATAATGTTACTCTGTGCGTTCGTCACCTGTCTAATAAAACGCATAACATATTAAGGCATTTTAGGGGATTCTGTGTTTGCTACAAAACAAAACCGGAAAATCGAGGGTATATGATGTCTTTGGCAAGTGATGCAATGACACGGTCCATTACACTAGTTAAAATAGGTTTCTCTGGATTTAAACATTCTGCGAAACATTTGGGATAGTGAAGAATAGAGAAAAATCTTACATATTGTGCCTGTAAAATGTAGTTTTGTATAACATTCTGAACATTGTTGTGGTTAAAAAAAAATTTCATCAGCTGTTACTCTAGTCTTAAGTGTCACATGATCCTTCAGAAATCATTCTAATATACTGATTTATTATTAGAATTATAAATGTTGGAAACAGTTGTGCATTTTTGGAACCTGTGATTCTTTTTTTTTAAGGATTCTTTGTTGAATAACAAGTTAAAAAAGCAGCATTTATTCAAAACATAAATCTTTTCTAACAGTGTAAATCTGTGCTATCACTTTTTATTAATTTAACACATCCTTGGTGAATAAAAGTATTAATTTCTTTAAAAAAAAGAAAGAATAAAAATGTACTGACCCCAAACTTTTGAACAGGTAGTGTATATTGTTAGAAAACCTTTCTATTTTAAATAATTGCTGTTCTTTTTAACCTTTTATTGATCAAAGAAGACTGAAAAGTATCACAGGTTCCAAAAAACATTAAGCAGCACAACTGTTTCCAACATAATAATAATTTCCAATAATAAATCAGCATATTAGCATGATTTTTGAAGGATCATGTGACACTGAAGACTGGAGTAATGATTCTAAAAATTAAACTTTAATTACAGATATAAATTAAATTGTAATGTATATTAATATAGAAAAAACAGTTTTACATCGTAATAATATTTTAAAATATTACATTTTGTTTCTGTATTTTTGATCAAATGAACACAGCCTTGATGGATTGGGTTGGAAAATTATAAAAATTATAAACAAATGACCTTATAATGTCATATCAGCCACTGAATTAAAACATTATAATTTCCAAGTATTGTAAATTAAAAGTCTAAAACATTACTTTGATGTTTTTTGTAGTGCCAGTGTTCCATGAAAAATATAAAATAGAAAAACACTGTAAAAGAAATCTGGGCCAGTTAAAAATTTAGGATTTCAATAATAGTAGTATTTTGTATAAATCCTTATTGTTGGGCTCTATGTCATGAAATTTTGTACATATGGTTATGATGTAATCATAAAACACATTTCCACTGGTTAGGTTTTGACCACAAGCTGATTTAGAGATTTTTTCCATGACATAAATTCATGTTACTGTATATATATGGATGTTTGCGGTGCAGTTGTGTGTTCACATATGTAGATATTAGCTTTAGTAGGCTGCAGTGTAGCTGAAACAGGAAGAAATGAGCCACGATGCCGCTGTAATCACCCAGTCTTTCAGACATACTCTGAGCGAAGGCACAACAATCAGGTCCTACAATATCATGGCAGCTCTCATTTTCACGTCCTCCCAATCACAGCACCCCCAGCGGCATGTGGCGGCACAGTGCCTGCGGGCACTGGCGTTTCAGATGAGCGGAGATCTAGCGCGAGGGATGGGGGCGTGAGGTGGAGATGGCAGCGTGGGTGTGGTCTCGGGTCGTGGCTGAAGAGCGTGGGACCGCCGCGCTGAGAACAGAGAGCCTCCATTGTCTACATCAAAGCGCAGGCTCTCTGCAAGGCAGCGGCGTTCTGTTGACAGCAGGGCTGGCTGATGCTGAGCTGAATGTGGTGTCGTGTCTTCCACACATTAGGAGGGGTATGAGGTGGAAGGGAGGGATGAAGAGAGAGCTGCAGAGGGAACGCGAGTGGGGGAGGATGGGGGAGCGAGGCGAGGCGAGGCAAGGGCCGGTGCAGTGCAACGCAGTTAGAGCTGGAACGGACACCTAGAGCTCAGCCTTCCGCATGTTGCCATGGAAACCAGATTCCTCCCCCTACTTGCATCCCTACAGACTGGCTGCCTCTCTCGCTCCTGCTCTCTCTGTCGCTGTTTTCCTGTCTCTGTTGCATCTTTCTGCATCTCTCATATGCGTTCAGCCACAGAACATGGCAAAAATGTGCACGTTGCATCCGACAGGGTATTTATGTGATGCAGATTGTGAGACGGTGCAGAAATAATGCAAAATACGTATTTGTCAACACAAAGCAATCTCTCTCTGCATTCAGAACCTTGGTTTTCTCATTCCCAGTTGTTCATCAGCAAACATTTTGAGTTACCCCCCACCCCTCTTCCCCTCCCCCAGAGTCATTTTCAGTCCAGTCATATCTTTCTCATGGTTGCGTTTCCTCTTTACTACATTTTACTTTTGCTCTATTCTGTTTATCCTGCTCTCTAGGCTCATGCACGATTCTTTTACTCATCCCTCTCAACACCTACAACACCTCACCATGTACACACCACAGCTAAATACGGATGTCACTCCTGTTCTCAGAGCTTAATCCTGTTTTGTACACATGCAGCTTGTTTAGGTGAGTGAAAACCACGTTCTACGACTTGAACGGATGAGTTGATGACGTATTTAAAGACACATCAGAGCAGTAAAGATAGTTTGCACACAGTTCGGTTAAACAAAATTGGAAACTACACAAAAATAAATAAATGAATCCCTTCAAATTTACTATTGGTTAAGTTCAAGTAATTCATTGCTCTATTGATTTTTTTGGTTTAAATAAATTGATGTTGTGTTATTGACAATAAGACTTTTGGGTGTTATAAGTCACTGTCTTTCAATAAGACTGCATGATTTTAGAGAGAAAAAAACAAAATTGCAATTTTTCTGATAAAAATTGTGATTAAAAAATTTTACTTCTCTGGTGGGCTGCACAATTTGGCCCAAAATGTGTGATATATTAACATGACTATATAATACTAATACTATCACTAAACACAACAGCAACAACAACAATAATAATAATAATAATAATAATTGATAAATAATAATTGTTATAATTATCATTACTGAAATAGTGATGCTAATAATAATTAGAATAATTATTTTTACTAAGCACATATATTACAACAACATGTAAGTGCTAACTCTAAAATAAAATGTTTAAATAATTTAATAATAATTAAAGCTGCAAACAGCGTTGAAAGGGCCCTCGCACCTGGGCTCACCACCATCCGGTAGCTTTAGGAAAACAGCGAATGGTAGACAATATGCATTTTAAAGTGGTAAATATAGAAGGAATATGTCAGAGTCATTTATATGCGCCAAACTTCCTGCTACCTGGTGGTGGCGGCGCTATGACTATACTAACTGGATATTGGCATGTAGATATCTTTAGGCCAGCACTTTTATAAAACATATGATGTTTAGTGCAGATTGAACATGGTATGTTTGAGTTAGTGCAAAGTATGACGTTTCCTGTTGCCAGCAGGTGGCGCTATGATAATAACAGAATATTGGCTTTTAGATGTGTTCAGGCCAGGATTACAGGACTCTTATCGAACATGTGAATTTTGGTGCAGATCAGACATTGCATGCCTTCCTGTTTAATGGCGAAACATCAAAGTTTGTCAGGCAGCCACGGACACGCTCTTCATTGAAAACTCAAGATCTTCGCAATTTAATGTCACAAAGGGCCAAATTTAGTGTTGATCTATTTAAATCTCTAGAAGTTCGTTTAAATACAATGCCTGAAAATGGCAAAAATGGCGCTTGCCGAGAAAATTAAAAATAACAGACTTCCTGTTGCGTTTCGGACCTGGTACTGGAGGACTTTTTGTAGGTATTGATGTGTTACATGTGTTTACCGAATTTCGTACATTTATGTGAAACATAGCACGAGGGGCACTTTAAAAATTTTATAGGAGGTGCTATCGAGCCATTTTGCTACACCCACTTCTGAAACCCATTTCACCACTTTTGGTGTGTGTGCAGAGTTTCATGAGTTTTCGAGCATGTTTAGGCTCTCAAAAATGTGATTCTTTTTGGAGAAGAAGAAGAACCTGAGAAATTTCAATAGGATCCTTGCACCATCGGTGCTCTGGCCCTAATAATTTATAGTATAATAATAATAATAATATAAATAATTTTATTTTATAGTACAACTGTAAAATTTCTGTAGCCTACAAATATTTTTAGAATCTATTTTCTAAGGTTAAATAATTAAACTTTAATTTTGCCTTAATTTAATTCTTTAATTCTTCCCTTTTGTTGATAACAGGTTTATAGTTGGGGAATATTGTTGATGCATATTTCATTCCCAACTGCATGTTATAAGCAATTCACCCTTCGCAGCGCGCTTGATTGACAGGCGATCTGACCAATCATAATGCTGAATCCACCATTTTGTTTGACAAACAACTCAGACAGGAGAGTAGATTAACTTAGGTGAACTTAAAAAATAGTGTGTATTGACGTCTTTCCATGATTTAAATAAAATACCTTCTGATGTTCACTCATGTTTATTTCATGCTTTAAGTAAATTTTAAAAGATGATCAGTTCACGTGCCACTTAAACTGAGGTGCTACAGCGATCTATTATTAGTCACGACACATTAAAGAGCCACAAAATGGTGTTTACTATCTGAATTTCTTAAAAAATGACAAAATATGAAAGCTAAGACTTTGTTTCATACCAGAAGTAACCTCTGTCTTATCCGTCGGCGTGTTGTCAGTGTCCTCTTTGCTCGGTGATGTATTTTTCAATGCATGAGAACATGATGTGTGGGGTAAGAGCAGCATGGCTTGTCGGACATAGCAACAATAATTAGTGGGAACGGGTGTTTGCGAACGGTCAGTTGTGGAGATGAGTTTGTCTAAAGCAGCATTTACTGTGAACCGATCCATTCAGAGATGCTGAAAACACAGATCACAAGCTGCTCACGTGTAAAAGAACACAGTGCCGTGCTTCACTCTGAAACATGCAATGCAAATATTGAAAACGCAGCCTTTGCGATGTGATAATCCATATAATTTTTATTAATCATGCAGCTATGGTTAATCCTCAGCATAGAAAAGGGCCTGACTTTAGTTTACATGATTTGTTCATACAGACATTATTTGATCCACTCTTATTGTGTGAACAGGGCAATTCAACACGGTTGTCATTCCCAAACACTGCTTCTGTGAACGCAGCCTCAGAGAACGATAATTTAGGGATTCGTTCCTGCATTTAAATGCGTCTGTCACTCTCGCAGTGTACGTGGCCCTTATCAGACCCTCTCTTCCCTTCAAGACCTCTCAGTTCTCCAGTCATTTCACAAGCATCTCATATTCCCCTTCTCTCTTTTTCTCTCTCTCTCTTTCTCTCATTTCCCTTATCATTACGCTGTCAGTCGGATGTGCGGTGTTTGGTGCAGCAGCTGTTTTCTGTCACCAGGCCTATTAATAGGAGTCACAGCGTTCATAGGCACTTTAGTTTATTGTGTCAATGTGGAGGAGCAATGACTCGATGAGTTATGAGCGTTCAGGTGAAAACCCCAAACCCTTTCTTTGCCTTGCATCATTGCAATTCAAAATGCATGTTTGTCATGCATTAATAATTACTGTATCATGCTTGTGTTGCCTATTCAATCAGAAATTCTCCTGACTGTAATCACAGTCTTTCAGAGGCTGCTCTGCACCTGTTTCCTACAGCAATTCTCTGCGGTTCATTCAAAGGAAACCTTTAAGAAAGTCACTGCCCCTTTAAGACTGCCTGTGTCTCATCTTGCCTTATATGGACATACGTCCTGTCAGGTGACAAGAGTGCAGTCACATGGGCTGCTGTGAGAATGCACAGAAATTCCAGAAATTTTCTATAGATACCTTCGATGTGAGAGAGTATGTGGGGGCTGTGAAGCCGGCTGGGAGGGTTTATGTAATGTGGGAATGCAGAAACTGACAATGAGGCTGTCAGATAGAAGATATGCTGTGTGTCATGAAGTAAAATCTACATCCATTTGTAAAACCACAACACAATCATTCTCAATTATTTCATAGATCAACAATAGGCTCCCTTCCAGTTTCTCAAGAGTGGGTCAGAGGCTGGTTTTCATTCTCTTGGAATTCTCTCAGTGCCTATTCACTGACACAAACAGTATAGAATAGTATATATAATATTTGCAAATATATATAATACTATAATATACTATTATATATATAATATATAATAATTTCTTATTCAAAGCGCAGCCGAAACCGTTAAGCAGATAGAAGGTGCGTTCTTAAATTGTCTTTTTTTAACCGTCCATCTGTAGTACTTTTCTTCATTCAGCCTGGGAGGATGCATCTGTCTCTACCATCACACATTCTCTCTATGTGGTCGTTTGCAAGAAAGAATAAGGCTGCATATTTGAGGCATAATCAAACATGCTGCATGAGCTTTAAATCAAATAATATTTATAGCATTTCTGCACTGGATTTACATGTACACATGTAGCTGTTGTAGCAAGAACATCTTAGATGACATTTAAAAGGCGTTTAAATGTTACATGCAAGACATGGCCCCTTTACATGCATTAAACTATAAGCATTTTTGGCAGCGGATGTGGTGCAAGCTCCTGATCTGAATAACCCGAATAACCATCTTGTTTTTTCTTTTCTCAACAATTATCCTTTGTGCTGCATGTACTGATATTCCAGCTAATATTGACAGACCTGGCCATTGATTGGCTGTGACTGTCTTTTTTTTAAGATCTGATATTATGTAATTCTTTAAGGAGCAGCATTTTCCCTAGAGGTACTAGAAACGCCCACATGCACTCACACTCTGGAAGATACTGACACAAACACATGACATAATGCAAGCATGAAATGCATGCATTTAAGCACGCTCTGCTTCCCTGCCTTCCACCTTCCTCTTCATCCTTGGCCAGCTACATTACAAATTCCTCTATGGAGATCATGGAAGTCTGCATCCTATATGAGAATGTGCTGTATAGACAAAAGGGAGCAGAGGGAACAGGGTGGTCGTAACATGTGCCCAGTCATGTGTGCTGTGATGAATATGCTCGCATTGCCTTTTTTCAGCCACCAAGCACCACCCGTACGCTCCCCATTGGCATCAGCAATGTTTCCGTGTGATACACGCACCGTTCTTATCTCTGATTGGCCTTCCTCCTGGAAATCGGAAAGTTTTGCCGGAATAGTATATTGTGGTAATGAAGTGAGTTACCGTTGCATATAATTAAGTGTGGCTGAGCCTGCTGTTTGTGCCTCCTGGTGGGGTCGGAATAGAATAGTGTGCAATGCCTATTAGAACTGACTCAGCCACAAAAAAACAAGTGAATTCACACATGCATAAACAGAGAAACACACACAAATGTCCATGCATGCATATATTTGCATCATATCTCAGTTGGTTTCTAATGTTTATACGCTAGCATATGTGACCCTGGATCACAAAACCAGTCGTAATAGCCAATAATTCATTGCATGGGTCAAAATGATTGATTTTTGTTTTATGCCAAAAATCATTAGGATATTAAGTAAAGATTATGTTCCATGAAGATTTTTTTGTCAACCTTATTTTTGTAATATGAATATGAACATTTCTAAGAACTTCATTTGGACAACTTTAAAGGTGATTTTCTCAATATTTAGATTTTTTGCACCCTCAGATTCCAGATTTTCAAATAATTGTATCTTGACCAAATATTGTCCTATCCTAACAAACCATACATCAATGGAAAGCTTATTATTCCAGCTGATGTATAAATTTCATAACATTGACCCTTATGACTGGTTTTGTGGTCCAGGGATGCATATTTGTAATAGTCTATAAAATAATAAATAATAGTAACAGTCTAACAGGCCAACATCTGTTTAGATTCAGCTACAAAATTGTGTCATTTCAGTTTAAGTAACCCCGTCAAAACCCTTAGTAGGAGGGTCACTTGTTGTAATCAAATTAACATGGATTTTTCAGTGCTATGGAGGTATTGCCTTTAGGTATGCAGATTTTCATCTCCAGTGGTCAATAAATGCAGATATGTCTTCTCTTAACAAAAAGAAACAACAATAACAAGAAACTGTGCAACTCAAGACTCTAGATTTCAAAGATTTCAATAAGCAACTTTCTTAAAATGGTGCAGTTAATTCTGATTGAAGAACAATTACTGCTATCAACATTATTAATATCTGATTCAAATGAAACATTTTAAACCAGCCATTTTTACTTTTGAAAGTAACAACTGAATCATTGCACATAAATGACAATTAACAATTATAAATGAAAAGATATCAAAACTCTACAAGTCTCAGTTTAAAAATATGGAGCACAGTTTTTCTCAGATCATTGCACACTACCAGATTCTGGCTATATTAATTAAAAATATGAATGAGTTTTGAAAGTACATAACTATGAGAGAACTAGCAATTGAAATCTAGCTCTACAAAATTATATAAAATGTTATAATGATTAATGTTTTATTCTTTGAAGTCAAATAGTTTTTAGGGCTGCCAGTTTAACGCATTAACTTAATTAGTTATGAAAAAGTAACGCAATTAAAATATTTTAACACAGGTAATGCGCTGGCCCCACCCCCAGACCTGTACTCATATTTCATACAGTTGACTGTTGACAAATATGATGCAGGGCAACAAATTCATAAATGCAGTTATGCCCTAAAATTCAAGATATTGGGACAAAAATGCTCATATTTATATCATATGATAAGTGATATCACATGAGTAGTGAGAGCAATAGGCCTACCTATCACACGAGTGCTGTTTGTCCCGAATAGCACGAGTGCAAATGTGATTTTATGCAACATTTCAGTAAATAAGAAGTTAATATTGTGTTTTATTTTAAGCACAATATTGTCTGTTTTTGCTCAATTTTGCCAACAAAAATATTACCTAAAGCCACAGCAGAATTGTTGTGCGTCTGTGGTCAATAGCAGTGTTTAGTTTCTGAATGAATCCACGTTTTGAACGAATCGGGTGAGTCAGTGATTCAAAGGCCCATTCATAAATTGAGCCGTTTACTGAATTCCTGAATGAATCAGGCGTTTGAATGAATCAAATGAATGAATGACTCATAAAGACATTTACCGCCACCTTCTGGCAGCTGTAGTTTTTATTTAGAGTATTATTGTATTATTTCATTTAAAATGAAAAAATAAATAAAGAAATAAAAAGGAAAAAAAAAAAAGGGATAGTTTACACTCTTGTCATATGTCATAATTTGTCATAATGTCATAATTTACTCAAACCTGAATGACTTACTTTTTTTTCTTTTGGTTACCAGTGACTTTCACTGCATAAACCAAAAAAAAACAAACCAAAAAAAAATAATAATAATTTGTAATGTCTACGTAATACTTTCTCATTTAACACAAACATAGTTTAAATAATCTTTTGGGGGTATTTTCACAGCCAAATGTAATTTGCGATTAATTAAATTAATCAATTGACACATCATGTAATTAATTTGATTACAAATTGTAATCGACTGACAGCCTTAACTTTTAATCTTCATGAAGTGCTGTAAATGCACTATTTCTTGGCGTTTTATTATCAAGCATTTGACTTTTTTCATAGCTAGTTTGTAGTGTCTAAATTGCATGGTTTAGTTTATCCTGAAGTAATTTAACAAATGAACCTAATACACAAATAGATTAAAACATGGTCATCCCTTATGTAGCCCATCTCCAGTATAAACCCTCAAGGCAGGTCTTCAGTCTTACAGCGAAGCCGTAGAGCTGAATAACGCGCTCTCTGCGTCTCCATTCGGGCTCTGTGTGCTGGCTGATTTTCAGGTGCGCTGGCCCTTTAAGAGCAGTCACTGAAGCAGTCAGTCCTGTGTTGGTGCTGCTGCTGCTGATGGCTGTGCTGTGAGTTGATTGGCTGTGGCTGTCAGGGCTGAGGTGCTGGAGGGATGCTGCTACGCATCTCGCTCTCTCTCTCTCCCTCCCTCTCTCTCGCTTGCTTGCATCCCTCCGTATAATCCACATCTAGGGCAAGCAGGCTGAGAGTCAATCCAGTGCTCAGCTCCTCTCTGCAGGCTGGGAAAAGAGTGAGAGAAAGAAGGCAAGAAAACGCTTCCCAAAGCAGGAGGACACGCAGAAGGAAGAAATCTGGCAAGCAGAGGACGATTTGATCACGGATACCATTTATATATATAGAATTGTTTATATATATATATATATATATATATTTGTACACACGCATATCAATATTTATAGAAATATATATGTATACATATATACCTGTATATAACTGTATTTGTGCTTGTCTGTTTATATCAATATTTTTATATGTATTTGTGTGTGTGTAAATATATACATATATAAACAAATGAATATATATATCTATGAATTTATATACATATCACTGTGAACCAACAGAAGCAAGAAGAGGACTCGACCATCGGGGCTGGTCTCTGATTCCGAGATCACACACACTATTTTCAGCATTATTTTTCCAAACCTTTTGCATCGACCGGAGGAAGACTACTGAGCTTTTTCTATTTCTCGTCATCGGCCTGTTGCTACCTCCTCATCTCGTTGTCTTTTTCTCCACCGGGAGGAACAAAGAGGAGGATAACAGGCTTCGTGAAGATTCCTGCCATTCGTGCTGCCGTTCCGTGAGCCGAGCTGCACTGCGCGCTGCGTTTGATCTGAGCAGGCAGCAGCAGCAGCAGTGAGATAGAAAGAGACAGAGAGCGCCGCACCGCGTGAACTAGCCAGCATGCACAAACATCACCACTGCTGCAAGTGCCCAGAATGCTATGAAGTGACCCGCATGGCCGCCCTGCGCAGGATGGACGCCCCGGCGTACGGAGACTGGCAGCCCGAACCCTACGGATACCCGGCCGGCTACGGGGGCGGCCAGACCTTACCGCCCCAAACCTCGGGCGGAGGAGGGGGAATGGGTGGAGGGGGTACGTTGGGAAGAAGTAAAGGGAAAATGATGTCAGCTGGGGGTCCTGGAGGCCCCAACCCCAAGAGCCAATCCAAGGGCGGCCCCAAGGTGAACGGTAACAACTCAGGAGGGCAAGGAGGATGGTGGCCCGAGTGCACCTGTTCCAACCGGGACTGGTACGACCAGGTAAATGCCGTTTCTGTGCCGCTGGGGGCATTGAGAGTAGGCAGCAGGCGGTAGGCAGTTGGCATAGATGTGGTTGCAGAATCAGAAAGCTCCCCTGTAGCTGCTAGAAGATGCATCGTTTTTTTAAGGGATTCATCCAGTGTTGATCCTTTCATACTGCATGTGCTGTAATCTTACAGTATGCTCGTCAAGATTGATTCTTGCAGAGGAGTTTAATCTTCATGTATTTACTGCTCCATCAGTGCTTTATGGTTTCATCAATCCCCTACGTACATACTTATCTAAACCGTCATCTGACAAGGATTGACAGGGCCGCTGTGACCACGCAACAAGTGCGTGTAGCTCCGCCAATTTAATTCAAGGATGGCAGTGACCTGCCAACGCTGCTGACCGGGCTAAACACATGATCAAATCTAATATCCAGCAAGTAATGGATTCTAGATTTGTGAGGTGAAGCTGTGGCTGTTTGATGGATCTGTGTGTGTGACTGTGTTGTACTACTCGCTCATTTAGAGGCGAGGCGTCTTATAATGTACATGTCTCATCTGTGACTGTTTTTTAGCTGTATTTTAACCTCGAATTCAAACCAAAGCAGGGAGCAGAAGCTGTAATTAAGTGAGGTGTGTGTGTGTAAGTGGCAGCAGGGGTGGGGGAAGGGTCGTTCTGAATGTATAAAATGGAGGAAGCAGGCTCTCGTGTGAGAACGAGCTCGCATGCATGCTCTGTGCCTTCAGCGTGTGCATGTCTACGGTGTGGGGGTGTGTGCGAGCGCACAGCTTTTTATTGGTATTTGTGCATGGCCGAGGGAGAGAGAACGCAGAGAGAGCGGCGGAGACGCAGAGAAAATGGAGGGTGAGATCTCGGTGGCAGCGAGGGTGAAATTTCACCAAGCGCAGGGAGGGAAGGCGTGAGCAAGGAGCTGACTAATTCTGCCTCCGTTCAGAGGATGGGAGAGGCATCAGTCAAAAGCAGTGCGGTTTTTCACTCATTCGCTTTTGTTTTAATCATGAATTATGCATGTGTTCTTGGCAGCGTTTGCTGTAAAGCGAATAAATGACCCCTTAAGATGTGACATTTCCTGTTTATTCTCTATTTCCTTCTCGTTTTGATGTACGCCGTCCAGAGAGGCGAAATAAATCAAGCATATATCTTCTCCCGTGCGCAAAACGCAATACCTGATAGGCACGAGCGCTCCTAAGGCATATTGATGGAGTGTATGTTTAATTAATGAGAAGGAAATAGAATTGAGGAAACAGAGTGGGTTACATAAGAGAAGGCAGTTGGTGGAGCCACAAGAGGAGACGCTTTGAGAGAGAAGCTGTGGATTTGTGTGCTAGCGTTTGCCCCCTACTTCTGTAAGGCCACATTTATTGGTTTCTAGCGCCCTGAGTGCATATTATATATATACACACATTCGTATCTGCACAAAACATAATATGCATTGCGGGTGGAAGCGTGTGGAAGATTCTCGTTCGTTTTGTGGCAAATCAAAGATCGGTTTTCTCACACTGTGTTATTGTGGCCAAATTGCATCAGCCTATCTCCTCAGCTCTGCTTTGTGCTTTAATGGTGAAGTGTGTGTAGTTTCTGCACTACCAAACAGAAAATAACTGTTTTAACATGTCTTCCATTGGGAAGCTAAACAGATCAGTTTCAGATCAGCTGAAAAAATAAGATTTGCATTGATGTATTTGTTAGGATAGGACAATATTTGGCCGTGATACAACTATTTGAAAATCTCAAATCTGAAGGTGCAAAAAAGTCAAACTACTGAGCAAAAAAGCCTTTAAAGTTCTTAGCAATGCATATTACTAATCAAAAATTAAGTTTTAAATATTTATGGTAGAAAATTTACAAAATATCTTCATGGAACATGATCTGTACTTAATGTCCTAATGATTTTAGCATAAAAGAAAAATTGAAAATTTATTGTTGGCTGTAGCTAAAATATACCCTTGCAACTTATGACTGGTTTTGTGCGTCACAATACTGAAAGCACTGCAGATTTTAGTTTTTTACCTTTAATAGTAGTGTTTGTGTATTTGGAGAATGTATTTAAATGTTAAAAAGTAACAGTTTGTCTTTAAAGCAGTATTGCCTGTTTATCATTTGATCATTGATTTAAAATCAACAAAAAAACAGGTTTTGCAACCCATTTGAGGTATTTCTGAGAAAAATTGGATACTGAATGAGAAAAAATATAGGACAAGCCTTATTTTTATTCATCTATACTTAAAATTGTATTCATCTGAATGTGAAAAGTGAACGTTAACAGAATGGAGCCAGATGATTAGACAAGAGTGTTAGTGTTAGATTACAAAAAAGCATTTTTTTTCATTGAAATAATGTGCAGCTGTGAATCTGACCAATAATTAATAATAGTGCTAATCCTGATTTCAAGATTATTCTCTGCATTCATTTAGTAGATATTTGATTGATTAGGTAGTCTTAAAAGACGCGGCCAGCTGTAGGAGGACGTGAACATTTCTTTGTCAAAGTAAGGAATGATCCGTTTGTCTCCAGGCACCAATTTATCATTTTGCACTCTTGAGCTTTATGGCACAATCTTATGGTTATGATTAGTGTTAAATAGCAATTGGCCCTTACATCAATTAACACAAGATGTTAACATTTTGACAGAATACGTTAACATAATACTTTTATTAATATATGTGACCCTGGACCACAAAACCAGTCTTAAGTAGCACAGGTATATTTGTAGCAATAGCCAAAAATACATTATGTACATATTATGTACATATACATTTTGTATTTGTCAAAATTGTCAATTTTTTATGCCAAAAGTCATTAGGATATTAAGTAAAGATCATGTTCCATGAAGACATTCTGTAAATGTCCTACCGTAAATATATCGAAACTTAATTTTTGATTAGTATATTAGTAAAGCATATTGCTTTACTGAGAACTTAATTTGGACAAGTTTAAAGGCAATTGTCTCAATATTTCGATTTTTTTGCACTCTCAGATCCAAATATTTTTCTATCCTAACAAACCATACATCAATGGAAAGCTTATTTATTCAGCTTTCAATTTTCAAAAAATGGACCCTTATGACTGGTTTTGTGGTCCGGGGTCACATATGTGCCAAGTGTACGTAAATGAAGATACCTGAAGGTGATGCATTTGTACTGTCCTAGCTATTGCCGGATGCTTTCCTGTTGTAATTCTGTCAAACATTTACCTTCAAAAGAAATCAATTAACCTGCTTTTACTTTCTTTGTATTAATATTAACTTCTCAATGGGGCTGTCTACTAAACTACACTCCACGTCGTGCTCAGTCGCGTGTCTGTCAGTGTACGTGTGCTCAGAAACTGCGTGCATCACATATGTTCAAGTATACTTGAAGAAATCCGTGGGAATGAAGGAGCAGATTTTAAGAGAGACTTTACTCCTCAGATGTCCTCGGCTCTTACCCCCAGCTGCGGTACAGACAGCCTCCATCTTAGAGATGAAGCGTCTGCATCATATCAAGAAGGATGTTTTTTTTGTTAGCTCATCCTTGTAGCTGCAAAACATATGGACCAGGGTGCAATGATGCAAATGTACGTGACAGTATGTGTTCTGGCTGCATTACAATTAGCGAGAAAGGCAAATGGATGCTGTTTTTTAGCTTCTCATTGTCTCATTCATAAGACTAACCATTACTATAGATGATTCATAGATCATTATCTTCCTGAGTCCTCCCGAGATATGAAACTTAACAAATAAATCATGTTAAATGCTGCATATTAAATAGAATGGGAACTATAATAAATTTATTTTCATCAGTGAGACCGTAGTAAAGCAAGCATAGCATATTTCTTGTGTCTACTATATGCAGTATTTCATTAAATAAAATATTAATTGAATAATTACAAAATGGATATTTAATAGCACTTACACTTGAGTTAAATAGTGAAAAATATTAATGAGCAACATGCATTTAATATGTAATTATTTCCTGGAGCAAATGACCCATTGTTTTTGTTAGTCCTCTTGTAATTGAAGATAAACAGGTAAAATTATTATTTAAAGCCTTTTAAAAACGATTTAGCCTAGTGATTTGCTGTGGAGCATCGTTTTCATATGCTTCCATATATTACAGTATATTTTAATAAATACTTTATAAAATGACAAGTGCATTGTGTAGAAGCACTTGTCAGCAAAACTGTTGTCATATGCAATCAAAAAAAAAGGTTATGAGAGTGGTTAATTTGCTGACTCTGGACTACAAAACTCGTAAGTAGCATGGGTATATTTGTAGCAATAGGCAACAATACATTGCATGTGCCAAAATTATTGATTTTTTTGTTTTATACCAAAAACCATTTGGATATTAACCCTTTAACTGTCACTCCCATTTTTGAACACAGACATAAAAATGCACTATCCAGACTAAAATTTTTGTAATTCATGAATGACAACATTTTGTAATATGATTATAATGTACATTTTCCTTGGAAATGCAATGTCTGATTTTAAAATGCCTTTCAAAGGATGAATTTTGAGATTTTAAGTTTTGAACTGATATATAATTTCTTATAATTTCTAAAACGTGATAGGGAAAAAGGCAATGAAGAAAGTCTTTTGTGACAAAGGTCAGAACTCATGTTATGATGTAGATTTTTTTTTAAGTTGCACTCTTGACATATCTTAATCTATTACTTTTCCTACATAATTTAAAACACAAAAATATGGTAAAATATCTATTTAGAAGTCTTAGAAGTTCCAGGGGACGGTGACAGTTAAAGGGTTAAGTAAAGATCATGTTCCATGAAGATATTTTGTAAATTTCTTAACGTAAATATATCAAAACTTAATTTTTGATTAGAAATATGCATCGCTTCAACTAGCAATGTAGAAAATTAAGAATGATTGAAGGTAGAATAAGAAGGTAGAGTAAGTTGTTGTACACCCACGTTTTGCATACATGCTTGTATATCAGTTGATGGATTAACAACACATCTAGAGAGTCACATTTATTCGTTTTAGGTTATGTGTGGTACAATACCTTAACAGATGCCCAGTGCAGCCAATTTTTTTGCATTTATTAGAATGCAGCTTGGCATCACAGTGCATTCAGTGCAAGAGAATGCAAGTAGTACATTCAGCTTTTTTTGATAAGCATCTCATTAATGCTGCACCCTGCTATATCAGAGGTGATATTCTGTGCTCTTGTGATCTCAGCAGTAAGCCAAGTTCCTCAGTTGATTATGCATGTCATAAATCAGGTGCAGGGCTAGCATATGTGAGCGCTTACGGATGGATCGCTAGCTTGAGACATCAGCGCAGACAGTAATGTATTCATCTGAAAGGAGGCTGGGGTTTGTGAGATATTTTAACAAATTGGATTTTCATTTGTAATGTGGGTTTTGGGTTGCAGAAAGGAAATGCGATGGGGGTTGGGGGTTATGTTGTGGAGGAAGATAAGGCTTACCTCATCCATTCCAGACGGGACCAGTTTAGGGTTGGTCCCACGAGACACTCCGCTTTCCACCAAAACCAATAGATGTGCTTCTGGAGAACTGAGAATTTATTATAAGGCCACACATGTGAAGACAAAATGCTACAAGATTAAATGAGAAAATAAAAATGTAATGTATATTAATATACTTATATATTTTTTTTACTATTTAAAATTTTTTTTGTATTTATTTTTGTAGTTTGTCTTCACACATACACAGACACATGCATATTTTTTTCTTAGACCCCTGAGAAATACTAGTTAAAATGGCTTTCTGTAAAATCAAGCTTATGTAATCAGACCTGACTGATTTCAATAAATCTTAAATATCATATTCATAAATCAAATTGATGATTTCATAAATCCCATAAGTATGTGACCCTGGACCACAAGACCAGTCTTAAGTAGCGTGGGTATATTTGTAGCAATAGCCAGCAATACACTGTATGGGTCAAAATGTTTTCTTTTATGCCAAAAATCATTAGGATATTAAGTAAAGATCTTATTTTTTGTAAATTTCCTACTGTAAATATATCAAAACTTAATTTTTGATTAGTAATATGCATTGCTAAGATCTTTTGGACAACTTTAAAGGTGATTTTCTCAATATTTCTCAATATTTTTTTGCACCCTCAGATTCCAGAGTTTCAAATTGTTGTACCTCAGCCAAATGTTGTCCTAACAAACCATACATCAATAGAAAGCTTATTTATTCAGCTTTGAGATGATGCATAAATCTCAATTTAAAAAAACTGACCCACTGGTTTTGTGGTCCAAGGTCACATATAATAAATTCTGTTTTATTCTAAGGTATATTCTACTGAATGCATTTCATCTGAAAATATTCTAAATTCTACAATGCTATTATTATTAAATATTATTAATATTGTTAATGTTGTTTCTGATATGTACACAGATAAAGTAAACATTCTTGACATTAACAATTCTTGACAGTCACATGCTTTTGCTTTATAATATAGCACATTTGTTAAATAAGATAACTAAGACTTGCCACATTTTACACTCAATATGTGTTCCTTCAAATGGAAACATGGTCTTGTAGGAGAATGGTTTTTGATTCTACCCAACGCTGCATAGGTACCCAATTAACTTTAGGTGTTGCCATAGCGACAAGAAGGCTAGAAATCCTGCTGCCCGAGAGAGAGAGCTGAATTCAGTGACATTTTACAGACATGATCGCGCATCTTCATGACAGCTTTTTTACTTGCTGACGCTGCAGTTACCTTGACATGTAGAACTTCACAATATGATTTTTTTCTACATTGTGCATGCATTAAACAGTGATATTATCAACACAGTGTGTTATATCACAGTATCCGACTCTGCACATACATATGCAGCTATTGGCCTGGAAAGGAAGATGACCACATCATATAGCTCATTTCATTTACTGCATTATCTTATTGATCTAGAGATCTACAAGGCTGAAAAACCTACCACATTTGCTCAGTAAGTGATTGTTAGAGTGCGTTGTTTCACGGCCTTCTCACTGCTGATTAAGTATCAGTTGTCAGAAGGCTCAAGGATGCTGAATGCAATCCATCAATCCATCATCCTACTCAAAAATATTTGCCACACACACACACACACACACACACAGACATGCAAGCCTTTATAAACCTGTTCTTAAAACAAAATGTACTCAGCCTATAAAAAAACGATGGAGGAGCACATAGAAAATCACTGCAAATGCACTATAAAACGGAGGAGAAGGCACACTGCAATATTTATGCATACTTTTAGAGTTGCCTTTTATACACAGGGAAAGGGTAAAGATGTGTCCCTGAGAAAACTTGAAAAGATAGTTGACTGTGGTTTTATGGGAACTAGTGGACTTGGTTTGATCTGTGAAGTCAAGTGTTGTATATGCATAGAACTTGTATGTTTTAAACAGTTCCACCTCTAATGGCAATTATTGCTATAACTCTGGCTGCTTGCATGTGTTTCTCCATTATCCATCCATCCAGTGAAAGAAACCACTGTTGAGGAAATTTTAATAAAAATGTCTGTTGTAAAAATGCATATTATCTGTAAGTTCAGTGACAGGGATGGTTGTGGTTGAGTGTTAGTTGTGTTATTATATCAGATGTTATTATATTACACTCCAGTTTAAACAATTTAATGGCCTCAGCAACGTTTGAAATGATTTCCATCAATGTGAAATATTGTTCACTTTTTGCCCCACCACAAATATACATATGAATGTATGTAAGCATTTTTTAAACTATTCTTTTTAGAACAAATAATTTTCTAGGTTTTTACATTGGAATAAATAGAATTAAAAATGATGCAGCTATACATTTCATAAATGCAGTGTAGTGCTGAGCGATATACTGGGATCAAATGATAAATCGATTTGAATTATGCACAATGTGCAATATTTCTCGCTAATGGTTGGAGAATATTTAGAACTATTAATAACACACAACTAATTCTTTAACTGGTCAAATAAACAAGCAGCAAATGACCATTAACAGAAGCCAGAGATGATGAAAATGAATGCAAAGCGGAGAAAATGCTGTGGCGGGCAGAGCAAACTGACTGTTCACGATACGCAAAATATTGGAAGAAAATCCTAAATACTGAATTGAGGGTAGAGGTTTATATGAACTGTCTGTCTTCAGAGAAGTTTAGATGGCATTTTCTTTTCATTTTTTCTCCATATAATGCATAATAACATAGTATTTAAAACCCGCAATGCTGTACCGCTGCTGTTCCATAAGCGCCACCTGCTGTCAGAGAGTGAATCTGCATTTTCATTCAGTCCATCTGCGGGGCGTAACCTGATCTCATGACATGGAATACGTACCAGTAGGTACATATTACTGCAGTTTCCAACAGAAATGAACACTAGAGGTGGTAAAACAGCGAGCACTTGTAATCGTTTTCATACGCAGTTATGATTACAGCGTCATATGTTTCGCTTTACGGATGTAACAAGCTTGCTCGGTAGTTCAGCTGGCACGGAACTGGACTTAGGATGCAAAATCCTTGGGTACGAATCACATGAAAAACATGACTCACAGTGAAAAAGCTAAGAGATGAAAGATGGAAAAACAAGCTAAAGCGGCATGCTTGCGATTGTGTTTTTACATCACATTCACTTTTGTTCATACTATCAAGTAGGTTGAGGTGTAGTGCAAATGGTACATTATTTTAAAACGTGACAGAGCATTAGAGTTATAGCGTCACTCAATGGACATTTTAAGTCAGAACTGCAGTGACACATACAAAACCAACGTCACATAAAACACCATATGTACGTCCATCTGTTTCAACAAAAAAAAAGAACACTCTTTTAGCGCCACTCAGCAGACATTTCAGTTGGAAACTGCAGTGATATGTACTTATTTTGTGAAAACGTTTCGTCATGAGACAAGGTTGGCTGTTTTTGTTTCACGCAGATCTTTTTTGTAGCATAATTTCACAAAGCTAAGCTTAGACCATTCTGGTTTTGCTTTCAATTTTGATTTATATCAAAAACTGTGCATGCTACATGTAACATGTTTGTGTTCAATCGTGATAAAAATACAGTGGTTCTGCAACTGTTTCATGTATTCTGATCTACATAAAGACACAGTCAGGAAAAAAAAAAACAGGACAAATCATGAAACCACCACAATCCAAAAAACAAACAAACTGTGATACAGATTTTTGGTCAAACTGCCCAGCACTAGCAAGCAGTGTCATAAGGGTCAATTTTTTGAAATTGAGATTTATACATTATCTGAAAGCAGAATAAATAAGCTTTCATTGATGTATGGTTTGTTAGGATAGGACAATATTTGGCCAAGATACAACTATTTGAAAAAAATCTAAATACTGATAAAATCTCTTAAAGTTGAAGTTTTTAGCAATGCATATTATTATGCAAGTTTTAATATATTTATGGTAGGAAATTTACAAAATATCTTAATGAAACATGATCTTTACTTACTAATGGTTTTTGGCATAAAAGAAAAATCAATAATTTTGACCCATACAATGTGTCTTTGGCTATTGCTACAAATATACCCGTGCTCCTTAAGTCACATATCCTCATTTGTGTAGATTATTCATATTTAAATTGGCAGAATTTACAGGAGAATGTTCACTACATCACAGAAAACCAATTGCGCAAGATTGCAAGACAAACAAGTACATGAATGTGATCAACAAATGTAAGAAGCAGTGCCATCGCAGCACTGACCTGATAAGTTAGCTGGCCCAAAACTGTCTCACGCTGTCCCTGAGTGGTCGGGCCACTTTTATTGTCGATCCCTAAGTTTGTAGAGTTAAAGAAATTGCTTGTCTGTTAATCTCTGGATCTTGTAATAAAAAACGTGAAGTATCCTGCAGCAGGATGTTTCTATGCACTAACCCACTGCGTGAGCTTTACACATTGTGATATTTCCCCATGTAAATACATTTTGTGTGGGTGTTAATGTGAGTGACTGTACAGCTCATGGCCATTGACCTGTCAGCCATATGCTCTCAGCTGGCGGCCCTGTTGGAGCGCAGCTCCCCTGCTCCGCTGTGTGCCACACGTGGCGTGGGGAGTCGAGAGGGCTGTTTATTTGTTTGCTCACCTGCTTTGTTTCATTTCTTGTTTTTGCTGATCGCAGTCGTGACTGTCCTGGAAAACCGAAGAATAGCGGTCAGCTTACTCATCTTATTCAGTTCTGCATGCATCCACCATGCTGACAAGGAAGGCAGACATGTACACATGCCACCGAGAGCCTGTTGCAGCACTGTCACAAAGCCCTCCCTGCTGCTTCGGTTTAAGGGCTAACATCCCAATGAATTTTAGAGCCTATTTTTAGACAGCTTGCCCAGTCATTCCCTCTTTTGTGCCGTTACTCTGCCCCTCTCCCTGTGTGATGCTTCAAATATCAGTGGCTGCATTCTGTGCCGCCGGCGTTAAAACTCCCACACGAGATCATAGAATCTGCATGCATTACAATCAATAAGCGGAGAGCGCTGATCCACGAGCCTCTGACTCTCTCGGTGTGTTGTGGGAGTCTGTGGGTGCTTTTAACAGAGCTTTTGAGCTTTCCAGTGCTCGTAATTTTAGACCTTTTTGGCTTTTACCTCTGCTGTGGACTCACTCGTGAGCGTACAGCAATTGCAGACCTAGAATATTCTATACGCAGAATTGCTCGCATTCATTGCCTTTCATTAATTTTAAGGCATGTAGTGTAACGTACCTTGTGCCGAGTCTCCGACCTGTGAGCAGTAAATTATAATGTAATTAACTGACAGATGGGAAAACTATATTTGTGCCGATATGCCCTTTTATCAGATTTCATTTAGTGATGAAGCACCGGTTAATTATGTATTTAGAGTACAGACCATTGTGTTCTGCACAGCGTGACTTGTGACGTCCAATTTGTGAATGCATCATTCAAGTCAATCAGATTCTTGAATCACTACTAATCGATAAGATTTATTCTAACTCGATAAAGAGTGAATCATTTTTGATTATTGCTGATCGTTTGATTATTCATATTTTATTTGATATAGGAACCATTACTGTGCAGTGTTGTGATACTTGTACACCGACTAGCTGTATATAAAAAGGTGACGTTAAATATACACATTCAGAGCCAAATTTTCATTTAAAGGTATAGTAATTAAAAAAATATGTGACAAAAGCATAGTTAGGTCCAAAAAGGTTGAATTGATTGTTGTGTTTTTTTGGAAGCCACACACAAAAAAGAGCTAAATTTAAGGGTTAGATCACACTGAAATGGCTTGCAATTACAGGTTTTCACTTTTAACAGTTTATGAAGCAATATTTGACAATTGCGTTTTTTAAAACAAGCTGAAATACTTTAACATAACAGAGGGATAACAGAGATATTTATGTGGCACAAATGCAGTCAGGTTCACTAGTGACAGCATTAATTGTAGCACAAAATTATAGCAAATGCGCTGACAAACAAACAAAAACATGTAGTGTATATGTACATGTAATGTATATACACTACCAGTCAAAAGTTTTTGAGCACTAAGATTTTTAATGTTTTTTAAAGAAGTCTCTTCTGCTCACTAAGCCTGCATTTATTTGGTCAGTCCAGCTAAACACTAAAATTTTGAAATATTTTTGCTATTTAAAATAACTGTTTTCTATTTGAATATATTTTAAAATGTAGTTTTAAGTGATTTCAAAGCTGAATTTTTAACATCATTACTCCAGTCACATGATCCTTCAGAAATCATTCTAATATTCTGATTTGCTGCTCAAAAAACATTTTTATTAGTATTATTATGTTAAAAACAGTTGAGTAGATTTTTTTCAGGTTTCTTGATGTATAGGAACTTCAGAAAGTATTTATCTGAAATAGAAATCTTTTGCTACATTATAAATGTCTTTATCATCACTTTTGGTCAATTTAAAGCATCCTTGCTAAATAAAAGTATTAATTTCTATTATTTCTTTCCCCCCAAAATTATATTGACTCCAAGCTTTTGAATTGTATAGTGTATAATGTTATAAAAGCTTTTTATTTCAGATAAATGCTGATCTTTGGATCTTTCTATTAATTAAAGATTCCTGAAAAAAAAATACTCAGCTACTTTAAATATTGATAATAATAATAAAAAATGTTTCTTGAACAGCAAATCAGCATATTAGAATGGTTAGAATGACACTAAAGAATGGAGCAATGATGCTGAAAATGTAGATTTGATCACAGGAACAAATTACATTTTGAAATATATTCAAATAGAAAGAAGTATTTTTAAATAGTAAAAATATTTAAATTTTTTTTTGCTATTTTTGCTGCACTTTGATTCAAATAAATACAGGCTTGGTGAGCAGAAGAGACTTTTTTAAAAACATTAAAAAAATCTTACTGTTCAAAAACTTTTGACTGGTAGTGTAACGTAACTGAAAAATTGTGCAAAGCACTTTATATTCTCTACAGAAACTTTATATTCTCTACAGAAATGTGATGTAAAATGTATGCATGTAAATTCCCTGCCTTAAACGGTTATTTGGCATCTAATTTTTTCAGTGGTCATAGTGAAATATTTTTTGTTGCATCAAATGAGGCTTTTACAAAATAGAAAACCTGCAAATTTATATGCAAATTTATATGCATTTTCATGCTACTCAGATAATGCTCATATGCGACAGCCAGTAAAGAGCGTTTCTTGCATGCAGAGATGCTCTGTGTGTCATCTCTCATTGCTGCATTATCTAAGTAGCCCTTCAGCCATTTTCTGGACGTTTCCAATTTTCATAGTGTTTTACCCATCTTTTTTTCTCCGTTCTCCTTGTTTTCATCCCTTTCCCCTTCAAAAGTTTCTTCACAGCCCTAACAAAGTAGCATCTTTTTTCAGAGAACGTTTATGCACATTGCTTTAACACTGTTTGCTAATGCAATTAGTGTTGTCGGTCTGTGTTTCTCCCTAAAAGGATATGCATAAAAAGCAGCTGTAATTACACCATCACTCTTGCACCTTTAAAATCACCACAAAAAAAGCTTGTTTTATCTGTAGTTCATTTGGAAATTCATGTTGCTTTTAATTAAATGTTTTATGAATTAATTAATATCTATAGATTGCAATGTCGTTTGAATAAATATGCACATTTGTCCATATGCAAATGACTTCTGTTTTATCCCAAACTTGTCATATGCACAAAATATTGTATAAAAGAGAGCCTTTATATAATATGTGACCATGGACCACAAAACCAGTCATAAGTAGCACAGGTATATTTGTAGCAATAGTCAAAATTAAATTATTTTTATTTTATGCCAAAAATCATTAGGGTATTAAGTAAAGACCATGTTCCATGAAGATATTTAGTAAATTTCCTACCATAAATATATCAAAACTTAATTTTTGATTAGTAATATGCTAAGAACTTCATTTGAACATCTTTAAAGGTGATTTTCTCAGTATTTAGATTTTTTGCACCCTCAGATTCCAGATTTTCAAATAGTTGTATCTGTATAAGCTTATTTATTCTTATACTTTCAGATGATGTATAAATATCACTTTCATAAAATTGACCCTTATGACTGGTTTTGTGGTCCAGGGTCACATATATATCAGATATTATATATATATTATATTTAACAAATGCAAAATGTTGTTTCAAAGTATCTAATATGGTACTGTAGCAAATATTTCCATTAGCAGCTGGAGTGTTGTTGAACTGTCCAATTATTTAAAGCTGTGTAATGTATTATGTCAACATGTACCTATATTGTAAGGCACAAAAACAATTGTTTGCACAGTTTTACTCAAGCTAAGTGTTGATAAGCCTAGCTTCATTAAAACACATTTTGCAGACTGCGTACGACTAAGCAGAACAGCCTTTAGCTTCATTATAAGTGTGTCTCTTTGATAATTTGCATTTATAAATCATTAGCAAACATTATATAATGCATAGATCAATATAAATAGATATTAAACTATAAATCGCTTAGAAAAGTAATAGCTCATCTCTTATTAACAAGCTGCGTGATTTGCAGCA
Organism: Labeo catla; assembly: GCA_012976165.1. Classification (NCBI taxonomy): domain Eukaryota; kingdom Metazoa; phylum Chordata; class Actinopteri; order Cypriniformes; family Cyprinidae; genus Labeo; species Labeo catla. The sequence continues at coordinate 788,880 of VONZ01000262.1, read as the reverse complement.
TCATTCATGTCCAAAGCGTAAGCATGTGGGACGAGTTGCGCATCCGAATTTAATTACATAGGGTTACTGGTTCTGTGGTGTGTTCCTTTGTGAGTAGCACTAATAATGTTATTATAAAGTGTCACTAATTCGTTTTTCACATGTAGCATTTATTCCAGGCTCTCAAATTGGGAGCGTTCAGGCTACATGCATCCCGTAGTGACTAATGTCAGGGCACACGAATGTAATCCAGCTTTTTAATCAGATCTTTGGCCCTCTAGAGGTTGAAGCCGTTATGTTTTTCTAACACGTTTCGTTGGCTTCTTTGGACATTGGCTGGATGGAGTAATAATGGTTTGCATGTGCACAACACACAGACTTGCTCACTCACTCTTCCTCTCCAGAGAGATACAAATCAAGCAGAACATCCCTGATATCTGAGAGTCCCAGCTGCCTCAGGCCACAGATACAAGAGGGTTGTGCCGAGCCTGTACAGATAGCGTGCTGGATTATCGGCCTGCCGTTACACGGTTTGCAGGCAGCGTGTCTGTGTTTGATTTAACACTTGAGTTTGTACGGAGGGATTGTCTTAATTCATTTACAGCTCGGGTGGGAGCTAAAGGTATAGAGCGTTGACACAGGTGTATGTAGGTTGATTGCCAATGTACTAAGGAAATGCTTGATTGAAAATATAATACTTTTTTATATCCATGATCCATTACAATCAGTTTGGGAAATTCTGGTAAAATTTAAAGAAAGACATTTATATTATACATTACTTTTTTGAAACATAAAATTAAAGTATCTAACATGCATGCATATATCTAACAGTCTCTAACATATCACATATTTGCTTGCAAAACCTAGAGAAACTTGTGACATGTTGGCAAGACGCGGAGATGCTAAAGCACACTGTGGATGCTTCTGCTGTATTTTTGTCTTGCAGACCTAAAAAGCTTTATTATTTTTTATTAGTCATCACAACTTCGTGACAGTGTGGCTGTACAGGGAAACAGGAGAGTGAAAACAAAACAAAAAGAAAGAAAACGTAGGCAACCATTCAAGCATTTGTTAAGGCAAAGGCCTTTATTCGTTCTATTAGCTCTAATGTTATATTAATCTTGTTTGATTAATATATTGCGATTGATTGCTATGCTCGTTAAATATAATAAGTAATAGAATTAAATTGATTTACCTTTTAATGATCACTTAAAGATGCATTTATTGTCAGTAAATTTAAATATTTAAAAACAATAATAGTGTAATACTGTAAATCTTGAGCAAATTTTAAAAGTAACATTGTTTCTTCATTTTGTTTGTTGTATAATGTTGTGATGACATTAAGAAAATATATACAGTATACACTACCAGTCAAAAGCTTTTGAACAGTAAGATATTTATTGTTTTTAAAGAAGTCTCTTTTGTTCAAGCCTGCATTTATTTGATCCAAAGTATAGCAAAAACAGTATTTTTACTATTTAAAATAACTGCTTTCTATTTGAATATATTTTAAAATGGAATTTATTCCTGTGGTTTCAAAGCTGCTCAAAAACATTTATTATTATTATTATTATGTTGAAAACAGCTGAGTAGAATTTTTTCAGATTTGATGAATAGAAAGTTCAGAAGAACGGCATTTATCTGAAATAGAAATCTTATGTAATATCCTTGCTAAATAAAAGTTCTTTGATCTTTTAAAAAAGATCTTTGGATCTTTCTCTTCATCAAAAAATCCTGAAAATGTACTCAACTGTTTTAAATATTGATAATATTGATAATAAAAAATGTTTCTTGAACAGAAAATCAGCATATTAGAATGATTTCTGAAGGATCATGTGACACTGAAGACGCGGAAAATGTAGCTTTGATCACAGGAATAAATTACATTTTAAAATATATTCAAATAGCAAGCAGTTATTTTACAAAATTAAAAATATTTCGCAACATTACTGCTTTTTTGTGTATTGGATCAAATAAATGCAGGCTTGGTGAGCAGAAATTACTTCTTTAAAAAACATAAAAAAATCTTACTGTTCAAAAACATTTGACTGGTAGTGTATATAATATTTTTTTAAGTCATATATGTATCTGAACAAGATATTACAGCATTTTAATAGCTACTTTAAAATCTGATATCAGCTAGAGTTATTTGTGACATTTTATAAGCCATTTTCTTTGTGGGGGCACTTCGCTCTTCCCAGAAATGTTTAGGTCCCCACAATGATGGTAAAACCTGACCCACACACACAAAAACGCATACGTACATTCATGAACGCTTGCGTAAGTACATTTCAGGATAGTCACGTCGCATATTAACCCCCATAATAATATTTGGGAATGCCGCTATATTGTGAGTTTGCACTATTTTGGTATACTGGCTTACAGGAGCTCCGCTTGTGTAACACAGAGTCGCTGCGCTTTGAATAGAGTCACTCTACTAGATCCTGATCAGCCAGCTTATAAAACTGAATGTGGGCCCTCAGTGGATTAATATTCCACATTAAAATTCCAATTATATAATCAGCCAAATCCAAGCGCTGCATATGCTCATCAGAATCGCTGCAGAGCCCGTGATGGCGAGGGCCGGCGTTTGAACCTGAGAGAATGACGCAACAGAGGTCTGCTTACCGTGAACTCTCTAATATCATTTTTGCCATCGGTGTTGGGCTGACTGTGTGTGGTCATTCACAGAACATCCCTCGCTGAAGCGGTGACAGCATGCCAAATTTTTAATGCTTTAACCTCAGGGGACGTGAGACCGCCGTGACATTTTGAACCTCCCGACACAGGCCTGGAAAAGAGCAGCACTTTGCGTTTTCGTTGACTGTTCAGTGAAGGGAAAGGTGATTAATGACTTGAATTATGGGGAATGTATGAACTTCCCAGCATGTGTCTGTTTAAAAAGGCTGATTGCTTGACAGCTCTAAATACAATTTACATCCTCTGAGCATTCTCTCGTCAAACCGTCCACTGAGAATATGGAGTAATGAGCAAGAGTCATTTATGTAATTACTTTTGGTTATGAGTTATTAAATAAAGCTCAAACCCAAGTAAAAAGACTTTGAACAATGTAGGAGGGTTATTAGCTTAACCAAGACTGTTTGACATCGGATCTGTTGAAAAAGTGACCTGGGTGCATGTGTAGAATTTAGTAGAATTTAGTCAGATTGCTTTTGATTGGTCTTTTGAAATATTTGATAGATGTAGAGATGATTTTTTTTCTTGTTCACTCATGAAAGGTCGAATCCCATGTTTCATGAATTAATAATATATTTGTTTTCGCAGTTTTAATTGGCTTTATTTTAGGGTTTTTAGTATGATTCTTGCTTACTAAACATTGAAAGTTGAATACATTGTTTTACCACTGTTTTGTATTTATGTTCTTTGAAATACACTATTGTTTAACAAATTGGGATCAGTAAGATTGTATTTTTATTTGTATTTTTTTGCAAGATATGCTCACCGAAGTTGCATTATTTAATCAAAAATGCAGTAAACAATAACTGAAATATTACATTTTAATTAGTGCTGTCAAATCGATTAATCACAGTTAATCGCATTCAAAATAAAAGTTTGTGCTTACATAATATATGTATGTGTACAGTGTATATATAAATATACACACATATGTATATATTTAAGAAATATAAGAGTTTATTTGCAATGTCAAAAATCCTTTTTTATTATGTTATCATGCTTTTATTGTATTAGTTAGCTGTATTTTTTAGTTATTTTTACTTTATATCAAAATAACCCAACTGTAGTTTGATTGAGATTAATTACTGATTTTTTAAAATTGTTAATCTGTTAATCTGTTTTTGGAAATAAACTCTGCATGTGTATAATAAATAAACACACGAAGAGTTTATATATATAAATAATATATAAATAATATATATATATGTGTATATATATATATATATATATATATATATCCAAATATTATATTATGCACTAACTTTTTTAATCGTGATTAATCGATTTGACAGCACTAATTTTAATGTCATTTTATGCAGTACCCCAAATCTTCAGTGTCACATGACCCTTCAGAAATAATTCTAATATGTTGATTTGGAGTTCAAGAAACATTTCTTATTATTTTATTATCAATGTTGAAAACAGTTGTGCTGCACAGTATTTTGGTGGAAACTGTGATACAATTTTTGGAACATTTGAAGATGTGCATATGAAATTATTTGAAATAGAAATCTTTTGTAACGTTATAAAAATCTTTACTGTCATTTTTCATCAATTCTGTGCACTTACCTTACTGAATTAAAGCATTTATTTCTTTAAAAAAGGTAACACTTTATGTATAATTCACTATAAAGGTATTCATGATATGTTTTAATGCATTATATATATATATTTTGCAAATAATTGTAACCAAAGTTAAAATGCATTATATTTAAAGGTTTCTTTTTCATTACTTTTTATTCTTTATACTTTTTAAAGGTGTATAAATAGAAAAGTAGATAATTATATAGTGTATTATAATTGTGGTTACATTATTCAAGAGATCATGCAGTGCATTATAAGGTGCATTGCAAAGCATAATTAATGCATTAAAACTACTTTTATAATGCATTATATATAAAGTGTTACCAAAAAAATCTTACTGATCCCAAACTATTAAAAGGTAATGTATATTTATAAAGTGGGTGAATGGAAAATACCCAATATATATGACCCTGGACCACAAAACCAGTCATAAGGGTCAATTTTTTTGAAACTAAGACTTGTACATCAGCTGAATAAACAAGCTTTCCATTGATATAGAGATACAACTATTTGAAAATCTTTAATTTGAGGGTGCAAAAAAATCTAAATATCAACAAAATCACCTTTAAAGTTGTACAAATGAACTTTTTAGCAATGTATAATATTGTACTAATCAAAATTAAGTTTTGATATATTGACAGTAGGAAATTTACAAAATATCTTCATTGAACATCTTTACTTAATGTCCTAGTGATATTTTGCATAAAAGAAAAATCTATAATTTTGACCTATACAATGCTACGAATATACCCGTGCTACTTAAGACTGATTTTGTGCTCCAGGGTTACATATATCTTTGAATGTACATCAGTTTGCATAGTATCTTGACAAAGATTTAAAATAAGGAATTTTATATTTATTGCCAGGCCCAGATGGATTTTATTTTTCTGTGCTGATTTTAGGCAAATATTCTGCGATATGTAGCCATTAAACATGTTGAAGTATAATGAAATTAGCCAAAATATTTTAAAACTAGTACTCAAGGGAGGTTTGTGTGGAAATGTGTGAATGTTCCAGTTCTGTGAAAAGCTTTCTGCTTTTCACAGAAGGAGTTTTGTGCTTTCTCCATATGGATCAGGTTATTGCATAACAGAAATAGATGGTGAATACTGTAAATGGCTCCTCTGTATGGCTGATATATCTTTATATACTGAGCTTTTCTTTTACCTAACCATAACGCTCAGCCCACGTCAACTTTCCTGACGGACCGAATCATATTCTCAATACGTCGTACGTACAGTTCCTCCGCTTCTGATTGCGAACGGTCTGTGGTCCTCAGATCAGTGGGCGTAATAAAAATGTGAAAGTCAGTGACGGTCACTCCGATCGCAGAGGAGATCTTCGCTATGGGGCTTCGGCTCTGATAGTCTCTGTCTCCTGTCCAAGGTGTGCAAGAGAGACTGCAAATCTGGCCCCTCTGTGGGAGGCAGATTGTTTTGGCAATTCCTGATGTGATACGAACATTTAAAACAAAGCCTCTTTTCACTGCTATTTGGCAGTAAATACACCAGCATATGGATAAACGTCCTCATGAATGTATTCATAATTGCGCACAGAAAGTAGTGGCACAGCACTTGTTTTTCTGCTGTCGTTCTTGTCGTTGTCCTACTTACTGTAATTCTTCACTTTCGACACCTACACAGATTGGTCAGCCAAACTGAAGGCAGGCGCACAAAGTGAATGAAGCCATGTGGGCGTGATGGAGTTCAGGGATGCGTTCCTGATCCCATAGTCATGGCTTGGGAGAGTGTAGAGAGAGATCATAGAGTCAGAGGTGCCCTTTGTCATCTGTGTTTGTTGTTTTAACACGGCTCTCGAAGGATTTTACAGCGTTCTCCGTGACCCCGACGCGGCTCCTGTGCGCTCCGGTGCCAACTGTGTCTGTGCTCATCTCTGTGCTGCCTTCAGGTGGCCTGAGCTGCTTGCAGGAAAGGCTTACAGAGACAGTAATGTCTGAGTCTGTGAATCACGTCTGCTGCACTTTTGCCTGCTGCATGGAGTGTGGAGTGCTATGGATTGCCAGAGTAACTGCTGGAGATGCAACATGCAGCAAGGTCATGATGTGAGAGGATAAGGCCTACCAGAGCAAAGCTGATGTGTCACAGACATTCGCTACATGGAAAATTTTGAAACCTGTGCACCACAAAAATGAGTACTTTATTTACTAATGTACTTGATACACAAACTGTGTACAATAATAAGACTAATATTTATGCATAAAACTAAAAACAAAAATCCGGTCAAGATATTCCACTGGAATATACATAAATAAATAACTTTGTATTAATATGAAATAGTTTATGTAAGAGTAATACATATAGAAACATAATATTTATTATAACATACTTATAAAATATTATAAAAATATTATATATATATAGAGAGAGAGAGAGAGAGAACTGAAATATTGTTAATATAAATTTTCTATATTGTTACATATATACTATAATATTCTAAACTATGTATTACTTTATTATAAGAAACGTAATATTTATTATAATATACTTATAAAATATTACAAAAATATTATTACTAATTTATTATATTATTCTAAAATACTTATTACTGTATGTGTATATGTATATATATTTTATATTATGTATATATTATATTATTCTAAAATATGTATTACTTTATTATAACATACTTATTACTATACACACACACATATATACACGTGTGTATTACTGCTCATTTTTATATTATATTATGCAAAAATATATATTACTTCATTATAAGATACTTATTACTTTGTCTATAATATAATATAATCATGTTATTAATATTAATTTTTATATTACATTATATATTGTTATTTATATATATATATATAACAGATATTGATATTAATTTTTAGAATATATTATTATTCAATTCTTATTACTATATACATATATATTTTAAATGTTATTAATATTGAAGTATTTTAGTTATTCATACAAATTTTTATATTATATTATAAATTTAAAAATATACAGATATTATATGATATGATATTATATTATATTATAATTTAGTACCCACATTTATGAAGTTATTTGTCCTTTTTAAATCTTGGCAGTACCTGGTCACCATTTTTTTCATTGTATGGAAAACAGAAGCATGAACATTCATCAAAACGTCTCATTTTTGTGTTCCTTGAAGGAAATTCATTTTTCCTTGATACAATATGAGTAAATGATGACAGAATTTGCATTTTGTTGTGAAATGTCACAATAAAAGGCCTGAAGTCGCATTCCTCATAACGACAGCGAGATGACACAGATATCAAATGAAACAGGAAAAGAAAATATTTTTCTGATTGAGTATATTCCTTGTTCTTGGCACAGGACACCACGCAGAGGAGTGGGCACAGCTCTCAGCTTAGCAACAAGGGGTAGCAACCAGCCAGTAGCAGAGAAGAAGCGAGCATTGGACTCAAAACAGCACTTGTTATTCGTTTCATTCATTCTATATGAATGTAACGAAGCACGGATACATTTTAGTGTAAATCTCCATAGCAGACGCAGTGGCGTATCGCATCGCTGCATCAGATTCTCCCTCAGCCTGTTGTGATAGAATGCAGAGCACTCTGACTTCTCATCTCAATGGTGACTGAGGCTGTGTTCACAGTGTAATGATAGAGATGATTACAGCACTGCTGCGGCAGTGGTTCACGTAACCTGGCAACAGTGTGATCAGACAGGGCAGGGTAGATTGAATTATTAACCCGTATTCTGCTGATGTGTTCCTCGTCAAACAGCACTCGCTACTCAGACTGACGCTGCATAACTCGCCATATATTACTTACCGCAGACGCTAAAAGCACACTTGTTTGTGCACCCGGGCTAGCTTGGGTTATTTATAGCGCGTGTAATATTTAATATCATCATTTAGCGCTAGTTGAAGGTCAGATTGGTGACCTCGCTGAGGCTCATTTAAAGCTGCTCACCATGACCAAACAGAACACACAGCCAGGACATGCTTCAGTAACTTGGCAGAAAGGATACAGAAAAAACTGCTAACTGTTTAAGGACCCTTTACGATCACTGTAATTCAATTCATAAAGGCTCCAAAATAAAAAACCATTCGTAGCAAAACCGCATGCTGTTTTTTTTTTTGATGAAATGCAAAATAGACAGTATTCAAGAAATATTACCTGTTGTTCTTGTCATACACATACAAGATGCCAAAAAATTATTTAAGTAGTCGATACATAAGTTTTGAAGCCCTAGGAAAGGTTAACATGATAAACAGACCAAATTGAAGCCATTATCCTCTATCGAAGCATGTATCTAGGCCATATTTGTGTTCAAAGTCCAAACTTGCTATGTTCACTACATTACTTAAAGGATTAGTTCACTTCCAGAACAAAAATGTACAGATAATGTACTCACCTCCTTGTCATCCAAGATGTTCATGTCTTTCTTGAGTAGTAAAGAAATTATGTTTTTTGAGGAAAACATTTCAGGAATTTTCTCAATATGGTGGAATTCTGTGGTGCCCCGAGTTTGAACTTCCAAAATGGCATTTCCTGTGCAGTTCCAAAGAGATCTAAACAGCCCCAGCCAAGGAATAAAGGGCTTATCTAGTGAAATGACTGGTTATTTTCTAAAAAAATGTACAGTAAAATGTACACTTTTTAACCATAAATGCTTGTCTTGTCTAGGTCTGCGATGCACATGTGTATGAGATGTCAAAAATCTTCCATCTCATTTTGTCCTACAACTTTAAAACCTTTTTTTGTTAAGGCCGTTTGACTTTCTTTGCACGTTCACTTTGTAAACACTGGGTCGGTACCTCTGCAGCAATGTGGGATGATTTCGAAGTTGGAGGAGAAAATGAGATGGGAGTTTTTCGACATACCGTAACTGTATTGAACGGGAGTGCTCAGAGTACACGTGTACATCGCAGAGCTAGACATGACGAGCATTTGAAATGAAATGAAAGTTTTAGAAAATAACCAATTGTTTCACTAGATAAGACGCTTCTTTCTTGGCTGGGATCATTTAGAGCCCTTTGAAGCTGCATTTAAACTGCATTGGAAGTTCAAACTCATGTCCACCATTGAAGTCCACTACACTCTTAAAAATAAAGCTGCTTTAAAAGGTTCTTCAAGCGATGCCATAGAAGAACCATTTTTGGTTCCACAAAGAACCATCTCGTTCTTACCTTTTTATAATCTGAAGAACCTGCTTTCACCACAAAGAACCTTTTGTGAAACAGAAAGGTTCTTCAGATGTGAAAGGTTCTTTATGGAACCATTTAGACAAAAAAAGGTTCTTCTATGGCATCGTGAAGCACTTGTATATGGAGAGAAATCCTCATTTCTTTACAACTGAAGAAAGAAAGACATGAACATCTTGGATGACAAGGGGGTAAGTAAATTATCTGTACATTTTTGTTCTGGAAAGGAACTAATCTTTTAAATGGATAGTCGTTCCAAACCCATAAGACCTTGTTCATCTTCAGAAAACAAATTAACAAACAAAAAAACAAAAATTTGTTTTTTCATCAAAAACAAATTTTTGATGAAATCTGAGAGCTTTTTTCAGAGACCCTGCATAGACAGCAACGCAATTACCATGTTCAAGGCCCAGAAAGATAGTAAGCACATTGATAGAATAGTCACTTAAAACCTTAATTTCATGATGAGAATGCTTTCTGTGTGCAAAGATAACAACTTTATTCAACAATTTTTTCTCTAGTTGTGTTGCTCTCAATGCAGGGTCAGAAAGCTCTCGGATTTCACCAAAAGTATCCTAATTTGTGTTCCAAAGATGAAAACAAAAGCAAAAACTCTTTCTGATGTCCATCTCTCCTCTCTATCACATACATTCCTTTCCCCTTCTGGTGTCCCTGAGCACCTGTACCCTAGCGCAATGTTGGGTGCATGATAATTAAGTCTTATTGATTGAATTGCAGCGTGGCTTATAAAACCTACTGAGGCTTAACAAGACAGGATCTAAGAGTAGCTACTCCTCTGTCTTAGTTTCCTCTCTGCGTATTCAGCATAAAACACTTTACATAGCTATAGCTCTGCTTTTGTTTTCGGACACCAGCTAAACTCAAACCTGTATTGAATTTAGATACAGGAAAAGTTGCACTTGTTTGAATTTAGCATTGTTTCATTCTTTCCTGTCCAGACCTACGGCCTATTTGTGTGTATTTTAACCCTCCAGTTGTGAAATTTCAGATCTAGACCCTCCTAAGGTGTTCTATAGATTTTAGGTCATGAAGCATGAGTTATTCACACTCCAAATGATGTGCTCCCCTGCTATATTTTGCCTCTATATCAGTATCTGACAGAGCTGCCTTTATGATGGGATCAAGTGAACAGTGGCTGTTAGATTTCAGACTAATGTCATATATACTGATTTTTTTTTTCAGAGCATTTAAATCAAAACATGATATGGAGTAGTGTCTGTGACTATTAAGTCACAAAAATACTATTTAAATTTAAATCCTGCATGTTCTGTCTGAATGAATGGCGCAGACACACAGCTTCATTTACTACACACACTGAAACACAGTTTCAGCCTCTGCTGCCTTAATGTATATATATATTTTAAAGTTTTATTTATGGGCTTTTTTGTGCATTTATTTGGACAGGACTGTGTAGATTAGACAGGAAAGCATTGGGTAAAGAGAGAGGGAAGGGGGATCAGCAAAGGACCACGAGCCAGGATTCGAACTCGGGTTGCCGTGAGCACAATTGCACTGTATGTCGGTGCACTAACCATGAGGCTATTGGTGCTGACCTCTGTTGTCTTAATATTTGAGTACATAAACGCAAAAACATAAATTATATAACTGCTCCAAGTGTCACTTCATTGACATTTTACCGTTTCTTTTGAGAAAAACTTTCGTCATAAAGGTCTTCACAACAGCCTGTTAAAATAAAAGTTTGGTTTAACTTGAAGAAACTGTGACAGAAATATATTACTTTATGTAATGATAGTACTACTACTACTAACAAAATTATTATTAAAGCAGTATTTTTAAAGAAATATTTAACAGAGAAATTATTTACCAGAAAAACATAAATACACAACACAGTATTTCTGGAAGAAGGAAAAAAAAAAAAATATATATATGTTTTTTTTTTTTTTTTTAATTAATTAGAGATGCTTTAGATTATTAACATTTAATGAAACCATTCAAATAGAATCCAAAAAAATTATGGAAAACACATAATTTGATAAAAATACAACTGAATTTAATTAAAAAAAATTCATATGGCCTTAAAAATCTTTTTTTTTAAGTCTAGAATCTGGAGTCTAGAAATATTAAAACAGAAAAATCAGAATCCAGAAAAATTACAATGGAAAAAACTGAATCTGGGCCCTAGTTAAAGAATACATATGGTCCCGTGGCTTTGCAACGGTTTTATTTATTTTCAACACCAGTACAAAAGTATCAAACCTTGTACTTATACACACATACAAATCCCTTATGCTGTGCTGAAAATCTTTTACCTAATTTGGTGTTCTCGGTCAAAAAATGTGTGGCCTTTTAAAAATTGCTTGTAAATATCTCATTATGCAGTATTATCACCAATCTTGGATTGAATCTTTTTGTCTACTTGTTTTTTTCAATTAGCATAGTTTTAGCACAGTGGGCTCACTAGTCCGAGGTTTTTTTATATATTAAAATATAAATAACATTATTTGTTGATAATTTTGTCAGTGTTCACTTAAAAACTGAGATGCAAAAGCTCAGATCACATTGGCCTTCAACCAGTCAGTTCCAAAAAGAAATTTTAAAAAATGCAATAATTTCAGGAAAACAAACTGACAAAATGAATAAATCCAGTATTTGGTAACAACAACAACAATAATAACATCATAAAAAATTGTGCAAGCTTCAGGCAGCTGCTTGATAATATTTAAAAAAAGTTTTTTTTTTGAATGTGCAATGTGCAAGAAGGAATGCAATTGGAAATCAGAACATTTTATAAAAATGTAAAGGTAGTGTACATTTAAAGAAGGTTTACTACACGTAAAAAATGTGTGTGAACAGAACATTTTCAAAATAAACTCATTAGGTGCTGAAAAAACATTTTTTTTTCTAAAATTATCCTGTCCTGTGTGCTCTTTATGAAACAAGGGCTCTCCTTTATATAAAAGGGTTATGTTTAGAAATGAAATTGATATTGAACTGGTTTAAAATGTCAAGCGTGTACTGATACAAAGCATGGTCACACCCAAAAACTGTATGGCTCTGAATGGTGCAATTGTTGAGGCTTGTAAACCAGTGTGACTGACAATAGCCGGCACCTGCGTCGTGTGATTCAAACAGAACCTGAATGTGACTGGGTGGCGTGTTAATCCCACCCCAGTTTGTGGCTAGAATGGACCACTGTCATGGCGTCATCGCCATCGTATGTCCTGAGAGAGATGAACGAGGGAGGGCAGACTCTGCCCACTCCTTCCAGTCAATGCAGAGGCCAGAGTAGCCGTTGCCATAGGAACACATTGATTATTTAACAATTTGGATGAAGCGCTTGCCCCGGTGCTTGCCTTGATTCAGTGAGAGCCTTTGTCGGATTGCGGTCCCAAGGGTCTCTGGCCAAGTCCAATTAGGAAAGCCTGACAGGGGCAATTGCGCAGGGAGCTAATGCAAATTCACTTCTCTAATGAGCAAACTGAAGCTACAGCAACAGTTACAATAAATGAGCTGCCTATCCAGAGTATTGACTCGAGATACAGAGACATGTTTATTCATTGATTTTCCTAGGTTGCAACAGATGGAGACAGATTTGGCAGATGAGCCATCAGTGGACACACATGGAGATATTACAATTTGACAGCAGCTCTGTAGATGTTACAGAGGTTTGTTAAGAGAAAGACAAGAATCCAGTGTGAGAAAACTAAAGACAGAGTTTGAATAAGTAGATGATGAAAGTCAAATTGTGTTTACAGTGCTTGGATGTTCAGACGTGATGTGTATGCTCGTGTAAATGTGTGTGTGTGTGTGTTGCAGCTGGAGATAACGGTGCAGTGACAGCTGGCTGATAAAAAACAGCCTTTAATGATTAGACTTTGAATTAAAAGGAAATTAAGGGATTTATTGTAATCTAATCCAGATTTGTCTAATCCCTCTCATACCCTTTAGACTTTCCCTTCTGCCACATCTGGACACCCTCCAGCCTTGTGCTGTTTGTCACTCTTTCTTCTCATCGCTTATGTATTCTCACCTCTCTCGAGCAAGTCTTATGTGACTGCAAGCATTTGCAAACATCTGGAATCAGTCTGGATTTTTGTCCAGGGGCATCATCCCAGAAAATGTCAAATTAAAGGAGAACTCCACTTCCAGAACAACAATTTACAAATAATTTACTCACCCCCTTGTCATCCAAGATGTTCATGTCTTTCTGTCTTCAGTTGTGAAGAAATTATGGTTTTTGAGGAAAGCATTTCAGGATTTTTCTTCATATAATGGACTTAATTGGTGCCCCGATTTTGAACTTCCAAAATGTAGTTTAAATGCAGCTTCAAAGGGCTCTAAATGATCCCAGCCGATGAAGAAGGCTCTTATCTAGCAAAACGATCAGTCATTTTTTTTGGAAAATAAAAAATTGTATACTTTTTAAGCACAAAAGCTTGTGTAGCACTAGCTTTGGGATGCGCGTTCACGACACTGCGTAATATTGAATCACGTCGAAAGGCTAAGGAAGTGCAAGTAAGTCAAACGCTGTTTACAAACAAAAAGGTACAAAGATGTAGGACGATTCTGAAGCTGTAGGATTAAATAAGATGGAGTTTTTTTGCCGTACTCTACCTTTTTGAGCTGGAGTACACAGACGATGAACTTAGACGTGATTTGTAGCGTCGTGGACGCGCATCCCAGAGCCTGTGCTACAGCTTTTGTTCTTAAAAATGTATGCAAATTTTTATTTTTCGAAAAAAATGACCAATCAATTTCGCTAGATAACACCCTTCTACTTCGGCTGGGATCGTTTAGAGCCCTTTGAAGCTGCATTTAAACTACATTTTGGAAGTTCAAAATCGAGGCACCAATGAAGTCCATTATATGGAGAAAAATCCTGAAATGCTTTCCTCAAAAGCATAATTTCTTTACGACTGAAGACAGAAAGACGTGAACATCTTGGATGACAAGTGGGTGAGTAAATTATTTGTAAATTGGAGGTGGAGTTCTCCTTTAAAGGCTTAGTTCAACCAAAAATGAAAATTCTGTCATTTACTAACCCTCATGTTGTTCCAAAGTTGTATGAGTTAATTTCTTCTGTGCACAATACAAAAAAAGACATTTGGAGGAAGAAAATCATTCAGTTTTGACCATATAAAGAGTATTGAGTGACAGATTTTTCATTTTCGGATGAACCTGTCCCTTTAATATGTCAGGAAATATTTTTAAGTTGAACATTTTGGCTAACTGTGAAACATTATTTTTTGCAACTGGACATATTTCTGAGTGAAACAAGATATTAATTTAGGACAGGACTTGATTTAAACCACCTATAATTGAGTGGATTGTAAAAAGTGACTTATGTACTTCAGTGGAGCCAGATGATTGGAGGGGCAGGTTTAAAAAGCGCATTTACATTAAAAAAAAAATAACGAAGACATTTTTTACATGTGTAATAATATGCAGTGATGAATCATGCATAAAAAGTGCCTAAATTTGCATAAAGAAAGAAAACATCAATTCTAATTCCATGTCAACTTTAAAAAGCAGGTTATATGGTTTTTAAAGTGTCCTAATATTATGCTGGAGTCCCCTACAACAGGTTTAAATACATCTAAGGTCAGAAAACATTGTAGTTTTCTCAGAATATACATTTATACGTAAAGTCATTTGTCAATGATTTCGAAACGGTTCGTTTGAAGCAGCTTTGAGAGTAATATCTGTAAATCCCTCCCTTCCATAAGCCTGCTCCATGTTTTGCTCTGATTGGTCAACTGGCCAAGCCTGTTGTGATTGGCACAGAGAGGAGTACTTGAGAAAGTTAGCAAGTGCTACCATCTGTGTCGCCAATTCCGTGGTTGTTTTTGATGTCCGTGGGTTGAAGCAACCCCAGAAACATCATATTTAGTCCCTGGAATGCGAATCTACCAGGGGAACTCAGACACCCTGGAACGCACTTTTTAACAGGGGGTCCCCCCTCGAAACACGATTTGTCTAGTTTTGAGTAGAAGTTGGGTGGGTTTTGGTGTGAAAACCTGGCAACCCTGATGCACCTTTACATAAAACAAAAATATAGTGCTCCAGTCCTTTCTTAAAATACTGACATAAAACATTTTGTTTAACACTTGTTTAACCACAGATAAAGTTTAGCTGCTTAACTGTAAGCACATAACAAAACAATAATGGTGGATACGTTAGCAGAGTGAAACGATGAGCTAATGATGAAACAACACAGTTTGTAAATCATGTCTAATTTACATTCTTTATTATTAAACAAAGTAATCAGAACGACAGTCTACATAAATCAACACATTCTTAGGAAATAGTGGGTTCACAGCGAATTTTCACAACTATTTCAGTAAGACAGTAATATCGTGGTTTACCTGGAAACGTAAGGCTGCACTAGGTGTACATCATATATTAGCCAAAAAACTTGTAAATGTACACATAACGTATCATTCGTACTTACAGGTTGAGATTTGAAGCTTGTTAGTCCAAATGAAAAAGATTAGAAGCCAAAGAAGATAAAAGCCAAGATTAGAGAAGCAGTCCTCTGTAAAATAATGAGCACACAACAAAAGGTTCGAATTGTATTGCTGTGGTATTGTGATAAAAATGAATTTTAACCACTGATTCTTCACATCATCATCTTTCGGTAATAAAAACAAAACAAACTTGCTTTCACAACGCAGAACACAACGTCTTCTCGAAATGATATAAACACACTAACTAGCGCAGGTGTTTGTGGGCAGGTCAATCTGTTCGTATTTCGCGGACAGGCGGGGATTATGCAAATGTGTTACCCAGTCACGTAGATCAGTAACAGGCAGAAGATTTGAAAATATGATGACTCGTTAAGGAGATTTAGAATCGACTCTCTCTTTTTAGAGACAGTATATTAATTTATCATGCACTTTTTTAATTAACAACTTTGCAGACTGTTCACATTAAAGGATAGCTATGTTACAAACTGCAAAAAAGATATTTTTCGAAAACCCATATGACCTGCTCTTTAAGACATAATCTGACAGAAAGAAACATAAAATAATTTAGCCATTTGTGTTTAATGTTTGTAATTCTTGCATTCTTAAAGGGATACTTCATGAAATTAAAATCATTTAAAAAAAAAAAAAATTCCAAACCTGTATGAGTTATTTTTTTCTGTTGTGGACATAAAAGAAGATATTTAAAAAAATGTTTCAGTGATTTTTGTGTTTTGAACATTAAAAAAATTTAAATTCTGTCATTATTCACCCTCATGTCGTTCCGAACCTGTAAGACCGTTCTCCATCTTTGAAACGCAAATTAAGATATTTTTGATGAAATCCGAGAGCTTTCTGACCTTAGACAGCAACACAACTATCCTGTTCAAGGCCCAAAAAGGAAGTAAGGACATCATTAAAATAGTCCATGTGACATCAGTGGTTCAACCTTAATTTCATGAAGCTAAGATAATACTTTTTGCGTGCAAAGAAAACAAAAACAAAATGACTTGATTTAACAATTTTTCCTCTTTATCCCTTTAACCACTGATGTCATATGGACTGTTTTATCAATGTCCTTACTACCTTTCTGGGCCCTGAACATGCCAGTTGTGTTGCTGTTTATGCAGGATCAAGAAGCTCTCAGATTTCATCAAAAATATGTGTTCTGAAGATAAACGAAGGTCTTATGGGTTTGGAACGACATGAGGGTGAGTAATTAATGACAGAATTGTTAATTTTTGGATGAACTATCCCTTTAATTGAATGCACAAAGACGTTTTGAACATCATTCAGATTTGCAACATTAGTGTGAGTAAATGATGACAGAACTTTCTTTTTGAACTTTGAGGTGAATGTTAGATGTATGATTAGCCGTGGCTAGTCTCAGCCAGCTGTGGCACCACTTGCTCACCTGCCCCTGTCACAGCGATTTGGCTGGCTCAGCTGAACCTTCAGACCCGGTCTGCTCAGAGCATTAAGAGACTGTCACTACCACTGCTCCATCATGCTTCTCATAGCTGTGCTTTTTTTTGAAACAGAATAATCGTTGTATGTACAATACACAGCACTGGGCTGCATGTTGTTTTAGAATATCTCACTGCATCACAATGGACATCAGCAGTTGTGTAGGGTGGAAAAAAAAAAGATTAGAGGCTCGAAAGAAAAAAGCTCTGTATGACTTTATCCCAGAAAGCCCAGGGCTGGTGACGCCCCTGTGTGACTCCACCACCTCACCTCTCCGTCATCCCTTTGCTTTTTAATCTGGGATAGAGAGTTATGAGCAGTGATGGTATAAGCCTCTCTTCAGGACATGGACACTTCAGGTCACATATCGCTGTCACATAGCTCAGTGATACCGCTGCACATTCATCCACCGGCTCCTCCAAAGACAGCGGCAGCATTCCGGATTACCGCATCTGAGATTATCATCCTCCTTTATCTCGTTTGCTTATGTTGTATGATAGAAACATAGAGATTACTGCCCATATCCCTTAGACCATGACGATGGCTTTTTTTCTGATAGGTTTAAGGGGCCGAAAGCGTAGGAGGTCTGTTGTGTTATTACAGCAACACATTTCATGCTTAATTAGCATCTGGAGAGTTAATGGTACTGTATGGCAGGCTGTATATTCACCTGTTTCCTTGCATCTCTTTCTCTGTGCTGGAACATCTCCATGGATGAGAGAAGAGGAGGGCACTGATTTTAAAATGCTTCGGCCTTGTCTGCTCAAACGTGCCAATTTGCGGCGGCGTATAAGTATAATTTATCGTCCAAGATATTCTTACATGGTGTACGGAGGCATTTGCAGACATTTTGCACTTATGTTATGCTTTTTGCAACTATATATACAATTTGCGTATACAATTCACTTGTCACAGAGGCCTTTTCGCAAACATATCAAAATGATGTTTGACTAAAAAAAGAGTGTTGAAGATAAAGTGAGTTAGTTCCTTTTATTATTGTCAGTTTGCTCTCGGTTTGTGCTTACGATTACGATTTGCGCACAGGCTGATGCACTCAGGTGTTTTTCACAGTTGTGTCTATTTTTGTCAAAGGGTTCTCACATCTTTTTATGTCTGTTTTTGAAACTGTTGAACCAATTAGCAATAGCAAATAGTGAGAAACCTGGACTTATATACAGTGTAGTGTGAGGTAGACTTTGAATGAGTTGATGATATTGATAGGAAAGATGTTTAAAGGGTGAACTTGCTGTTTTATTAGCCCACATACCTTCAACTACTACCTTTAACTACTAACATCACTCTAATGTTTAGCTGTCTGATCACAGTGTACACTACCGTTGAAAATTTGGGGTCTGTAAGATTTGTTTTGAAAGAAATTAATAGTTTTAGTAAGCAAAGATTGGTGAAAGTTACAAGAATTACAAAAATTAAATTTAAGCAAATGTTGTTCTTAAAATTTCAATTGGTCAGAGAATACTGAAATAAAATGTATGACAGTTTCCATAAAGATATTAAGCAGTGCAACTGTTTTCAACATTGATAATAATAAGAAATGTTTATTAAGCATCAAATTGTCATGTTAGAATGATTTTTGAAGAACCATGTGACACTGAAGACTGGAGTAATGCTAAAAATTCAGCTTTGACTTCATATAAATTACATTTTAACATTAAAATAAATGTATACAAAAAATGCATGAAAGTAAAAATATATATTTTTAGATCATATAAATGCAGCTTTGTTTTTTCTAAGAGACATTTTTTTTAAAAAACATAAAAAATCTTGTCTCATATAAAATTGCATTTTGATTGGTTTACTTTCTGTCTTCTGTAGAACACAAATGCAGATATTTTGAAGAAAACATGAAAAATCAACATATCGGTGCATTTGAAATGACCCAAACATTATATGTTTAAAATGACACTACTCTTATAAAAACCATACACTATGGAAGCCCATTTCTGCCACTGAATAAAAAATTGTACAATTTTATTGCAACCTTTTATTTCACAATTCTGACTTTTTTTCTCAAAATTGTGAGATATAAACTCGCAGTTGTGAGTTATAAAGTCAGAATTCAAATATAAACTTGCTATTCTGAGAAATGAAGTCAGAATTGCGAGTTATAGTCAGAATTGTGAGATATAAACTTGCAATTCAGACTTTTTTCTCAGAATTGTGATATAAACTCACAGTTGCAAGAAATAAAGTCAGAATTTTTGTAGTTTTTATCTGACAATTCTGACTTTTTCCTCAGAATTTTCTGAGATATAAACTGGCAATTTGGTGTTATAGCATAATTTCTAAGAAAAAAAGTCACAATTGTGACATATAATCTCGCAATTCTGAGAAAAGTCATAATTGTGAGTTTATATCTCAGAATTCTGAGAGTTTATTTGTGACCCTGGACCACAAAACCAGTCTTAAGTCGCTGGGGAATATTTGTAGCAATAGCCAAAAATATATTTGTATGGGTCAAAATTATTGATTTTTCTTTTATGCCAAAAATCATTAGGATATTAAGTAAAAATCGTGTTTCATGAAGATATTTTGTAAAATTCCTACTGTAAATATAGCAAAACTTAATTTATGATTAGTAATATGCATTAGTAAGAGCTTCATTTGGACAACGTTAAAGGTGATTTTCTCAATATTTTGACTGTTTTGCACCCTCAGATTCCAGATTTTCAAATAGTTGTATCTTGGCCTAATATTGTCCTATCCTAGCAAACCATATATCTATCATTTAATCAACTTTCAGATGCCGTATAAAGCTCAGTTTTGAAAAATTGACCTTTATGACTGGTTTTGTGGTCCAGGGTCACATTTCACAATTCTGACTATAACTCACAATTGTAAGATAAAAAGTCGCATTGCCTTTTTACCTCTCTAAGCATTTCTTCACATTTTATTCAGTGGTGAAAATGGGCTTCCATTTGTGTATATTAAGTACACAGTGCATAGTGCATCAGTAGGGATGCAACTAGAATCAGTCAGCATTTAGTGCACTCCATATGTAAAACATATTGAAAATAGTCACTTCTAATTTCCTATAGTTTTGATGTTTATGCACATAAGCGATGCAAGTACAGAAGCCTTGTAATATTGCACTTGCTCAGCAATGACGCTCCTTCTAGACTTTAAGAGCAGCTCTTTACCCAATGTGCAGAGGTCTAGACGGAGCTGCCGCTGAGCTAACCTCTCATGCTGGAGCGCTAGCTGTACCCTAGTGCTGCCTGCACCTGTGAAGACCTGTCACAAGGAAGGAAGTGTCAGGTGAAAATAGAGGCGGTGACGTAGGAAACGCTTTTAGAATATGTTCTTGTAACTCAAATGGTCTTTTCAGGTCTTTACTGGCTAAGAGAGGCGCAGAAATTATTCAGGGTCTGCAACCGAATCGCAATCAGCCGCAGCTGCTGTGACAACCACAGAGAAAAGTGAGGGGGGTGAATATCTGTGCACTATAGCTGAATGTTATATAAAGCTGTCTGCAGTAGTTCTACGCATTTACACGTTCAAAATTCTGACGGTTTAAAGCATCGGTGCACACAAGGTGAATTTAGCAGTCAAAGTGATCTTAGAAATGTGTGTTATTTCACATCATGTGCAAGGCTACTTAGAGAGGTAAATTGCAAGAGTATGTACTACAAAATCAGTGTTTTTGTCCTTCAGTTTTCAGTTTAAAAATATAAAAACATCCTTAAAACAAGTTAAATTTGTTCAGGAAGCAAAATTATATACTACTATAGTAGCACTATAATAGTATATAATATACACTATAATAGTGTTTTGAATGACCTTTATTTTTGTATTTTTAAGTTTTTTATATTTCTATATAGCTTTAATTTATTTGTATTAAATTTGGATTTCAGTAATTGTAGTACTTTACCTTAAACTTATTTTTTCCAGTTTTTGCCAAGGTAAATTTTCATAAAAATTTGAGTTAATTAAAGTTTATATATATATATATATATATATATACACTTTTTTGGGGTTAAACAATATGTTTTTCAGGGCCGATACCGATTATTACAGATCAAGTAGACTGATGTTTTAACCGATATATATGCCTGATGTAAAAATGAAAATTAATGTCAAAATTATCATTATACAAGGCCTCTTACAAAAACATTCTTTAAATGCTTTCAAATGCATTAAATGCATCAGAAAATAACCGATAATGATAACCATAAAAATGCTTAACATCAGTGCCGTTAATTGGCCAGGCTGATGATTATTTGTTTTCATTGATAAAAATTAAGTTTATTTATGATTGAAACAAGAATAATGAGAACAAGAAAATTGTTTGCCAATTGGGTAAAAAATAAACTTACTTCAGAATACTCCGACCTTACACTATATTGTCTTTCTTGAGTGAATTTGTCTCGGATGTTTAGAAATTTTTACTTGAAAACAATGTGTGTGGCTTGATTACAAGTGGTCTGTGGGATCTAGTATAAATTGGAGTGATAATCTAGTGATTTACTCCTCAAGTACTAAAGGGGGTGGAGAAGTATGACCATCTCCTTTCTACTGGTCACCCGGCGGCCCTGTCAGCATCACCTCACCACAAATCAATCAGATCAATACTCACAAACACAACACAGTTTGCATGAATGTCAGTTGGCTCACTTCCTCAGTTCATCCATATGGTTTGTTAAGAGCATGGTCTGTTCTATGGACAATGAACATGAATTTGTACTTTCCTACTTCTTTGTTATACATTAAAGGAACAGTTTAACAAAAAGTCTGTCATTTGGTACCAGCGTTATTTTCTTCTGTGTAACACAAAACAAGATTATTCTGCAGGATGTTCAAGCTGCTCTTGTGTATATGGATGTAGACGGTGACTGTCAAACTCCCAAACGTTCTTAAGTTTTGGTCTTTTTCCTCAAAAAAAGCTATTGTAAGACCTGAAATATAGCACATGAGGCGTATAGACTGTTTTGATGGTGCTTTTATGGTGTTTTTGACCTTTTTAGAGCTTGACAGCCCCTGGTGGATATCTTTCTTTGCCTTAAGGAAAAAATAAATTTCTCCTTTTGTGTTACACTGAAGAAAAAAATGTGTAATTGTAGTTTCAATGAAATGTAATTTCATTACAAGAGTGAAAAATAAAATAATTATGTCTAAAATAGAAGACTAAAATGTTACTAAATATACAATACCTTATAAAAGTTTAGGATTGGTATGAATGTTTTTTAAATGTTTTTGTAGGTCGCTTACGCACCATTTATTTAATCAAAAAGACAGTAAAAACAGTAATACTGTGAAATTTTATTACAGTTTGAAACTTTTTTTATTTTGGTGATGGCAAAGTTGCTACTTCAATTTATTATGTAAGAAAAATGTATTATTATCATCAATATCAAAAAACAGATGTGATCCTTAGATCTCACAGTTCTGACTTCATAACTTGCAACTGCGAGGTTATATCTCCTATCTTTTTTCTCGTATCTATATATCTTTTTTTCTCAAAAAAAGAAGATAAAAGATGTGATATATATAGACTCACAAATTGTAAGAAAAAATGTCAGAATTGTGAGTTTTTATCATGCAGTTCTGAGAAAAAAGTCAGAATTGTGAGAAAAAGTCGCAATAACCTTTTTTAAATTTTTTTATTCAGTGGCAGAAAGAGTTGCAAGAAAAAAGTTGGAATTTTGAGTTTTTATCTCGCAATTCTGACTTTATTTCTCGCAACTGAGAGCTTATATCACACAATTCTGAGAAAAAAAGTCAGAATTGCAAGTTTGTATCTTGCAATTCTGAATTATTTAGAATTGCGAGTTTATATCTCACAGTTCCGACTTTATAATAAAGGTTATATCTCGTAATTCTGACTTTTTTTCTCAAAAAAGAAGTTAAGAGTTCTGAGGTATATAGACTCGCAAATTGTGAGAAAAAAGTCAGAATTGTGAGGAAAAAGTCGCAATAACCTTATTAAATTTTTTTATTCAGTGGCAGAGAGAGTTGCAAGAAAAAAGTCAGAATTGTGAATTTTTATCTTGTAATTCTGACTTTATTTCTTGCAACTAAGAGCTTATATCACAATTCGGAATTAATTATTCAGAACTGTGAGTTTATATCTCAATTCTGACTTTATAACTCGCAATTGCGAGGTTATATCTCATAATTCTGACTTTTTCTCTCAAAAAAGAAGTTAAGAGTTTAAGGATATAGACTCGCAGTTGCAAGAAAAAAGTAAGAATTGTGGGTTTTATCATGCAATTTTAATAAAAAAGTCAGACTTTCTTTAATGAATAGAAAGTTCAAAAGAATTGCATTTATTTCATTTAGAAATCTCTTGCAGCATTATAAATGTCTTTACTGTCACTTTTGATCAATTTAATGCATCCTTTCTTAATAAAACTAAAAAAAGTGTAATCATAGCCGTGCTGATGTTATATTGCTTAAACATAAAAAATTAAACTAGCCGGAGGGGAATAACACACATAGTACTGTCTCTCCTCGGCTCGACTGCAGTTCTCTTGCAACGGCAGACCACGGGCCGTCTGTAATCTTCACACCTCCAGTCCTGTCCTCACTCTTCCCCCTGAAGCGTCACATCATGGTGATGATGTACCATGCTCTGTTGAGACCCACTGTTCCCATGGCATGCATTTACTGTCTCCTCATGACAGCGCGTATGTGCGTGTGTCTGTGTGTGTGTGTGCATACGTGTGAGCCACCAGCCTCACACACTGAGGTAATGTGCATCTCTTCATCTCACAGGCAAACCCTCCCCCCATCATTGTGAACGCAGACTCACTGGATGCAGGCCCTTATGTAAGTATCTGCTTCATGCTCTCAGCACCTCCAGTAGCGCCTGCCTGCCTGACTGCCTGCCACGTGGAATTATCCCCCTCAACCCAGCCAAACCTTTCCCAATGTACATGAGATAATAACAATACAAATATGCACAGATTAAACGACAGCAGATGTGGACTGTAGCTATAATGCCGAGCGCAATTATTATTTAACTGTTATAATGAGTTGTCTTTGACTGTTTTTCGGCCCTGCGCCTTGTACGTGATTCATACCTTGCTGAGTTTATAGCGTTTATGCTTTTACATAATTAATTATAGTTGTGACCTTCTTGTGTATAATTACATCATGTCTAATGACTCCATTTATGAGACTATGTTATTTCTCTTTTATGTATTACAGGTGAACGGGAGTGATGGCATGTATAAATATGAAGAAATCATTCTGGAGAGGGTAAATATCATTCAGCTCATTTATATGTCAGTTTTTAGGGTGTCTTGTAAAAACTGCCAATATTCTCTTTCACCATTGCTACCTATGGGGACCTGGACACTAGATGGCAGTAAATGTTGAGCTAATGCCTGGAATTGAACTTTCAGCAATGTCATTTACAGCTGTGGTACATTTTTAAATCTCTACACTTGTTACAATTTTAAAAATAATTTGGTTTAATCACCAAAATCATCTTTTGGTATTGTTAATCTATACATCAGCTATTTTAGTAGCACTTGGTGCTGCTGAATGAAAAGTGTTGAAGTATTGTAATGATCACTCATTACATATATACGCTTATGTTATCTAAACTGACGTAAAATCCGTAATACATGTAACATCTATTCAATATGCAATCGAAAGGTGTGATCACTGGAGATATGATGCTAAAGTGAGTTTTTCTGTCTATAATTAGTGTAAAACAGTTGTCAATACTTTAGAAACACTTTAGAAAATCTATAGATATACCAAATTCTTTGTAGATTAACCATTAAAATCAGTATGATTAAATAAAACAGATGAACTGACAACAGATGTCAGTTGTACTATCAACAGCATTAACCTTTAATAAGACATGTTTAGACATGTGGTGATTAGTTGCTTTGTGATTTTATTTCTTGCACTAAGTTAACTGAGCGTAATAGTATAAAAAACTGCATGAATGTTCTTAAGAAGAATTATCATATGAACTAGCATGTTTTTAACATTGCAAGGTCTTTTCATACTTGAAGTTTGTTCAATGCAAATGAATCTAAATCCGTCTGCATAGGCCATTCATTAAACAGCAGTGGATGTTGGATTTGGGTGCATCTCTGAGCTTTCAGCATAATTGCAGGGCTGTTCTCTAAGTGCCATTTCTGCACGGCGAGGCCTAAATAAACTATGTTAAGATCTCACACGTTAAAAGGTCCGTGGGTGTGTTCGTTTCTTTAGTGGGAGCTCTCGCAGTGGCTCTGGAGCAGGAAAGGCACACTGGGATGTCTTAGCTCCACTCTGTACTAATTTGCTGCGACCGTTGCTCATTAATTATAGAAAATAATAAAGTGAAGTCTTTTCTCAGCTGTCTGCTTTAGGGCCTGTCTTTTGAGATGTGACTGTCAGACAGACCAGCCTGTCTCAGCTTTTTGGCAGTGGAATGAAAACAGCAGTGTAAGGAGTGATGAAGTATGGAGGGAGGAAATAGGCGGAAACGGATAAGATTTATGGATTCTTGAAATGCGCACCACAAATTCCTATATTTAGCAGCAGAAAACTGTCCGTGCCTAGAGAGCCAGGTGTCTTCCAAAAAGCAGATGCAAACTTTATCCGCAGATCTTTGTGAAAATGCTGCATTTCCTCATGTATAATAATCTACTCATGTATGTTGTCAATAGGGCAACTCTGGCCTCGGGTTCAGTATTGCTGGAGGTGTGGATAATCCACATATTCCTGATGATCCAGGAATCTTCATCACCAAGATCATCCCAGGAGGTGCCGCCGCCATGGATGGGAGACTAGGGTGAGTGATACGTCTCACAGGATATATATTTCTTTGCACAACTCTTGTTCTTTTCCAAAAGCTAGTGAGCTGCCTACACAGGCAGTATTTTAAAGCATCATAGGTGGACTCCCCATTCAAAGGCTGTTTTAAAAGATAGACATCTTAAGGCGGAGGCAAAGCTTTATGACAACCTTGGTGAAAAATAAATCCAAGATGGCAGACATGGCAAGAGAATCCTCAGTTGTGAAATATCTATTAAAAGTTATTTGTAATTAAAAATGTATTATTTTCCTAAGCATTTTTATTATAGTATCAGCTCAGCTGCTAACCAACAATGTCAGCTTGACAACGCCAAACTATTGAAATTTAAGTTTAAAGCTTTATTTGTTGCATAAAGAGTTGCTGTCACTTTTACAGTTGCTTGGAAAAGTTAAAAAGTTTTAAATCCACTCATTTTAATAGTAGGACCTTATGATTTCCGCAATGCGGAAAACGCAGATGGAATCACAGAAGTCATAAAAATGGAATTTACTGTATGATGTGGAATGTCACGGAATTTGCACAGTTTTGGATGAATAAATCAAAAGTAGGTCAGTACACTTAAATTAAAACGTGATATGAACTAGTGTCTGTAAATATTAAGCCGGAACAATATCGTCATATCATATATACACAGAAACTTAATGATCTTCACAGCAACCTGTCAAAATAAAAGTTCGGTTTAATTTGAAGAAATTGTTACAAAAATATATTGTACTACTACTACTAATAAAATTATTACAACATTATTTTTAAAGAATATTTACCAGAAAATAGATTTTCTGGTCAAATAAATAAATAAATACATAAAATAATTGGGGCTGTCAAACGATTAACCGTGATTAGTCATATGCAAAATAAAAGTTTGTCTTTACATAAAATATGTGTGTGTGCTGTGTATATTAATTATGTATATATAAATAAACACACATACATGAATGTAATTTTAAAATATTTATGTGTATACATATATTTATATTTACATATAATTTAGATTATATGTACATATAAATATTTTCTATGAAAATATAACATTTTTCTTAAATATGTACATGCATTTGTGTGTATTTATATAAACATAATAAATATGCACAGTACACACACATATTTTATGTAAAGACAAGCTTTTATTTGGCATGCGAATAATCGCAATTAATCGTTTGACAGCCCTAAAAATGATAGTTCTTAATAATAGCAGTAGAAATGCTTTTGATTATTAAAATGTAATAAAAATGAAAATTAATGGAAAACACAGAATTTGGTCAAAATAACACTGAATTTGAGAAAAAAAAAACATATGGGCCTTAAATATTTAATTTTTGTTAAACCTTTAATAAATTGCTGTTAAATAGTGTAAGTTGTATGATTTCCATTAATTAGACATGATTTTTGATTTATATTTTTTAATTTAACCATTAAAACAGAGTTTTGAAAATTAAACTGAATCCAGAAAAATTAAAACTGAAAAAAAAAAAACAGAATTTGTAAAAAAATAATAAAAATAAAACAGAATTTGGGAAAAAATCACCATCGAACAAAATGCCCAATCATGTAAAAAAAAATGCTGAACTTTTACTAACATGACCTTAACACAGCGTTCCAAATTGGTCACTTAAGAGGTTCAATGACACTTAACAGTTAGGATGTGATCTTAGAAGGAAGCTTCCTATGTAGGCAGCAAGGCAGCTCACTAGCTTTTAGAACAAAGTTCCTGTTCATATTTCAATTATATTGCTTTATTTATCATCTTATTATTCTGTTGCCTTTGATGAGTACCGTCTGTTCTTGTGTTTCAGGGTAAATGACTGTGTTCTGCGGGTGAATGATGTGGACGTGTCAGAGGTTGTGCACAGCAAGGCAGTAGAGGCTTTGAAGGAGGCCGGCCCAGTGGTCAGGTTGCTGGTACGCAGAAGACAGGCTCCTCCTGAGACCATTTTGGAGGTCAACCTACTCAAAGGGCCTAAAGGTTAGAGGAGCTAAATGTGCACACCAATGCAATAGAGGGTGCTATTATGAGCTGTATCCCTATTATAACAGTTCAGAATAATTTTGAACTAGTGTTGAATATGGATTGACCCTCTTTACTTCTTAACGTGCGCAATGCATCAGTGAACATTTTTCATAATATGTTTGCCACATTAAGAAAATAAAATGGGTTGTGAGTGCCATTTCGTGTTGACTTCAACTTCATAAAATGTCCTGGTTAAATATTTAACTCCATTCCATTCATTCAAGGTCTTGGCTTCAGTATTGCTGGAGGTATAGGCAACCAGCACATCCCGGGCGACAACAGTATCTACATCACAAAGATCATCGAAGGTGGGGCGGCACAGAAAGATGGACGTCTGCAGACAGGCGATCGCCTACTGGCTGTAAGATTTCACCTGCACACATGCATCTGTGTACTTTAGTATACGCAGAGCCACACATTGCATCTTTGCAGGACTTTTTTTCAGTGAATTACTTTATGCTTCAATGAACGCAGACACTGTTGTAGGCTTTTATGCCATATTATAGACGATATATCTCATGTGTGAAGGTTTATGGGCCACAGTGTGATTGATGTGAAGCTGAGCGCAAACTCAAACAAGGACACAGCTGTGATAAAGAGAAACACTTGCATGCCAGAGACTGAGCAGGATTTGACATCATCATAAATGTCATAATTAAAAGATTACGCATCAATCATCGCTGCCATAACTGCAAACGTGTGAAGTGCGCCTTTACTTCCTTTTCTTTTCTTGAATATGATGGTTTTAATTCAGTCGGGGACTTTGATTTTACCACTAAGTTAAATTTTTTGCTTTACTAAAAAGAATACACTACTAGTCAAAAGTTTTTGAACAGTAAGATGTTTTTAAAGAAGTCTTCTGCTCACCAAGCAGATCCAAAGTACAGCAAAAACAGTAAAATGTTGAAATATTTTTACTTTTTAAAATAACTGTTTTCTGTTTGAATATATTTTAAAAATTAGGGCTGGCAAACGATTAATCACGATTAATCTCATAAAAAATAAAAGTTTGAGTTTGCCTTATATATGTGTGTGTACTGTGTGTAATTATTATGTATATATAAATACAAGCACATTCATGTATATATATTTAAGAAATATTTACAAGTATATGTATTTATTATAATTTTTATAGGATTTAAATCACATATTAATAAAAATATTTTGTACATAACATATTTCTCTTAAATATATACATTCATTTGTGTGTATTTATATATACATAATAATTACACACAGTACACACACATATATTAGGCAAACTCTTATTTTGTATGCGATTAATCGCAATTAATCATTTGACAGCCCTATTAAAAATGTAATTTATTCCTGTGATTTCAAAGCTAAATTTTTAGCATCATTTCTCCAGTCACATGATCCTTCAGAAATTTTCTAATATTCTGATTTGCTGCTCAAAAAACATTTATTATTATTGTTATGTTGAAAACAGCTCAGTAAAAATTTTTTTTTAAAATCTTTTGCAACATTATATACATCTTTATCATCATTTTTGATCAATTTAAAGCATCTATGCTAAATAAAAGTATTCCTTTCTATAATTTCCGCTGATTTCTGAAGGATCATGTGACTGAAGTAATAATGCTGAAAATTTAAGCTTGATCACAGGAATAAATTACATTTTAAAAAACATTCAAATAGAAAACAGTTATTTTAAATAGTAAAAATATTTACAAATTTTACCGTACTTTGGATCAAATAAATGCAGGCTTGGTGAGCAGAAGAGACTTCTTTATAAACATTAAAAATCTTACTGTTCAAAAACTTTTGACTGGTAGTGTATACTTCCATAAACAACTAAATCTATTGACCAATGAGAATTTCACAGAGGCGGGTCCAGTTATGACTCCAATTCAAAACAGACCTAGCTCTTTCCACACCCTCAGGACAAATCAGGCACATTTTTACCCATCAAACACTCAGCTTTCTGTAGTGTGTAGGTGCCCTTACAAAGGAAAAAGGACTACGCCTTTCCAGCTTCCCCTCCCTCTCGTCCTTCCTTTTGTGACCGGACGGCTGAGAGCCGGAGAATGGAGCGTCGTCGCCGAGCGTGGGGCCATCCGGCCTCCGCTCCAGTCGCTTCCTTCCCACATCTTCAAATGTGCTGTCGTGAACATTCTGAGTCACGCTTCAGAGACCAGCCGATGTAACATGCGTGTGTGTGTCTGCCTTCGCAGGTGAATAACATTATACTTCAGGATGTGCGTCATGAGGAGGCTGTGGCCGCCCTGAAGAACACTTCAGATATGGTCTATCTGAAAGTGGCCAAGCCGGGACCAGTACATCTCAACGACATGTACGCCCCACCAGACTACTCTAGCAGTACGTACCTTCTTTTGCTGATCTCCGTCCACCCTTTGTCCTTGCAAGCTTAAAAACTGTCCATTTAATTCCTATTTTTACTGCATTGATAAACGTGAAAGGGTTATGTCAGTTCAAATATAACCTACGTCCCTATCTGCTTTTATCTTTAACCCTGTAATGAAAGCGAGTGCTGCAGTGCTTGTGAGTGCTGTGGAGTTTTGTAACAGTACTGTGGTGTAGCAGTGGGCGCTGTTTTCAGACACCCACACACACTGCACTGCTGCTCCATCACAGCACTGATCCCTCCCTCCCACTGAGAGACGAGGCTTTCACACAATCCACCTGCACAAATGCACACAGCAGCCAAAATAAACTTTTTTTTACACCTGCCAATGGTGGCTGAATATGTCTTATTAAGCATGAAACTGTATTTTGTATTTTTGTTACATTATTTTTTTATATATTTTAATTTTACACACTACCAGTCAAAAGTTTTTTAATGTTTTTAAAAGTCTCTTCTACTCACAGTACAGCAAAAAAAAAAAAGGAAATTTTTTTACTGAAATAACTGTTTTCTATTTTAATATATTTTAAAATGTAATTTATTCCTGTGATTTCAAAGCTGAATTTTTAGCATCATTACTTCAGTCACATGATCCTTCAGAAATCATTCTAATATTCTGATTTGCTGCTCAGAAGACTATATTATTATTATTATTATGTTGAAAACAGCTGAGTATAATTTTTTCAGGTTTCTTTGATAAATAGAAAGTTCAGAAGAACAGCATTTATCTGAAATAGAAATCTTTTGTAACATTATACATTGCTAAATAAAAGTATTACACTTTTTAAAATATACTCATTTCAAATTACATTTTAAAATATACTCAAATAGAAAGCAGTTATTTTAATTAGTAAAAATATTTCACAGTATTACTGCTTTTGGTGAATTTTGGATCAAATAAGTGCAGGCTTGGTGAGCAGAAGAGATTTCTTTAAAAAAACTTTAAAAATTGTACTGTCCAAAAACTTTTGACTGGTAGTGTATATTTTGATCATTTGGATAGATAAGATGAGCAAGTCTCACAGTGAAAGTGCACCTATGATATTGTTCAGTATTTTTTGATGGTTTAATTCACGAATATTGTACATACAGTAAATTGCTTTTAAAAAATGCAAAGTGGAATTACGGACATTATCAGCATGAATCCTTTTCAGACATAAATGCATTAAAGTAACCTGCAATTATAATTGAAGATGAGTAATAATTTTCTCTTTTGATTAGATAATAAAGGAAATGTGCTACCGTTCAAAAGAGGTTTTTTTTCATTAATACTTTTATTCAGCAGGGACACATTAAATTGATAAAAAAGCAGTAAAAACATTATGTATAATGTTGCAAAAGATTTCTATTTCAAATAAATGTGGTTATTTTGAGCAAAGAATTGTCAAGAATTGAGAATTTTTTCTTAAGAATCAAATCAGCATATTAGAATGATTTCTGAAAGATCATGTGACACTGAAGACTGGTGTAATGATGCTGAAAATTCAGCTTTGCATCACAGGAATAAATTACATTTTAACTAGAATAGGATTAACATAGAATAGTTATTTTAAATCATAATAATATTTCACAATATTACTGTAAATAATTTTCACAAAATTACTTTCACAATCAGTAAGATTTGATCAAATAAGGTTTTTATATTTTGTATTTATATGTTTCAGTGTTAATGAATGCAGCTTTGTTGAGCATAAGAGACTTCTTTCAGAAACATACAAAAAAAATATTTTCAGTAGTATATATGCATATCACAGTCAGCATGCTTTTTGGCAGATGAGATGCCTGATAACTGGATTCAGTTTGACCTAGGTTTCCTAAAAATGTGACTCTGGACCACAAAGGTCTTAAAAGGCACAGGTATATTTGTAGCAATAGCCAACAATACATTGTGTGGGTCAAAATGATCGATTTTTCTTTTATGCCAAAAATCGTAGGATATTATGTAAAGATCATGTTCCATGAAGATATTTTGAAAATTTCCTACTATAAATTATTAGTAATAATTAGTAATGTGCTTTGCTAGGAACCTAATTTGTACAACTTTAAAGGTGATTTTCTCAATATTTTGATTTTTTTTTTTCACACCCTCAGATTCCAGATTTTCAAATAGCTGTGTCTCGGCCAAATATTGTCATATCCTCATAAACTATACATCAAATACATCAATAGGAAGCGTTTTTATTCAGCTTTCAGATGATGTATAGATGTATACATCTCAAAATTTCCAAAAATTGACCATTATAACTGGTTTTGTGGTCCAGGGTCACAAATTACATTTGTATGTCATGAATTTGTATTTGACATGTTTTCATAGTTTTATAGTTAATAGTGTCAGCCCTTATAAATCATCA
This sequence comes from Labeo catla, assembly GCA_012976165.1. NCBI lineage: Eukaryota > Metazoa > Chordata > Actinopteri > Cypriniformes > Cyprinidae > Labeo > Labeo catla. The sequence goes on along the minus strand of VONZ01000262.1, from coordinate 756,017 downwards.
AAAACAAAAAGGATTTATGCTGATGTCTAAAAACTTACTAAGACATTATAGATTATCTTAGAATGCTGTATTTTTAGTAGAATGTTTGTGTGATTTTGAATTTTTTAGCTTTTTAAATTAATTTTTTTTTATTACAATTTGAATGAAACTATACAGTCAACATCTACAGTCCCAACCACATCTTAGAGATGATCTGGTCCTCTGTAACTACCTGGTTAAATCATCTGCCTTTTTTCCCTTTACTGGTCTCGGCCTCCCTCCAGCCTTCCCCACCATGGTGGACAACCACGTCGGACACAACTCCAGCATGGCCTACATGGGAGGCATGGAGCCTAAACCAGTGTACCCACCTCCCCAGGTCACTCCCTCAAGGTACTCCCCAGTCCCACGACACATGCTGGGGGAGGAGGACTTCACCAGGTCAGAGTCATGGATTTACTCATCTATTTACTCACAGTCACTCACTTCTTCACTCCAGAGTTCCCACGACCATAAAATCCAGGAAATATAAAGCAATTTTTAACATTTCCAGGCCTGGAAATTTCCACAGCTGATGAAGTTTTTTTAATACTTTGGCTCTAAGATATTTAATCAGCTAGAATTTTCCAAATTTTCATGTAAACAATTAGAAAAAAATCATAGAAATGTATTGGTCAGAAAATGTGGGAACCCTGTCACTCACTCAAAAACATCACTTTTCAAATGCACTCATGCACAAATCACAAAAAACAACACTTGCATGTCCATATATAATCACATTTGATTAGAAAAGAACATGGTTTTCCACAATCTGTGCTGCAGTTCTTCAGCTTTAGTTGTTTAATTTCTTTTTGGCGATACTGTTCAGATTTTATGATGTAACTGGGCAAAGACAGAACAAATAAAAATGATTTGAAGTAGGTGTCGAGTGTGGGCTGAAGAACGTCTACGAGGTGTGTAATGCCTCTCTGTGGTGGTGTGTTTGTGAACATTGCTTTAACGAAACATGACTGGGTGTATAAAGTCTCCGACACGAATTGCAACACGGCAAACAAACACTCTGGATATAAGAGATGCTTCTGGCATGGGGTCAAAAGTCATGGCCACTGTTGCCTGGACGTGAGATGGGTTTCACCTCTCCGAGCATGGACTCCCCGGAGCCTGTGAGTCACCCCGGGCCCCAGAGCTGACTCGTCCCTCTCTTGCCATCCAGCTGAATGCATCCTCACTTCTGCATGTGTGTGTTTGTCTCCGTCTGTATGCATGTGTGTGCCGTACACGTCTTCGTACAGTATGTCTCTGTGTCTGCTGTCTCTGTGTGTCTGAAAGCGCCCCATTTACTGTGTGATTTCTGTACCCCCAATAGGGCCGAGCCCATTTACAGTGCCATCCACAAACCTCATGGGGACACCAGCCCTCCCTCCCCCCATCTGTGCAGCAGGGGGTCTGGGGACGTGGGCTGCAGCCCCGCCCCGCCTGCTCTGTGTCAAAGCCTGGTCCCGTACACCGGCAGGTACTAACCGCTGCTTCTCGCTCTGCCTGGCTTAGCTTAGCGTAGCTTAGTTAACCTGACAGTTACCCCCCCGCACGGCCACCCTCCTTCCCCCTACCTCAGCGCAACCTGCAGCGCGACACAGCTAAGGCCTTGAAGCGAAATGCCTCAAGCCGCATACTCATTTGCAGCGTAGAGGAGATGGAGCACGTTGTTACCTTGTGCCATTAGACTCGTTAAAGGTACAGTTTATCCAAAAATGAAAATTCTGTTATTAATTACTCACCTTCATGTCGTTCCAAACCAGTAAGACGTTCGTTCATCTTCAGAATACAAATTAAGATATTTGTGGTGAAATCCGAGAGCTTTCTGACCCTGCATAAACAGCAATGCAGCTACCACACTCAAGGCCTAGAAAGGTGGTAAGGACGTCATTAAAATAGTCCATGTGACATTAGTGGTTGAAGAACTGTTGAATATGTGCACTAAACGTATTCTTGTAGCTTCATAAAATTACAGTTGAACCACTGATGTCACTATTTTAACAATGTCCTTACTACCTTTCTGGGCCTTTGAACATGTCAGTTGCATTTCTGTCTGTGCAGAGTCAGAAAGCTCTTGGATTTCATTGAAAATATCTTAATTTGTATTCCAAAGATGAACAAAAGTCTTACAGGTTTGGAACGACACGAGGGTAAGTAATTACTGACAGAATTTTCTTTTTTGGGTAAATTATCCTTTTAAGGCCTGTTCACATCAACACAAATGTTTAGCATGAAAATTAGGTCAGATTTCCACGTAAGATTTGTCTGTTCAGACCAGTGCATAAAAAGACAGGAGATGAGCTAAATGTAAATGCATATTCACTTTTTAACAGTAGGTGGCACGTTTAGAAAAGCAGAACTACATGGATTCATTTATTCACTCACGGACAGTCACTTCTTCAGTACTGGAAAAAAATGGAAATACCAGGGGATTTTTTAAACATTTCCATACCTGTAAAAATCATACACAAGGAAATTTCTACAGCAAATGTAGTCTTTTTTAATACTTAGACTCTAAAATACCAGCTAGAAATTATGAGTGCAATCTATGAAGTAATCAACATTTTCTGAAAAACAACTGAAAAAGGCATGGAAATCAGTCAAAAAGTGTGGGAACCCTGTTACCCACTCAGATGTCACTTTATATATATGTATATAACCCTGGGCCACAAAACTGGTCAATTTTTTACATAATTTACATAATCTGAAAGCTGAATAAATAAGTTTTTCCTTATATTAGGATAGGACAATATTTGGCCAAGATACAACTTTTTAAAAACCTGGAATCTGAGGGTGCAGAAAAATCTAAATATTGAGAAAGTTCTTAGCAATGCATATTACTAATCAAAAATTAAGTTTTGATATATTTATGGTAGGAAATTTACAAAATATGTTCATGGAACGTGATCTTTACTTAATATCCAAATGATTTTTGTATATAAAAAAAAGCAGTTATTTTGACCTATACAATGTATTGTTGGCTATTGCTACAAATAAACAAGTGCTACTTATTACTGGTTTTGTGGTCCAGGGTCACATGTATATATATATCCTGTTGAATGGCCTTTTTTATTCGCTGTGAGATGGAAATGAGATTAGAACATATTTCTGTAAAGAAAATCAGTCTCATTGATGGCATGCAAATGTTCGTGGCGGTCTGAACAGACACATTAACATTCATTTAATTTAAAATGATTATCGCACCAAATTTCCACACTGAATATTTGCCTTGGTGTAAACTGACCTGTAGGCACCTTTAAAGTTAATAAAGTCACAAATGAAAGAGACCTTACACTTTCTGTTCTGGTCTAGCTATGTCTGTCACGTTTTCAGTGTGCAAATTATTCAGGAGAGTCTTTTTTCAATCATTGTTTCTGTCAGTACTTTTGGAACACAGACTGTTCAGGTTTAAAGGGGTCATCGGATGCAAAGTTTATTTTTACATTTTGTTTGAACATTAATGTGTGTTGGCAGTGTATGTACACATCTACCCTATAATGATAAAAATCCATGCAGTGATTTTTAATTAATCTGTAAAAATAATATCCCCTTTTTCAAATCGAACCGTTTTCAGATGCCTGTCGTTGTGGCGTCACAACAATAGAGGCCACTCCAATGATAGTTGATTGACATAAGCGTCTTAGAGATCAGCTGTAACAGTCCGACCTCCATAGTTTCGATGCCGGAGCAGGGATGTAAGTTAGACAAGAATATCTCAGATTGAGCGACTGAGGTGTTGTTTTGCTGGATGTAATAATGAACATAGCAGTGGTCATTTACTCCCGACATCTGAGCCGCTGAAGATGCAGTGGATTACGTTTGTTTGTGAAGGGAATGTGCCTCCCGATCTACATAAATGCATCTATGTTCACGCAAATCATTCGTGATCGAGCTTCACCTACAGCAGAAGTGAATATAAGTTTTTTTTTTATGAATCTCTGCAATCACCGTTCCTAATAATGTGCCAGTTAGGAAGTTTTGCGGCTAAACGCGCTAAATGCAGCTAAAAGTAAACAATCTCTCAGAGCAGCTCAGTACTCCACAGAGAGAAGAGAGGGGCGGGGCGAGCAGAGCTCATTTGCATTTAAAGGAACAATCTCTCAGAATGGGATGATTTTTGCAGAGCTCATTTTGACAAGGTAAAAAGGGTGTTGTTTTACACAACCATTGAGAATATTTAACCAAAGTATATTATAGACTTTTCATTAAGACCCTAAAGAATCATATCAACTTGTGGAAAATGGGCATCCGATGACCCCTTTAAAGGGATAGTATCCAAAAATGAAATTTCTGTCATCATTTTCTCACCCTAATGTTGTTTTAAACCTGTATGACTTGTATCACAATGAAAATATTTTATAAAATGACCCATACAGTGAAAATCTTTCAAAAACAAACAAACAAAAAAAAAATATATATATATATATATATTTTTATTTTTTTTTTAAAGTCATGCATGTGAGAAAACAATGGCAGAATTTTCCTTTTGTAGCTGCACTGTCCCTTTAATCTTGCTCAACCTACAGTAAACAGTCTTTTGCTGCTCTTACTATAGCATCTTAAAGACATTTTATTCAGAAGAGTAAGGTTCAATTTGTGATGTGTAAGTCTACAATAAGTGATAAATAATGCCACTAATTAGAGTGGTATCATCCCATAAAGATTCCAAAGGAAAGTGTCAAAGTAGCCCACTATTGCTATCACCATAGGAAAAAGCAACTATTTAGCACATTCTAACTATTTTTTTTTAGGTTATCGGAACTTTGAAAATGCTATTAAAATACACTTAAGATGCCTGCAGTCTTGATGCCAGACAAGTCAAATGGGGGTGTTTAGCACCCTCAAGCTCCCCCTAATTCGTACTCTGCCCATTTTGTACATAGTACTGTTTGTATAATCTCAGATAGTATGTGAGTTTAAGCCATCCTCCTTTACCAGCCCATATAATGTCCTGGTGTTTTATGTGTGCTCTCTGAAGCAGTCTTAGTCTGAGTGATGTACTGTGACTGGCTGTCTGGGATGGGTATCATCCACTTTACGTCCCACTGTGTGTCAGTGCTTGTTGTTTAATCCTTGCATCCTTACTGTACTGTAATACAGGCTCTATAGTATAACAGGCTAATCATTCAATGTATTTTTCAACAGATCTTAACTTGTGGATACCTCAGATCATGCAGTTTATTGAAAAGTATGCACTATTAGCAGATAAACCTACAATTTAGGGCTGGTAGAAGCCATAGACTGAAGTACTGAAGCCCTATAAAGACCATAATGACACTATGCTTTTTTTTATACAGAGGTCACTAGTAGCACCCTAGCAAGCACATACAGTTTTATGCAAAAGTTTGGGAACCCTTTTCAAAATCTGTGAAAATGTGAATAATTTTAACAAAATAGGAGAGATCATACAAAATGCATGTTATTTTTTTTAGTATTGTGCTAAGTAAGATATTTTACATAAAAGATGTTTACATATAGTCCACAAGACAAAAAAAAATAGCTGAAATTATTAAAATAGCCCCCTGCAAAAGTTTGGGAACCCTTGGTTCTTAATACTGTGTGTGGTTACCTGGATGGCTGTTTTTTTGTTTTGTGATAGTTGTTCATGAGTCCCTTGTTTGTTCTGAACAGTAAAACTGAGCACTGTTCTTCAAAAAAATCCTTCAGGTCCTGCAGATTCTTCAGTTTTCCAGCATCTTTTGCATGTTTGAATCCTTTCCAGCAGTGACTGTATGATTTTGAGATCCATCTTTTTACACTGAGGACAACTGAGGGACTCATACATTTAAAAGGTTCAAACATTCACTGATGCACCAGAAGGAAACACGATGCATTAAGAGCCGGGGGGTGAAAACTTTTTGAATTTGAAGATTAAGGTAAATTGTACTTAATTTGTCTTCCGGGGAACACGTAGGTATCTTCTGTTGCTTCTGAAGGGGAGTACTAAATGGAAAAAAAATGAACAAAATAAGAACAATTTGGACATCTTCATCCTGTTCAAAAGTTTTCATCCCCCGGCTCTTAATGCATTGTGTTTCCTTCTGGGGCATCAGTGAATGTTTGAACCTTTGTTAATAGCTGTGTTTCAGTCCCTTAATTGTCCTCACTGTGAAAAGATGGATCTCAAACTCATACAGTCACTGCTGGAAAGGGTTCAAATATGCAAAAGATGCTGGAAAAATGAAGAATCTGCAGGACCTGGAAGATTTTTCTAAAGAATAGTCCTCAGTTTAACTGTTCAGGACAAACAAGGGACTCATCAACAACCATCACAAAACAAAAAACAGCTGTAGATCATCCAGGTAACCACACATAGTATTAAGAACCAAGGGTTCCCAAAATTTGCAGGAGGTTATTTTAATAATTTCAGCTATTTTTTTGTAAACATCTTTTATGTAAAATATCTTACTCAGGACAGTACTGAATAAAAAATAACATGCATTTTGTATGATCTCTCTTATTTTGTTAAAATTATTCACATTTTCACAGATTCTGCAAGGGGTTCCCAAACTTTTGCAGAAAACTGTAGCAATGTGCTAAAAACACCTAGAAGATTCTTGTTTATGTGTGATCATGTTTGTGTATAAAAATACTGTCCTCCCATCTTTTAACGTCCTGCACCTGTCTGTTTGTATGCTCATCATCGGTGTGTATAGTAGCACTGCCGTCCGTAGGTGTGACAAAGACTGGAGCCGTCACAAAAGATTTATTATTCTCCAAACACAGAAATACATACTCATGGAACCTTCCGACACAGGAATGTTTGGCTTCTGTTGCAGTTATGTAAATATAAACAGTAGGGCCTGCTCTTACCATAAATGTATTGGGAAGCGAGAGGCTGATTCTGCAGTCAGACTACAAATGAGTAGTGGCGCACATTCCTGAAGCTGTCATGATTCATTTTGAACGGGGGATAGCAGGCCACAAACACACACACAGGGTGCTGTGCCAATGCCCATCACACACACAGATACACTTAGACAGTCTGTCATAATGTGCTGACATGAACACACACTCCCTTTGACACGCAGCCCAAACACGCACACACACACACACACACACATACAGTATGAAGCACAATATTTAAACCTGCACAGGGCTACGCCTACCAAAGTACATAAATAGTGTTGTATTATCCCATTTTGCTCTTCACTATCCCAAAGTAAGCTGTCAAACTAAGTCTGAACCTTATCACCATCACCCTGGAGGTCTCCCTAGAGGCTAATAAAAGTTGTTTACAGGCATATATACTTTGTGTCGGTGTAAAGTGACAGTTCACTCCTGGAGGATTCTGCTTGTGTGTGTGTGTGTGTGTGTGGACATGACTGAGTCACAGGAGAGACTCAGATAGGCCCTCTGCCCATCTGTGCTTCCCCCACACTAGCATGGCGGTCACGGACACATTTAGATCCCTCCATCTGACCCGGTACACACTAACGGCCTCTTGCCTTCTCTACCAGCTGAATGCATTATGGAGATTCGGGGGAGATCTCCCACCCACCATTCGGATCGTAGAACACAATCGGTTGTGCCGTCAGTCGAACAGGCTAATGACAATCTGCTCACACACTCACAAATGACGGACACACATTTAAAGACGCTCGCAAAGCCAGACAGACGTAGAGATGCTTATAAACACACCGTCTCAAATTTCAAATAGTTCAGGCTATTCGTGACCATGTTTGATTATGGTTTTCAGAAATGGCTTCCTTGTATGACTCATGGAGTTTGTTTTTCCATTCAGTGCATTACATCATTTGGTGAGACTTGATGTGTTTCATGACTAAAGAGTGCCACATGCACAACTGGGTGAATATTAAACCTAATAGAGGTTGGGGATTCTGAGAAAGAAAAAACTTGTTAGACAGAACTGGAAGTGCTGCAGGGTAGAGTTGCACCAGCCGTTTGTATGGTCTTTATTTGGGATGTAAAATTCACACTAGGGGCTTAGTAACCATTTGTTACCTTAGTTTACCTCTATTAATAAGCAGTTTTTAAATTTGTAAGCAGATATAGTGTTGAAAAGCTGTGCGTTGCAGTTTATCTGGTTATGGCTGATGATGCAGACTATGTAAACTAAAACTCAATACATAAAAAATATAATTAAATAAAATAATGTTTAAATTTATATAAATTAAATATTTGAATTATTTTTTAATTATATTTAATATAAAATTTTACATTTTATATAAATTAAATAAATTATTTAATTGATTTTATTTACATTAAATATAACTCAATACATTAAAATTAATTAAATAAAATTAAAATTGTTGTATTTTTAGTCACTAAAATCTTCATTGTGTAATATATAATAAATATACACCATTCAAAAGTTTGGGTTCATTGATAATTCATTTTTAAAGAAATAAATACTTTTAGTCAGAAAGGATGCACTGGATTAAAAGGCTTTTAAAATGTTACAAATAATTATATTTCAAATAAATGCATTTTTTTAACCATTCTATTAAAGAATCCTAAAGAGAAATGTGTCATAGTTTCCACAAAAGCTAATATATATATATATATATATATGTATGTGTGTGTGCGTGTGTGTGTGTGTATATATTTAAGATATATTTACACGTATATATATGATTCATATTATATATTAATAGAAATATACAGGGTGGGCCATTTATATGGATACATCACACATCAAACTTATTGGGAATTTCACAAGAAAAACAATGGTGTGCTTGGTTTTAACGTAACTTTATTCTTTCATGAGTTATTTACAAGTTTCTGACCACTTATAATGTGCCACAAACAGGACGTTAATATCACCAACCATTCCCATTTTATTAAGGTGTATCCATATAAATGGCCCACCCTGTATATTACATATATTTCCTAAATGTTTACATGTAGGTTGGTGTATTTATATATACATAATAAATAAACACAGTACAAAACATATATTATGTGAACACAAACTTTTATTTTGGATGCGATTAATCGATTTGACAGCACTAATATATATTACATTTTCTAAAATATTAAAATAGAGAAGTTGTTTTAAATTGTAGTAATATTTTACAACATTGCTGTTTTTACCATATATTTGGTCAAATAATGTTGCATTGGTGAGCGTAAGAGCGTAATACATGTCAACACTGTTTATGTCTAGTTAAATAAAATTAAATAAAATTTAATCTGTCTGCCATTTTATTTCAATGATTATTCCTACTTAGAGGTTTTGGCAAATTTGGTTTATATGTATAGTTATGTTTCAAATAGTAGTACTTAAGTTGTAAATTTGCACTCATTTAAGCTACCTTTCCCCGGTTGAATAACTATAAGCTTCTTTTTCTCAGTACAATTGACAATTCAGAATCTAAATCTTTTTACAACATTATTGCAAATAAAGCAGCACTATGAGTGTCAAGTCATTTCATCATTTTTCATTAGGTTTAGTTTATACTGTGTAAATAACAGGCGGGATTTAATATGACTGAAGCAGGAGTACTTTTGGCAGCTTTACTCAGTGACGCACCTGATTGTAAACTGTTGACACACTCGGTTTATTCTTAGCAGCTTGGAGAAGCTGGAAATATCTTGAACGTCTCTTGGCGTGATGTCAAATGGGACTGAAGTAGTGCGTTCTGAGGAAGAGATCTGTGCTTTTTACCTAGAGCTTTGAAAGCACTGGAGCCCATGATAGCCATGAGCCTGTGATCCTGCCAAAGAGAACATGTTTTCCAGAGAGAATTATATCTCTGCGTGTTTCCGGAGAACAGTATCCACTGTGTCCACCATTAATCACCCAACCAGAACCAATTACTTAGAGCGGAAAGAGAAGCACACAGACTGCACCGGGGCATTGCAGCCCTGTAAACCTCTGAGCCTTGTGGTCATCCTTCAGTGAGATTGGGTAATTTCAGCCTGTGCCACAAAGTTGGGGTGGCAGTGGGCGCTCATATGCAATAGAAATTATTGGAGAAGAAGTGATAATAAACACTCTACAAAAGATTGTGTCCACCATATTGTTTTTAACATAGGCATGGCAATTCGTGACTTCTGGTGTCAATCACTCCTAGTTGTTTTTAGCTGTACAAAATAGCTCGTTATGCTTCTTGATGTTGCAAAATTAAGTATCATTTTAATACAAACACACTTGTTTGCTGCAATTTATCATTTCCACTACCAGTCAAAAGTTTTTGAACAGTAAGATTTTTATTGTTTTTAAAGAAGTCTCTTCTGCTCACCCAAGCCTGCATTGATTTGATCCAATGTACAGCAAATACAGTAAAAAATTGAAATATTTTTACTACCTAAAATAACAGTTTTCTATTTAAATATTTTTTAAGATATAATTTATTAATGTGATCAAAGCTAATTTTTCAGCATCATTACTCCAGTCTTCAATGTCACATGATCCTTCAGAAATCATTCTAATATGCTGATTTGCTGTTCTATAAACATTTATTATTATTATTATTATTATCATCAATATTTTAAACAGTTTAAAAAAATCAGGATTCTTTGATGAATAGAAAGATCTGTTTATTCTGAACTTTCTATTCATCAAAAAAAAAGAAAAAAATCTACTCAGCTGTTTTCAACATAATAATAAAAATGATAATAATGTTTTTTGAGCAGCAAATCATTCTAAAGTGATGTGACTGGAGTAATGATGCTAAAAATTCAGCTTTGAAATCACACAAATAAATTACGTTTTAAAAAATATTCAATTAGAAAATAAAAAGAAAATAAATTAATAATATTTAATAATATTTTAAAAGAAAATAAAAATAATTCATTTTTTTCTGCTTTTGCTGTGTTTTGAATCAAATAAATGCAGGCTTGGTGAGCAGAAGAGACATCTTTAAAAAAAACATTAAGAATCCTAATGTTCAAAAACTTTTGACAGGTAGTGTATTTTATCTTGTAAAGTCTCCAAATAAATTCCACATTGCAAAATAAGGTGGATGAGACAATGCAGTATATATACAAAATAGACAGCTTTTATGTACCTTAATGCACATTTCTGCTCTTATTCTAACTGATTCATTTTTGCAAGTTATTGCAAAGTAAAAACAGTCTTTTTTATCTTTAATTACAAAAAAGCAACTTCCTCTTCCTCTAAAGCAACTTTGTTTGTGTGCCACATGGACTATTGCATAATGTTAACCACATAGCTACTTAGTCATTGTTTTAAATGCAAATGCAAATACTCATTTACTAAATACAATTTTTTATAGCAGCCACTTTTCATTCCAATCATTTCCCTAATTAATAACTTCAAAATAATCTGTGTTATTGTGGTTGGGCAGCGTGAGTATGTTGGTGTGGCTTGGTAAGAGTTAAGTCTTACCCTGTAGCTGCAGGGGTGACGGCGTGACAGGCGATGTGGTGCTGTTTCCCATCACTCCCCCTACACTTAGAGAAAGCACACATATACACACACGGCACTTCACCGCTGGCCTGAAGTGAGATACAGAGCCCTGGAATCATTTTCTTCATAACCCTGCCGGGTAGCTAGCGGCAGGCACCATGTTCACGGTTAACATCTCGTCTTCCTTGCCTATGGTAAAGTCCAATTTAGAGAGACGAGGCAGGACAAACATCACCCTCATGAACAGGTACGGTGGGTCCAGGTAGTGGTTTCGAGTGAGTGGCTGTTTGCATCTGATAACTGCTTTATCCTGTTGTGGACCAGGAAGCTGTGAATTGTACAGCAACATATTCGCTCATTCATTTCTTTATTTGCTTTGGTGTGACTTTAATAAAAGGTGAATTCTTAGTACTATATCCCAGCATATCCTTTTAATAAAAGCATATATTCAACTTAGTACAAAAAGTATATTTATGTCTAGATGTAATATGTGTTTGATCTAGACATGAATAATAATTACCTTTAATTAACGCAGTTAACATATAATCATTTTCATATTCCTCTGTTTTGATTCATTTTGATTATTATTTAATCAAACCTGGTCTTAGTGTTTAATCAACATTTGTTATGTGGGTTTGGTTTGGAAATTAATTGAATTTAAATTTAAATTGGGCATACATAGAATTGACACTTGAATTTGAATGGGCGAAACTCAAAGTTCTGTTTGAAAGTTTTGAAAAAAGCATTTAAAGTCATTTTACTTTCAGTTTAATTATATTTTTTGTAGGTAAAAAAGACCCTGTCTGGTATATCTTTAGGGCTTTAACAGATTTGATTATGACAATTGCATACAATGCATGTTCAAAACAGTATAACCAAACACAATTGTGAAGGTAAATTAAAAAACAGTGTGCCATGTAGTAAACAGAGGTAAAAAAGGTGATTAAAATCTGTTTACTACTTGATTTAAATTTATTAGATTCTCAGTAAATTGATTTGCACTCCAGTACACCACATTTAGTTTGTATGTTCTTTATGTTTCATATATGGACAAAACACTTCCTGAAAGCATAACTTGTCCGCTCACATAAAAGTGCTGTTTTCAGCATCATAAAGCTGTACCATGGGCAATGGAGATGGAATGGCTCATGTCGAGAGCCAGCCGTGTAGAATTCTAATGAGAAACATGCGTACTGCACTGCTGAGAGCTGGGAGCTGTCACTACAATTGTGGATGTGGGAACTGGTTTTTGTGCGCTATTCTGCTGTGCATTCGGAAAGGGTTTTTGACGGCCCCTGAATGCAGTTGAGTCTTGCTGGTGTGCCAGATCTGGGCAGTCTGGAATGCCTCTCTGCCTGCAGATGAATCACGGCTGCTAAAACAGTACCGCAGTCCTGCACAAGGCAGGGATGAGCTCGATGTGTGAATGCGTTTTGTGCCTGAGTGAGAAAGTGTGTTAGTTGTCGTGTGTATGTGTTAGCACTCATTTCTGGAACAAATCTGGAACACTTGCTGTGTAGCTTTGTTGTGGATGAAAGTTTGCCAGTCTCCTCTAGTCGTGACTAGAGCGTCTGAATCTGTTCATCTCGATTTCCGCTCTCTGTAAGCGACAGGAGGAAAAACGAAATGCAAAATAATAATTTACCTTCTGGCTAGACTGAAATGTTATTATTGTTCCTTTGCCCTCTGAATTCTCATTCTTTCTGGGATGAATGATGCTTTGTGAATATTTTTGAAACCACCCCACTCTCAAACTTCCTAATGAGGTTTTTCCACTATATTTCTTTTTTATTGCACATACATGTCTGTCTTTCGTCCCTCTCCCTGCTGCTGTGGTGATCCGGGTCTATCCTGATTTCTGACATTGTCGTTCTGCTTGGCAGGGAGCCGCGGAAGATCCTGCTGCACAAGGGTTCCACAGGTTTGGGATTCAACATTGTGGGCGGGGAGGACGGAGAGGGCATCTTCGTGTCTTTCATCTTGGCAGGCGGGCCAGCCGACCTGAGCGGAGAGCTGAGGAGAGGAGACCGCATCCTGTCGGTCAGTAACTGTCCGTGACACTCGAGTTTACTCAAGCATTATTAAAATTACAAGTGTCTTATATGGAAGCCAGTTTTCGCAATGGAATTCAAAAATAAAATTGGTTATTGCAATATTTTGTCTCCCAATTCTGACTTCCTTTTTTTTTTATCCCATAGTGTAAACAAGCTTCCATAGCATATGCATACTGCATATGTTCATTGTAATATTATTACAATTCAAAGTAACTGTTTTTAATTTAATATACTTTAAAATGTAATTTATTCCTGTGATGCAAAGCTGAATTTTCAGCATCATTACTCCAGTCTTCAGCGTCACATGATCCTTCAAAAATCATTTTGCTGTATAAGAATCATTTGTTATTATTATCAGTGTTGAAAACAGCTATTTTTGTGGAAACCGCAATACATTTTTCAGGATTCTTTGACGGAAAGAACAGAAAGAACATTATTGATTTACTCCTACTTTCAATCAATATAATGCATCCTCTGTGAATAAAAGCATTAATTTCTTTTAAAAAATTTGTTCTGGCCCCAGACATATATATTCTTTATTGTACACTGTCAGTCAAAAGTTTTTGAACAGTAAGATTTTTTAAGTACAGCAAAAAGAGTACATTTAAAAAAAATATTTTTAGTATTTAAAAGAACTGCTTTCTTTTTGAATATATTTAAGAATGTAATTTATTCCTGTGATTTCAAATTTTTCAGCTTTCTTTAATAAATAGAAAGTTCAGAAGAACAGCATTTATCTGAAATAGAAATCTTTTGTAACATTATAAATGTCTTTATCATCACTTTTGATCAATTTAAAGCATCCTTGCTAAACAAAAATAGGCTATTAATTTTTATTAATTTCTCATTTCTAAGTTCAGCAAAAAGAGTAATTTCTAAAATATTTTGCTATTTAAAAAAACTGCTTTCTATCTGAATATATTTTAGAATTTAATTTATTCCTGTGATTTCAAATTTGAATTTTTAGCATCATTACTCCAGTCACATGATCCTTCAGAAATCATTCTGATTTGCTGCTCAAAAACATTTATTATTATTATGTTGAAAACAGCTGTGTAGAATTTTTTTAGATTTCACTGAATAGAAAGTTCAGAAGAACAGCATTTATCTGAAATAGAAATCTTTTGTAACATTATAAATGTCTTTATCATCACTTTTGATCAATTTAAAGCATCCTTGCTAAACAAAAATAAGCTATTAATTTCTATAATTATAACAAATAACAAAGCAGTTACTTGAAGTAGTACAAATACGTCACAGTATTACTGCTTTTGCTGTGTTATGGATCAAATAAATGCAGGCTTGGTGAGCAGAAAAGACCTGAAACATGAAAAATCTTACTGTCCAAAAACTTTTGATTGGTAGTGTATATTATATGGAAAGAAAGAGGAATGTTTTTTTCATGATTTCTAATACAATCTGCTCTTTAAATTGGTATGAAGTCTTACAGCTAACATTGCATCATGTGATTTGCGTGAGCGTATGGGGGTTGTTGTTTTAATCTGTTACCATGGTATTGTCCCAGGTGAATGGTGTAAACCTGCGCAATGCTACCCATGAGCAGGCTGCTGCTGCACTGAAGAGGGCTGGACAGACGGTGACCATCATTGCCCAGTACAGACCAGAAGGTAGAGTGGCTCTTTTAGTGTGTATCCATGATATACTGCAAAAAAATTGTGCTCCCTAGAGGACAATGCATGAGATTTAAGCTGATGCATGCAAGTTAGATTTTTATAGGCTCTTAAAATATGCATTAATTCATTTAAGAGCAATGAATAAATAAACTGTGATTCTAAGAAAAGATCACCTCTGTACTTGCGTGGGATTATTGCATCAAGACCCCAAACTACTCTCACTTTCTTCACACACCCATGCTTGCCTGTTGTGTCTTGCCTGCTGCTGTAATCGCTCGATCACAGTGGCGTACTACTGCACGCTCCTTTAAGAAAGGTGAACTACTTAGCCTCGCCTAGTTTATGAGAAGGATTCCTTCTTTGCGAATGAGGACATTCGGTGACTGATGATTGGTTGGCTTTTGAAGAATTAAAGGGGAGGATTTTTGTTTGACATACTCTGTTTAGTGAAGTGTTCAATAATAAAGCTTTATCCAGAACTATGCATAAAAAGTGCCATTGAAATTTCTCTGAATTCACTGGAATGAATCCTTTTTTGAGTCGAATCTTTTGAACCGATTCACAATGAGCAGTTCATTACAGCAAATGATATTTGTGACCCTGGATCACCAAACCAGTCTTAAGTATAGCATGGGTATATTTTTAGCAAAAGCCAACAATACATTGTATGGGTCAAAATGATTGATGAAGATACCTTATACATTTCCTACCGTAAATATATCAAAACTTAATTTTTGATTAGTAATATGCATTGCTAAAAACTTAATTTGGACAACTTTAAAGGCGATTATATTTTGATTTTCTTTGCACCCTCAGATTCCAGATTTTCAAATAGTTGTATCTCAGCCAAATATTGTGCTATACTAACAAACCATACATCAATGGAAAGCTTATTTATTCAAAATTTAATAATTGAATTATGACTATTTTTGTGGTCCAGGGTCACATTTAGATTCTAATGCCTGGTTTCACAGACAGGGCTTAGACTAAGCCAGGACTAGGCCATAGTTCAATTACTGCCTTAGAAAAAAGAATTACTGCCCTTACAAAAAATAACCATGGTTTTATTATAGTAAAAGTGTTTTTGGCGCATTGATTACCATTTGTACAACCATAGTTTTACAACAAATACCATGTTTAAACTATGGTTAGTGTAGCAAGAACATGGTTAATTTGTGGTTACCATGGTTTAACTATAGTAACCATGGTTTTTTTTGGTTTTATTTAGTAAAACCATGGTTTATTTTCATAAGGGTGGTGTCCATCTTGAGACAAAATATATTTATAGATCTGATATATTTTAAGATAGGTCAGTGCAAGTTTCTTTCAGTTAAAACAGCTCAGACTTACATTTTAGTCTTGTCTTTGAAGCTGGGGGTAAATATCTTTTTATAAAATGAATCACGACTGGAACAAAATGAACTAGGAGTCTCTAGGAAAATTACAGTAATCGGAAATAGGTCTGCTTGATCAGTAGCCCTCGTTTTAATGTGCCACACCGGGTATCAAGGATCGTGCGATGACGTAAAAGAATCACTGAATTCGGTTCTTTGAACTAAACAGTTCAAAAGAACCGATTCCCCAGATTCCCAACAGTTCACTCGCTTGAATGAAACTACTGGAATGAAACTGTGCCAGAAGTGGGAGGGATCAACCTGAGAGAGAAAAAAGGGGGGAAAGAACTAAATGGACTAAAAAGCACAGAGTGAAGGAAGAGCCTGAGTTTACCGTTTGTAAGCTTATTTTTGGAGCATAGTCAAGTTTCATTTGGATCACTAGAGAGTCTCTCTGACTGGAGATATGGAGCGGAGCGGGACGGATTGAAATCCCGCGTCTCGGGCGCGAATGAGAGTCGGTTTTGAAGAAGAAGAAGAAGGTGCCGCTGTTGGAATGGGAGGAGCGAAGCAGGACCGACCGAAACATTTTCTTTAAACTCTTTACTATTTATTTACTTTTCGTACCGATTAGAAACGAAATAAAGCGATATTTGTCTCCTCACGCCGGTGTGCAGCCTTCGCGAGTTTATTCTCTATTGTTCGACTCGTTTCTTCTTACCTAAAATGCTTGTTCGAGTGAGCTGGACAACGAGAGGTTGAGCTGAACGCAGCGCTTTAGCCGCCGCCGGGTAAGATTACCTCAACTCATATTCATAGAGTAACGTATTTTCAGAAAATATGTTTAAAGTATGGTTTTATTAAACGTTAAACTGACAGTAGAATTGCTGTATGTGCTTCAATATGCTGTGCTGAAAGGGGAAAGCGTCGCTGTTTGTTCACAATGGATTTCTGTTGTCTCGAGTTACATGTTTAACATAGCGTAGTGCGTTTAAAAATGAATAAAAGTCATGAAAACTATGAAAACATTTATTAGGCTGCTCAGCCGTTGGGCTGACGTCATGAAGTTTGTTTCTTGGCTAGTAACGTTAGTCAGTTTGTGTTGCTGCGCTACACAGGTAAACTGTTTGCTCGAGGATTTCGCGAGAAATGTTTTATATTCAAACCATAAACAGGACAAAACAGCAGCAAGCCATTTAGAGCTTCATTTTTTATATCATGGTGCTTTCATTCAATATGAAGAGTAGGGTAGTTCACCTTTGAACTAAAGTTCTGTCAGAATAATCTGGGATATTTGCACTTTGAGGCCTGACGCTTCGCCGTCATGTTTGTTTAATGCGTTATTATATCCAGAGCTCAGGACAGGTGCAGGGAAGGCCCATTCAGGAAGTCACTTTACCTGAAGAAATGTCAAACATTATTGTCACTTTGTAGTTAAGTGTAAACTACAACACGAAAACTTTGTATTGTTGTTATATTGTTTGTTAAATGTGTTCCTGCTGCTTATGCTTTGACATTTTCAAATAGTTTCCCTAGACTATCATGATGTCAACTAGCTGAAACCACCAAACAGTAGACAAATTTGACAGGCACTGAGGATAGTAATCAATCATCCTCCTTGACCAGATTTGAAGTGCATTAACAGCCACTGTAACTAATATTTAGTATGTCAGTGCATAGTTCATCCTCTGGTGTCTATGTGAGCAATGACAGGAATGTTGCAGTGTAAGTTATCTGTTTCGGCACGCTCTCCCCCATATTCCTCCTTAGTCAGACGCTCCTAGAGTATAAATGGCCTGCCTCTCCTTCCCAAGGGCTCTTACGTCTACATAGAAATAGAAGTGACACATTAATTTGTGCCAGAATAGCTCATTGAATTAGGTGGGAACCAGCACTATGAGAGACATTATGGCTTTTTACTTGAGTGTGTGTGTAAGAAAGGGACAGAGTCTATTTGTAGACCAGCTTCTGTTAAAATTTGAACTCCTCATGTCACACATTAACTTCGGGGACAGTGATTGAACTTGAACTGTGAGGCATATGTGTCTAACGGGAACAAATGTTTACAGCACATACTTTTGTTTGGCCTTGCATTCCATGTTTATGTACATAAATGACACAATATATATTTTAAACCATTAAAATGAAATTCACCCTGTATATTTTATAATTTTATATTATTGATCCTGTTGCGAACTTATTGTGAATTAAATTTTCTTTTGACCTTGTACTTTTTAAAACGAATATCATAAATCAGTTTACTGGTGAAATGACAGACATCTCTTTTGTCCACTTAAATGCTGCCTCTTTCTTACAATCAACTGTAAGGTCACATTCAGATCTGCCTCCATCCAAAAACTACCAATGAGTAGAATCGAGTGCATTTATTTTTTATTGGTAATTAATTTAACTTGAATGTACGTCACAATATAGAAAAAAGTTAGTCGCTACTTCATTTTGCTGCATCTTTATTTATCTAATCAATACATGATGATGCACTAGAACACTAAGAGCAACCAAAACATGTTTTTTTTGCAAAATAGCTTTTATAGCTCCATGTTAAAAAAAAAAAACTAATAAAAAGCATGTAGTCTCAAGTTGTTTAAAACAATTACAGCAGTCACATTTACAGTTTAGTTCTTTTTTTAGGTATTATTTTTAGGAATGTGTAGTACACTACCAGTTAAAGTTTTTTTTTTTTTTTTTTTTTTTTTTTTTTTTTTTGCATATAGAAATTAATTATACAAATTAATGCTTTTATTTAGCAAAGATGCTTTAAATTGATCAAAAGTGATGATAAAGCCATGCATAATGTTACAACAGATTTCTATTTCAGATAAGTGCTATTCTTCTGATCTTTCTATTCATCAAAGAAACCTGGAAAAATTATGTTTTCAAAATAATAATAATAAATGTTTTTGAGCAGCAAATCAGAATATTAGAATGATTTCTGAAGGATCATGTGACTAGAGTAATGATGCAAAAACATTGCTTTGAAATCACAGGAATAAATTATATTTTAAAATATATTCAAATTATATATATTCAAAATTTTACTGTTTTTACTTTTACTTTTGACTGGTAGTTTATATGAAGAGTTCAGATGCAAAACCAGCTAAAAGCCATCTCGGTCAAAAATTAGATAATGATACTGAGTGAATGCTCTTGACACGTATTATACGTCTTTCAAATACTTTTACGTCAAACTTGCTAAAATCCCAGCCTCAGCCCAATCAGAACTACCAATACTTACATAGAAACCTATACATCGGAGCCTGGTAAAAATGCATTTTTTTTAAAGAAAGACGTCAGATGGATTTAGAGGCTTTTGGATCTGAACTTTTCATATGTATAATGTATTATTTTTAGGGATGTGCAATGTGTCCGAACTATACTGGCTACTGGCTGATTTTTCATTTTATTTATGAATATTGGTTGTATATCAACCAGTAATGCATAGTTAGATGTGCATGTGTTGTGCATGTCCATATTTTTAAAATGAGATGACTTTGTGGTCATCTAATGCTTACTTGGAATGTAATCTTCAAAAACAAATAATTTAATAACACTGTTGAAACTAGTGTTTAGCAAATCACGAAATGAATATACATTCTCTTTCATTACTGTGCATTATTATAATGTGTTTTTTCATATGAAATTGTGAAATGCTACACATTGCTCATTAATTCAGAAATCAGATAAAATAATCAGAATTCAATAATTCAGCCTGTTTGTGGCACTAACTTGCATGCCTGATGAGAGCTGTACCAGTCATAACCTCGTCCCTATACATGCTTTCATGCTGAAAGCACATGGCTGCAATATTATATAACAGCATTGACAAAGAGGCAGCCTGCAGCCAATCCCCACTCCCCAAAAATAAAAGCCCTGCACATAATGAAGGCAAGTGAGGCCATGTGAGTGTGAGGCAGAGCTGGCCCAGATTCTTCCCAGATCTTATGTTGACGGGTCACACTTAACGAAGACCTTGCGCTTTAGCCTTTGTATGTTGTGAACTAGGTGTCTGACAGGCTGAGAGGAGCCAGCTGTCTGTGTCGCCTGTCATATGTGTATTGTACCAGTAGAGTGTTTGACCAGTGGGGTGAATTTACTTTCTGCTTTATACTTTAGATGATCGCAGTGGATTTTGAAGCTACTGGTGTCTATTTAGAATACTAAGCTTTATACTGCAAACAAAGTTCTCTCTAATGCGGTATATTTAGCTTCTCTTTTTTGCTATGATTGTTTTTTCAAGAAGTTTGTCAAGCCGTTTCCTTCCACCTCTCCGCTGGGGTGTTCCCCTGGTTACAGGCAGGTGGTGTCAGGTTACTTTACCTTGCCCTGTCATTCCAGCGTGTTGTTAACCCGTTTGTGATAGATAGGGCGTTTACAATGGAGCTCCCTGCAGGCGCAGTTTCTGCTGACGATAAAGTCCAAGTTTCGACTTTGCGTTGAGTTTTAGACTTTAGAGTTACTACCATTATGAGTTTAAGTGCTTAGATTTTCATAAAAATTGGAATTCCTGCCTCAGGTTTTGTTTTTTGGAAGGTGGACTTTTTGATCCTTGGTTATGAAACAGGTTAAAAAGCATAAAGTCTTTGTTATGGATAATCTATAGTGGAATTACAAGGTAAATCTCAGTGCGTAAGAAAACAATAGTCTTTCCTTGACTATGCAATATCCTTGTTTGCCTGTGCATTTCAGTGTGTAATTCGGTTGCTAAGATTGTGAGTTGCCCGACCACACTGCAGCAGAGGTGTACACGTTTAATTAAAAGACCGCCGAACAATCGGCCATCATGCTTCAGTGCTGCTCCCTGAAACGAGAGCCTTGTTCGCTGTGAAAAATGATTATGGTCCCGACGTTTGTTGGAGGTTTTCATTCCTTTATACTGAATAGTGCATGTTCTACTTAATTAATATGCATAATTAATTATCTGGCAGGAGATATTAGCGTATAGCTCATGCAGATACATGATTAATATCCATCTGTTCTCCAGGTCATTAATCAGTTCTCAATAAGCTGCTGAGCTTTCCTTCTCTGCCCTGCGCTACAAGCACCTCCACTCATAAAACCTGGAGCAAAGCCCGGAATATCACTGTAAATATAGGTGTTGCTGACGGATTGTGTGCCTTGTCTCTTTCCAGAATACAGTCGCTTTGAGTCCAAGATCCACGACTTGAGGGAGCAGATGATGAACAGCAGCATGAGCTCTGGCTCCGGCTCCCTCCGCACCAGTGAGAAACGCTCCCTCTATGTCAGGTATCCTCTTCATCCTTGTTTTCCTTCATTCTACTGATATTCGATAGACGTCTCAATAAGGGTGCTTTTTCATTCAGAAGGGATAGTTTATTCAAAAATGACAATTCTGTCATTAATTACTCACCCTCATGTCGTTCTAAACCCGTAAGATCTTTGCTCATCTTCAGAACAAAAATTAAGATATTTTTGATGAAATCTGCAAGCTTTCTGAACCTGCATAGACAGCAACGCAACCACGTTCAAGGCCTAGAAAGCTATAAGGACATCTTTAAAATAGTCCATATGACATTGTTCAACCACAATGTTATGAAGCTATGAGAATACTTTTTGTAAACAAAGAAAACAAAAATAACAATTTTATTCAAGAATTTCTTCTCTTCTGTGTCAGACTTCAATGCCCGTTTTTAAAATTAAGATGTGACATGGACTGTTTTAACAATGTCCTATGGGGATGTAACAATATTGTCAATATCATGGTATAGCGATAGCAAAACTGTCATATTATCGTGGTCACATGACGATATGAAACGATATAGGTCCTCTGGGCAAAAAGTGTAGATTTGTAAAGTATTCTAACATAAAAGGTCTTTAAAGTTGTGTTTTGGGCTATAATGCTCAAAACTGAAAACACAATATAGCTTAATCCCTACATTTAGTCATTTAGTGCTTCATTCTGACGATCAGCTCGTGATCCAGTGTTTTTCGCGCCTCAGAACAGCTCTGTTCACAATGAATGCAGTGCTGTGAGTTTAGCGTGCGTTTGGGAACACAGCCGACACCAGTTATGCTATATTTTTGCAGAAGATGATTACAGCATTTCACTAGATTTGTAGTGAGACGCGTTTTCACTGTAAGCCTGTTTTCACTGAAGTTTTCCTTCAAAATAAAGGTTCTACTGTCGTTTCTGTCAAAATAAAAGCTTAAAAGTGCAGTAAGAATTGCTGACATTTCCCTGCTGTAGTGTAAAGCAAAAATAATATACCTTTGAAATATTCTTTTTTTTTTTTACAGTGCAGTTGTTTTACAAGATATGGCTATTAATGTCTTAGGAACAACAATAATATTAAAATGGTTAGCATTATATTCCAATTTGTTTGGCTTCTAAACCACCAGTGTGAATGTAATTTAGACTGACACAGTATACCACAAATAAAAAGGGGGTTGAGTCCTGTTTAAAGTTCAGGTACAAGTCAATTCACTGACTTTTTTCTGACTTAAGAATTTTTTTCTGAAGTTTTCTTAGTTAAGAATATGGGTTGGAACTCTCAAAGTACATTAGATTTTACTTTAAAATGTACAAAATTTTCATTTTTTCCTCAAAAGTCTTCATTTGTCTTTTTCTTTTTGTTAAAATATCGCAATAAATATCGTATTGTGGACTTCATGTCGTGATATCATCATATTGTGAGATTTTGATATCATTACATCCCTAATGTCCTTACTACCTACTGGGCCTACGTGTCAGTTGCTGGCTATGCAGAATCAGAAAGCTCTTGGATTTCATTAAAAATATCTTGATTTGTGTTCTGAAGATGAACAAACGTCTTACAGGTTTGTAGTGACATGAGGGTGAGTAATTAATGACACAATTTTCATTTTTGAGTGAACTATCCCTTTAACTTCCCATATTACATAGTAAGTTTAGTTATGCACATAATAAATATATAATCTGTCTAATTAATGTGTGGCCTCCTGACGATGACTTGCACCCAAGGTGAGCTGTGCTTAACGCGGCGTTCAGCTGCTGTGGGTTCATGAGTCAGCTGACTGCACGTGTTAATGTTAAGTGTGAGATCTCAAGGCGTTTTCACGTTCTTGTGAATGCAGTGATGAGATAAAAGTGTGTCAGATTGGTACAGGCCTGTCAGTCAGTGCTGATCCCACCCTGCGCTACTCCATCTTAAAACAGAGGCCTGATGTTGTCCTCAGTTTGGCTGTGTAGCAAACTATGTGTGTGTGTCTCGGTGGGCTTGTAGTTAGTGTGTCCTAGGAGAGAGGTATGTAGAAAAACAGGAAGACCTGCTCTGCTGGTTTTCCTCCTTTCATTTGGATTTACCTGTCTGACGAGGTAAAAACATTCAGGTTTAAACACAATGCCTGACTGTATTTTCTATACTCTACATCATCTGCCATCTGATTTCTCCCTTGTGATGTTACTGGGATCTTATATCACTATTGTGCCCTGGAGTCCCCATAAAATCAAAATTGAAGTTTTGTTGGATTTCAGAATGAATATGTTAGCCTTAAGGTTATCTTTAAGCTAGTGTGCTCCAAAACAATGACACAATTCACATTTACAAGACATAAGTATTCAATATGGATCAACAAATTGATGACCTTATACTTCAGCTTCTCATCAAACTTTGTCCAATCAAATGCTCTCTAGAATTCAAAGTGTCCCACCCCCAAATTATAAATACACACTGAAGCTGCGGCTGATATCTGTCACTTATTCACAGAATTTGCATTTTCTGTAAGGTGTATGGCACATAGGGTATAGGGAACGATTCAGACAGTGTAAATATGCAGAACGAAGTCTGGTTTCATGCTGTGTTACGTGAACTGCCGCAGTGCACACACGTTCTGCTTTGGTTCAGAGACACGATAGCGTGGAGCAAATCTTGTGTGTGAATTGATGCAGACTACAAAATGTATCAGACCCATTTGAATTATACATTTGCGCAATAGATTTGCTTTTATTCAGCATGGACAAATTCAGTTGATCAAAAGAGATAGTAAAAACATTTATAATGTTACAGAAGATTCACATAAATGCCCTTTTGAACTTTCTATTCAGGAATCATGTGAAATGTATCACTGTTTCCATTAAATATTTCCACAAAAATATTAAGCATCACAGCTGCTTTCAACTTTGATAATAAGAAATGTTTTTTTGAGCATCGAATCACTATATTAGAATGATTTCTGAAGGATCATGTGACACTGAAGACATTTTAATTAAATGTAATATTAATAAATTATTAAATATCATTAAATGTAATATTATTACTGTTTTTTTTTTTTAATAAATGCAGCCTTATTGAGTATAAGAGACTTATACTAATAATAATCTTGCAACAAGTGGGAGGATGTACACTATCAGTCAAAAGTTTTTGGACAATTTGATTTTTCACGTTTTTTAAAGAAGTCTCTTCTGCTCACCAAGCCTCCATTTATTAGATCAAAAATACAGCAAAAGCAGTAATATTGTGAAATATTTTCACTTTTCAAAATAACTGCTTTCTATTTGATTATTTTATAAAATGTAATTATTTGCTGTGATTAAAGCTACATTTTCAGCATCAGTATGCCAGTCTTTAGTGTCACATGATCCTTCAGAAATCATTGTAGTATACTGATTTGTGTTTTAAGAAATGTTTGTTGTTATTATTATTATTATTATTATTATTAGCACTTTTTTCAAAGAATTTTTGGTGAATAGAAAGATCAGTATGAAGTCAGATTCTATTTAAGATAAATGCTGTTCTTCTGAACTTTCTATTCATCGAAGAAACCTGAAAACATTCTACTCGGATGTTTTCAATATAATAATAATAATAATAATAATTACTGTTTTTGAGCAGCAAATCAGAATATTAAAATGATTTCTGAAAGATCGTGTGACTGGAGTAATGGTGTTAAAAATTCAGCTTTGAAGTCACAGGAATAAATTACATTTTAAAATATATAAAAAAAAAAAAGTTATTTTAAATAGTAAAAATATTTCAAAATTTTACTGTTTTTGCTATACTTTGAATCAAATAAATCTTTGACTGGTAGTGTACAGAAATATTTCTAAAATAGCTGCTATGCCTTTGGTAGGAAATGTATTGTAAGTTGTTTTTAGTGAGAAAGCATCTGCTAAACCAATTCAAACAACAAAAAGGTGCAGATGTCCAATGATACACTGTTGTCTCTGTATTTGTAACCCCACACCCATCCTTTAACTAAACACAACAGATGTTTTACAATGAAACCTGAACACCTACTCTTCTAGCGCACTGTTGATCTATGTATTGTTTCGTTTGGTTTTCCCAGGGCTCTTTTTGACTACGACAGGACCAGGGACAGTTGCCTCCCTAGCCAAGGCCTGAGTTTCTCCTATGGGGACATCCTGCATGTCATCAATGCCTCCGATGATGAGTGGTGGCAGGCACGGCTGGTTACACCCCATGGGGAGAGTGAGCAAATTGGGGTCATACCAAGCAAGAAAAGGTACAGTGCTGCCAACAAGCCCAGATAGAATTACAACATTTCCCCTGTAGTATTGGAGTGTGTTCAATGGCAATCATATTTTTTTTTATCTTTTGATCCAAAGGGTGGAAAAGAAAGAGCGTGCACGGTTAAAAACAGTCAAGTTCCATGCGAGGACGGGCATGATTGAGTCCAACAGGGTGAGTGAGTTGTCGTCGTCCTCCTCCTGTGAAAGACTCATGGGAGCTGCCCCACTTCCCCTGAGTGTGGGAATTGGTGGCTTCTCACAGTATCCTGGAGGCTCCTGTTACTGAGCATCTCATTTCTCACAGTGACACACAAACAAACGCGTACAATTACAAACATGCACCGTGCCATCATAATCAGCTATGATGGTTAGATCAATGCTCCTCCATCCTGGTCCTTGAGGCCCCCCAAACTCCTTAGCTCATTAGTAAAATGCTTTATGACCTGAATTGACTGTTGGGGCCTTTTAGAACCAGGATCGAGAAACACTTCATTCTACCTTAAAAGCGTAGTTCACCCGAAAAATGATAATTGTCATTTATTTACATTCATGTTATTCCAAACATGTATAATTTTCTTTCTTTCATTAAACACAAAAGGAGATGTTTGGCAGAATGAACGACATAAGGGTGAGTAAATAATGAACAGACTTTATTTATGGGTGAACTAAACTTTTAAGGGTGAAGTGTGTAATAAACAGCAATGTTTTGAACATGCACAGCATGCTTTCTTTAGAAAATCAGACTGCATATGGCAAACTTTTACACTACCATTAAAAAATTTGAGGTCAGTGTGAATTATTTATTTTTGTTTTTTTAAAGAAATTACTACTTTTATTTAACAAGGACACATTAAATTGATTAAAAGTGGAAGTAAACACATTATTAATGTTATAAAAGATTTCCATTTCAAATAAATAATAAGAAATGTTTGAGCACCAAATCAGCAAATTAGTGATTTCTAAGGAATCAAGAAAAATCTTTCCGAGCTCATACTTTTGAATGGTAGTGCATATTTAACCGGAAGACAAAAAAGTATTTTAACAAGAAGAAAATTGCACACTTCACTTTTACTTTTTTTTTTTTTTTTGCCATTGACACCCATGATTTTCGTCTGTAATTTGTGCAATCAATATATTCCTCGTCTTTCATTGTTCTTGTGTATTCCCTCTGTTGCATTCAGAGTTAAAACTTTATTAAAATGCACTTAAAACATTTTTTCTGATCCAAATTTAAATTCATTATCCCCACTTGTTTGTGCAACCATGTCATCTTTGGTTTTATTTTTGCATGCGTGATGTGAATTACATTGAAACCCATTCTGTTTTTTTGTGTTTGTTTCATTCCTCATCCCCATTCCCCCCACCATCGACTCGTCTCCACGCAGCCAGTCAAAGTGAAGCGCAAAAAAAGCTTCAACCTATCGCGCAAGTTCCCGTTTTACAAGAGCAAGGAGAATATAGTGCAGGAGTTGGTGGAGACTGAACGTGAGTATGAGCGTGTGACGAGGGCTCTGACTCTGTCCTTCATGCTTCATCCTGTCACTGTCACTCACCCGGAAGACGGCTTCTGATTGGCTCTCGACCTTTCTGGGAGGAAACCGAGCCAATCGGAGGCCTCTCTGGCCTTTGTCTTGCTCTGAGGGGGACCTCAGCACTTCTCACAGGTGTGAGGCTGCACTAACACTCAAATGCTGTGCTCGTACATCCATCAGTGTCAGAGCCATTTAGAGCTGCTCCCTCTATGATTTTTGTTAGTGATGAATCAATGGGAAGCCCCTGTACTTAAATTACAAACGGACAACCCAGATCTTTCATCGCACAGCAAGGTGATGTTAGTATTCCGTCATCCCTCGAGAGTGCAACACATCTCTTCTCCCAGCCTCTCACTAACCTCTTTCTTCTTCCTTTCTGCTCTCTCTCTTTGTTCTTGCTTTCACCTGTCGGGACGCTCAGGACTTCCCAGGGTTAAGCGATGACTTTTATGGATCAAAGAGTTTGAGTAAGTGTGTGGTTCCTCTTGTCAAGCAGCTGTTCCCTGAGCTAACTGAACCGGCTGTGCCACACACCACACACATTTTATTCTTTCTTTCTGTTCCTCTCTCTCTCTTTCTCACTGAATCTTCTACCTTAATAATCATCTGCTTTTTGAAAATACAAACTATTTGCTGTTCGCAACTCATTTTAGTGACACATTTCCAAGTGAAACTAGATGCTTAGCAACTAAAAATGGATTGATTATAACAATCAAGTGTTGATTAGAAGGTAAAAAGTGAGTGTAACACACCAATATGGAGCCAGGACTAATGTGAGTTTGCTAAAACTATGTTCAAATGACTGTTATTATTTGGTTAACATTATATTCAGTAATCTGTATGGCCTAAGTGAAAACAAAGTAATTAAAGAGGAAGAACAAGTTATTACATTTTGAAAGATTTAACCCTGTAAACGGTTTAAGCCTTGGACAAAAAAAATAAAAATCTTACAATAGGCATTTTTTTTGTTGTTGTTAAATATAACAGTGGAAGTCAAAAGTTTACATACACCTTGCAGAATCTGCAAAATGTTAATTATTTTACCAAAATAAGAGGGATTATATACAAGAGAAAATAACAGTTGAATTTATAACAATGATCCTGTTCAAAAGTTTACATACACTTGATTCTTAATAAAATAAAAAAAAAAATCTTTTTTTAGTGATAGTTGTTGTTGAGTCCCTTGTTTGCCATGAACAGTTAAACTGCCTGCTGTTCTTTGTTTTTTCAGCATTTTTGTGTATTTGAACCCTTTCCAACAATAAATGTATGATTTTGAGATCCATCTTTTCACGCTGAGATACTCATATGCAACTATTACAGAGGTTTAAAAGGCATCCGTTTACTGCAGCGCTTGCGCTCAGTTGTTACTGAACGACTGATTATAACGGGATCTATGTGCTTTAACACATGTTGAGCTGTTCATGGCCAGTGTAGTAGTGTTACATTAGTGTTAGCTGCTAATTTAAAAGAATACTCCCGCTTCTAGATTAGACGGTGTATCATTTCCTTAGCAAACCACACTTACAAAAAAAAGCAAGATTTGAAATTTAATTGAACATAACAAATATAGAAATCAGGACAGCACTAAAGTAATTTAAAAATTCTATAACCTTTTCACTTTTATTTTGCCTCTGTCCCAACTTTTTTTGGAGTGTGTTGCATACTTACTACTTTTGTGTTGCAAAAATAAACAGATAAATAAATAAAATAAAAATAAATTTTAAAAAAAGTGTTTAAATTCACAAAATACATTTAAGTTGTTCAGTGGAAACATTGGAAATCTTTCTTTGTACTTTTGTCAATTAAATAAAAGTTAAATAGAATTAACAAATCACAGATTTTATAATTTTACAAAACTTCCCAACTTTTCTAGAATTAGGGTTGTACTTAGTTTTTGTAATCAAACTTTGAAATATTCTCACAAAATCTATGAAATATAGTAAAGTAGGGTTTACATTTCTTCCATTTGCATGTGTAAATGTGGTATTTACCAACCAAAATAACAATGTCCACTATGTCAGAAAAAAGGAAATTCAATATATTCCCAAAAAACATGGTATTTTCTAAAACTAAGGGATAAATATTAATTTGCACTGAAAGCTAATTGAAAACATCCAAACATATCACATCAGTAAAAAGGGTGTTCAAGAGTTCCAGGAATGGAAGAACAAACTAAAATTTCTTCTGTAAAAATGTCCCTGTGGATGTTCTAAACAGGAATTTTTATTTAGTCTTTTTAAATTTGAGGCAACAAGATATATTCGCATCTCAACAACACTGAAGCTGTAGCAATGAAAACCACCAACATGCTTAAAAACTCTGTAAATTAATGTTATTGTACTTATTTTTAAATAATTTAGTGTAAAAAAAAGTACTTCACTGTCTTTTTTGATCAATTCAATGCATCCTTGAAATAAAGTAATTTCCTAAAAATCATAATGACCCCACACATTTGAATGACTGTAAAATAGTAACAGTCCTCATTATAAACATAAAATAATAATAATCAACTTTAATATTCAGTGAGAACAATTAGACTACGATTTATTTGATGAGGGGTGGGGAGGGACCTGGATAATGGGTAGGGGGGCGCTGGCCCAAAAAAGGTTGAGAACCACTGATCTAAAGCATCAGTGACTGTTTAAACCTTTTGTAATAGTTGCATATGAGTCCCTCAGTTGTTCTCAGTGACAAAAGATGGATCTCAAAATCATAGTCATTTTTGGAAAAGGGTTCAAATACACGAAAAGGCTGAAAAACCAAAAAATTTGCGGAACCTGAAGGATTTTTCTAAAGAACAGCGGGCAGTTTAACTGTCCAGGACAAATAAGTTACTCATGAACAACTATCACTAAATGTATGTAAACTTTTGAGTGGGGTCATTTTTATACATGCAACTATTTTCTTCTTGTAAACTACATGCAAAATATTTTATTCAGGTCAGTACTAAATTAAAAATAACATGTATTTCGCTTAACCCCCTCTTATTGTGGTAAAATAATTAACATTTTGTAGATTCTGCAAGGTGTATGTAAACTTTTGACCTTAACTGCATAATGCAATTCACTACAGTGATTGAGAGAGGTATAAATAAATGTTTCTCAAAAGCCTGATGTATCATATTTGATACATTTTAACATGAGTTTTCTAAATAAAGTAAACAAGTAAAATGTTGCTTCTGTCTAGTAAATGTTCATCTTAAAAAAATTAAAAAGATTTGACTGTAAAGATTTCATAGCAAGACACTCACAAACCATGACCTTAAGGGGACGTTTTTAAACACATAAATCATCCAAACATAAATATTATTACATCAAAGATCTGATTGCCATAGGATACACTTAAGGGAAAGTGAATCCATGACGGACCTCTTCAGGTCCCATGATGTCTTCAAAGCCAGCTCAGACCGGGCAGGATTGAGTGCATGTTTAATGTTTTAATCATGTTGTCACTGTATCTAAGGGATGTTTGTTATTTGATTCCTGTAAGGAACCCAATACTAGCTTGTTTACTTTGGCATGAGGGGCAGTATCACTGTCTGATGAACCCAACACTGGCAAGGTCATAGGAAACGCTCAGCATGGAATCTAAGATCACTAGGGTCGTAGGAAAGGGAAATACTTAATTTCCTATTGCTGCCTCATCCTACCATTTCCCTTCTAAGGAAACGGCAGCCATTTAAATGCCCAAAAGTTCTCTCTGTTTGTTTTCCCCTCTTCACTCAGCCTTTTCTATTCTTGGCATGATGGTACGGGAGGGTGTATAGTTTCTTTCCGAGCTGTGCTCTATATACTGTTAATCTTACATATGGGTGAAAATGTGCGGTTTGACATTTCTAAGCTTCCCTCATCTTATATCCACAGAATGCTTGACGTCCAACACCAGTGATAGCGAAAGCAGCTCCAGTAAGTGGCTCTAAACATCCATTTCCTTACGCTTACTGCATTAAATCTGTTCCAGTGTAGTCTGCAGAGGTGCAGCATTCCATTTTATCAGTGTCATGATATTAACCTGTAAGCGCTTAAAAAAGAAACTGATTCATAGCTCTGGTCATGTCACCTACACATTCATTCCAGTGGTAATTCAAGTGGATTGTTTTTGTGTTAACTGATGATAAATGAAATCGTGTTTCATATGGATAATTTTATCTTTTCTCATCATGCAGAGGGTCAGGAAGACACAATTCTATCATATGAGCCAGTAATTCGACAGGAGAGTAAGTATTCATACACACAAACCACAATCTGAAGTTATTTATTTTACATAAAGTCCAGTCTGACCCTTAATCCTAGTTTTCACTGCCCACATGCCAACACGCAACAAATTCCAACGGTTATGTTTTTCGGATTAGTTGCTGCGTTTTAAATGTGCAGTTATGAACTAGTTTTCGTGTGGTCAAGCTACAGTCTGCATTTCTCTGTTCAAATACACATGACACAAGTTGGGTGTGTTTGTGTTTGCTGTAGCAGTGTGATCTAACCTTTACAGTTAAACAGGCTGATGTACCTTCAGGATTTTTATATGTAAATAACCTCTTTTATAATGCCTTTATTTGAACATTGACTTGTATACGTCCTAGTTTAAGCTGTCTTTCATTAGGGTGGGTCAAGTTGTTGAATAAACAGTAGGTGATATGCAAATATGGACGTCATCTGCCAATGTGACCATTTGTAAAGGAGTCGTTTGCAGTTTAGTGGTCTGGGTAGACTGGGGAGTATGATGGCATTTTCAGTGCCATTAAAGACGAAATGTTTCAAGAAATAAAGTCACTGTGTTTCTAGGAATAAAGTCGCAGGGTTTCAGGGAATAAAGTTGCAGGGTTTCGGGGAATCTCGTAATCTTATTATTATTTTTTTTTAATGTGGCGCTAAAATGCTGTCGTAGGGGAGGGAACTTGTATTTAAAAAAAAAAAGAGAGAGAGAAAAAAAGAAAGGAAAATCCTGTTTTCCATGGTATGCCCTCCATGAGGAAAGCCAAGCAATTATTCTCAAGGCTGGAAGTTTCTGACCAACATTGATTTGGCTTTCTTTTCAGTTCATTACACAAGGCCTGTGATTATCCTGGGTCCAATGAAGGACAGAGTAAATGATGACTTGATCTCAGAGTTCCCCCACAAGTTTGGATCCTGCGTTCCACGTGAGTGTCACATGCTGGCTACATGCAGAATATCTTTATCATCAAATTTTTTTGCCTGTGCTTGTAAAACTAAAGCAGGACACGTACATGTTTCCTCAGATACAACTCGTCCTCGGCGAGAGAATGAGATGGACGGGCAGGACTACCACTTTGTGGCTTCAAGGGAGCAAATGGAGAAGGACATTCAGGACAACAAATTTATCGAGGCCGGCCAGTTCAATGAGAATCTGTACGGGACCAGCATCCTGTCTGTTCGGGCAGTGGCTGAAAGGGTCAGTGACTCCCTAGTGTAAACATGCCAGAGGATCTGAACCTCCTGTTTAATCCTTAAATATTTTCCCTGTGGCAATTACTGTGCGCAGTGAAAGTGTGACACGGGATGAAAGGGTTTCTTTTTTAATCCTCTTGTAGGGGAAACACTGTATCCTGGATGTGTCTGGGAACGCCATAAAGCGACTGCAGCAAGCACAGCTCTATCCAATCGCCATTTTCATCAAGCCAAAATCTGTGGAGGCCCTAATGTAAGTTTAAGATTTCATAAGTTCTATGTATACACTACCATTCAAAAGTTTGGTGCCTTAATGACTGATTTTGTGGTCCAAAGTCACATATTTATAATGTTACAAAATGTTTCTATTTAAAATACATGCTGCTCTTTTGAACTGTATTTACTAAAAAAATTAAAAAAAAAAAAAAAAATTCATAAAAATATTAAGCAGCACAACTGTGTTCAATACTTAGAATAATAAGAAATGTTTATTGAGAATCAAGTAATGCCTTCTAAAAAAATCAGCTTTGCATCATATGGGAATAAATTACATTTCAAAATGTATTAAGATAGAAAAGAGTTATTTTAAATCGTAATAATATTTTACAAAATTACAGTTTTACTGTATTTTTGATCAAATAAATGCAGCCCTGGTGAACAAAAGACTTTCAGAAAAACATTATAAAATCTTCACAACCCCAAACTTATGAATGGTAGTTGTTTTCATTTTGTCTCATAATTGTATGCATCATATTCTCCTGACTACCAGAAAAAATATTTTGTAAATTTAGCATTTTTTTTTAATGTCATTACATTGTTTAGAGCATAAGAAAAATTTTTTAAAAATAAAATATTTTGAAAAATATTTTATTATGTTATGCTATGTCCTCTGTAGCAGACACCAGAACTCTTAAAAAAAAATAATAATAATACATTTTAAAAAATGATAAATAAATAGACTAGAACAGACATGAAATTTTTTTTTTAAACCAAACTTTGTACAAAGATGATTCTCAACTATATTATGAAAAATATAACAATGATTTGATATACTATTTTGCTTTATGCAGTATGTGTGTAAAATGCCCAGAAACGGGTTTGGTAAAACTTTACAATAAGTTGTCAATTGTTATCATTAGTTAATGTATTAACTAACATGAACGAACAATAAACAAAACATTTATTACACTAATTTTTCATCTTTGTTAATGTTAATTAAAATATAGTTGTTCATTGTTAGTTCATGTTAGTTCACAGTGCATCACCTAATGTTAACAAACACAACTTGTGATTTTTAATAATGCATTAGTAAATGCTGAAATTAACTGATTAATAAATTCTGTAGAAGTAGTGTTCATTCTTAGTTCACTTTAACTGATGTAATTAACTAATGAATCTTATTGTAAAGTGTTACCATGGGTTTTTTCTTATTATATACGATGTATCTATAGATCGTATCTAATTAGCATATTAATGTGTTTTGGGGCAACATGCAATGAAAAAAATAAGAGTAATAACAGGAGTATTACTTGGCAACATCTTTTATAATATCTAATGTTACATAGGAATATTGATGTGTGTAATAAACTTGCTTTAAGTCCTGGTATCCTCTATGGTGGACATGTAAGAAATCAATGTCCTGTTTTGTAATAGAAAATCATATTTTGATTTGAAACCCCATAACATTTTCCTGAGATGTTGATTTTATGACAAATTTATTCAGATTAGAAATATTATCATATTTCCATATGTGCAATCTATGAAAAGCCCTGAATGTGCTCTTTACAGGACATCCAGACTTTAAACTGTGACATGAAATAAAACTAAAATGAAATGTTCACTACAGAGGACAGAACTCCCTAGCTGGTTGTCAGGAAGAAACTAATCTTTTGGTGACCATTCTTAATTGTTTTGTGCTTATGCAATGTGAAATAAGTCATGCGCTTCTGTGTTCATCAGGGAATTGAATAAGAGGCAGACATATGAGCAAGCTAATAAAGTCTTTGATAAGGCAATGAAGCTGGAACAAGAGTTCGGAGAGTATTTCACAGGTAACCCCCACCGTCATGTGATTTTTCTTAAGCGCACCCAGAGGAAATTTTTTAGGCCAGCCCCTCTGTTACTATTTAACAGCTCTCTCTCTCTCTCCATCTCTTTACAGCCATAGTCCAGGGTGACTCACTAGATGAGATCTATAATAAAATCAAGCTGATCATAGAGGAGCAGTCAGGCCCTTACATCTGGATCCCGTCCGCAGAGAAGCTCTGAGCTCGCCGCTCCAACCTGACCCCGACCCCCTCCCCCACCTCCCACCTCCCACCCCCCACCCAACACCTTTCCTTCCCTTTCACCGATACGTTTCATATCAAGTTTTAGTGTCATCATTATGTTACCCTCAATTGAAAGACGTCTTCTCACCATTACTGTGACTGTGCACACCCCTGCATGAGTTTCTCAGCAATTCCATTCAAGATTGGAAATGCCATTCCTAAAGAAATTTTTTGTCATGTAAAACAAAAAAGGGAAGCCCGAGCGCTTCGTTTCGGACGGACTCGAAGAGGAGAAAGCGAGAAGCCGGGGAGTTGGAGACGGATGGTGGCACGAGCGGGGAACCTTGTATATGTTCATGGAAAAAGACATTTGAGGATGGCGTGCCAGGTTTTCTACGAGGACTAGATACACTTCAAGCCTGCTGATGGTACCGTCACTGCTCGTGTTTATAACTAACGGATAAACTTCAGTACTCACAAACCAGCTCGCTTTATTCGTACGCCGACGCGTTCGGAGATGGAACAAAACGGGGTTCGAGTCTATACGTTTATATTACTGAAAAATCACACCGACGGAGAGATTTTACTACATAATACGAAATGCTACGGTACACATTTTACACTTCACTAGAATTGTCTACTTGGAGGGCTGTTAGATTTCATTTCTTGTCTTTGGGTTTTGTGTTCTTTCTTTCTTGTGGTTTTAGCTGCTCTGTATTACAGATGGGGGTAGAGAGGTGTAACTGGGCTCTCTGCAGACCACCAAACTGCCTTACGACGAATAAACGCTTCAATTGTGGGGGGGAGGAACGACACAATATTCAACCTATCAGTGCTTCGCGGGATTTTTGTGCGCTTTCCCGTCATCCTATTGGAGGCCTAACTTGTGAGTGCAATAGACTTAAGTGTCTTACCTCTGTGAAATCTCTCTTTTTTTTTTTCTTTCTTTTCTTTTTGTTTTTTGGTCTTAAGCAAAATCCAATTTCGGCCGCCATTGGAGTTGTTGAAAAGCAGACAGCCCACTTGCACTTCCTCTGCCTTCCATGACTATATTCTCTTCAGACTGAACGGTAACAAGGTACTGTCCTGTTAGCTGCCCTGGAGCGCAGCCTTAAAACGGGTAGAATCAAGACAATAATTGTATTGGATGTCCTTCTTGATATTAAAGCGTTAGTGGAGCCTGAAATTGACCGTTTTCCCCCCAGAACTCGACGATGGTTTGATTAAATCTGTTCTTTGTAATGACAGCTTTTAAACGATTTTTTTTTCTCCTTTATTTCCGGGCTGATGTTTACTCCACTGTGTTGAGCCTTGTGCCGGGGCGAGCTTGGCGAGCTCAGGAATCTGATGGATAATTACCACTTTTGTTTTTGTTTTTGTTTTTTTTTTTTCATATTGTGATGGAATAGAGCGAGTATGAACTCAAAGGGATGATTTTCTCTCCTCTAACTGAACACCCAGACATGCTGATATATTCTACTTGTGTATTCTAAATATTTAGTCCTTTGTTTTTTTTTATTTGAAACACTTTGTAAGCACTACGTCTGTGGTCGCCCAGAGAGAACAGGATCAGAACGGGATACAGAAGTACAGTACTTCCTTTCGAAATCTGGATCCGCAGAAGACGAGGGAAGCTCTCTTCCCCCCCGCCCCGCAGGCATTTTCTAAACAGGTGCGCTCACCTGCCAAGCTGTCATACCTGTGTCAAAACCAGAGTTCAGGGAATAATCGAAGGGAACAGAGCCATTTATAAACTGCTTACAGACTGTTTTAATGGGTATGATAGCTGTAAAGTGTAAATATCCCCCCTCACTTGTGCTTCATGCATGTGTGATACAACTGGGACAAACATGTTTTATAAATCACAAATGTCAGGTAAGTAAACTTTGGATTTATTCTGAGATTAATTTCCATACAAATGTGCCGTAACGTTGGTATTTCTCTATAGAAAAAAAAAAATCTTCAGCTGCCTATCGGAACATTTTTTTTAGTGAGTCGGGAACCAGCTTCCCTACAATACGGCCTGTCTACTTGTGATATCTTGTGGAACTTGTCTGAGTGTATAGATGAAAAACAAATGTAAAAATATATATAAATATATATATATAAATATATAAAAAGACATGCGGACAACAACCCCATAGAGTGATACTAAAGTAAACCAGGAGCATAATTACTCATCTTAGCGTAGATCTGGTCCTCTGAGCGGGAATATGGCTGACTTTTCGCACCGGTCGGCCGTGTTGGCGAAGCCCAAAGAATTTTGACTCATTGTATTATATTTCTAATGAAGTGGATTGAATCAGAACGTCTCTGCTCCGAGCGTGAAATGGGGAGGTTCTGGGTCTGATTTGTCTTTTTGAGTGATTCTGAGTTTTCGATGTGACGGCACACCTGTGCAGTAAGTGCTTGCAACAATATGAACCCTTTGATTGTACAGTCGTGTCCTCCCCATGATTACAGGTGGTACAACCCATCAGGACACAAGGAAAACTGCTCTTTTATATCCTGGTCAGGAGGGAACACAGTCCTACCGAATATTATTATTATTATTATTATTTTGTTTTTGTTTAGTTTTTTTCTTTTTTTGGACTGGACAAGAGTTTATTTGTTTGGAAATAAACTATGTGACTCTGTTACGATTTCAATGCATGCATTTTTATTTGTTTTGTATCGCAATGCAGATGTTTTGAACTAGTCGATCCGACAAACGCTCTTAACCGATAACCGGATGACAGGTAATAAAATAATACTGCCAAAAAATATATTTCATTTTAAATGAATACAAGAAGTTCTATTTTTTGAACCATTTCATAACCCTTCTCAAATACACGGACAGCAATTCACGCTACATATTAAACACGTGCCGTCAAACCTGAGATCTCCATCTGCGACTGAAGCTGCCGCCATCATTCATTCCTCAATAATGAGATTCTTCTTTGCTTTATCCAGCCTGTCCAACACCTCACTGTACAGACCCACCATCTGCGAAGACATTTCATGTATTTTATTCACACCTTGCCACGTTTTCTTTCAGCAAACAACATGAACAAAATGTTTTTAACGAATATTATGAATTCTTGGAACTCGGGATGCTGAATTGATTCTTGCCAAATGACACATTTAAACTACTATGTTGCTTTAACTACCTACCCACATAGCTGTAACTTACCCCGCTGCTCTAATCAAACCTCCTACTGAGGTGACAGAAAAAGCAGCTTGCGCACCTGACTTCAGGCGGGGAGAATGTGAAACATGAAAATGAAATCCGGCGCTCAAACAGCTGTGGAGTGTTACCTGAGTCTGATAGCTGTCCTGCAGGGAGCCCAGGTGCTTCAGGAAGCTCATTCCCAACCCGCACCACCTCTCGGCCTCGGGATAGTGGGCTAGGCTGTAGAGCTGGATTCCCATATTCCATGCTCGGGTTAGCAGCCACAGGATCTCCAGTTCTGGAAAGTCCTCGGGCTATGTGAGAAAGGAGGAATGGATCAGATGTTTAAGCTTAATTTTTATACACTCACAAAATGCTGAAAACTACAAAAAACTACACTAAAAATGCTGGGTTATAAACAACCCAACTTGGGTTATTTGGCAACCCAGCGCTGGGTAAATATTGGACAGAACACATGCTGGATTTTAAATGTTTTTACCCAACATGCTGGGTTGTTTTATTTAAATCAACTATTGTTTAAAAGTGTTTATATTGCTGGCTTAAAATTGGCTGGAAATTAAAAATCACAGAATTATAGAGACAGCCACAATAATCAAAAGATGAACATTTATTATTAAGCGAGAACACCCACTGACAAAAAATATAAGTCTAATTGAATTTATTTAGGAGAATACGGCGTAATTTTTACAATGTGTCATCAGTCGGCCAAATAGGCAGCACTGAATGTAAACAATGGCAATGAACCAAACCAAACTTGCATATTTTGCTGGTTATTGCTACTGAAAATGATCAATTATTGTCATGTTTTGGGCTGTACTAATTGGTCAGTACTGTAGACTAACAAAATTATAACAAATCAAGAAGAGTGCAAGAAGAATGCGTTTGTGGTTGGTCAAACTCAACCAGGATTTCCGGGGCAAGAATCTTGCCAACGTTTGTGTTTGTTCTTATCACTTCTGGTCAGGTAGGTGAAATATTAGGCTAATATTTGAATTACTACTGCTTGTATGTGTCTTTACCACCTATTAACTTTAGTTTGTCAAACTATTGCGTCCTTTTCTGCTTACTAAGTCCTTCTCTATATGATTTAGCAGCTTCCACGCGTTTTTTCCCGTAGTTTAGACAGCATAAATTAGCAGAACAACATATTTAGTAGCACATTAACTGCAATCCATGCTGTTGCTTACATCCGAGTATCATCAATATGGCTGTGATTTTGTAACTGATCAAACCGTGACGCAAGTGCAAACCCTCCATATTACATACCGTAAACTTGTTGAACAATCATTTTAGAAATAAGAAATGTAACACTTAAAATTAGCATTTTAATTGAAGTGTATTCAACCATTCTCTGTAATCTTTTTTCAACAAAATAGTGATAATTCTCCTGCTGGTGTGTTGGTGATCCGGGCTGCTGTTCACCCGACGGAACTATGAATCTCGGCTGAGTAGAAAAAAATTAAATTCCAAGACTTTAAAGACTTTTCAAGCACTACTTTTTTGATTGTTCAAGGACTTCAATCAGAGATCTTACTTTTAACAATGTCTTCCATTTCAATTTCTAAAAAAAAAAATGGATAAATAAAAATATACAAATAAAAATAACAAAAATAAAGTTAAACACATGCTAAGTATTACTACTAAAAGTATTACAAAGTATACTCCACTTTTGCTATAGTAAAACCACTGTTATTTTTCTTAAAGGATCTGTATTAGTGTATACTTTCTTTCCTTTTTTGTTTTTATAACTATACTGTCATGGTTTGATTAAAGAAAATCTAAAAAAAAAAAATACGCTCCGAATCCCAATCTGAATCAAATGATTCACGAACCCGCACCGAATCCCGATCTGAATCAAATGATTCGCGAACTCGCACCGAATCCCAATTTGAATCAAATGACTCGCGAACCCACTACAAAGTTCCGATCTAAATCAAATGATTCACAATCCACGCTCTGAATCCTCGCTAAATGATACACGAATCTGTTCTGATCTAAATCTAATAACTGGCGATTCGCGCCCGAAATCCCTGACCTGAATGAAATGATTCGCGATACGCAATTTGAAGTCCCGATTTGAAACAAACGATTCGCGATACGCATGGTGACGCAATGTTTTAACTGATTCGGAGTTTCGAAAAGCTATATTTCACCCATTACTACGTGCTATTTAAAATCATCACGAGCAATGTCGAAAGTCAAAAATGAATTGCTCTTTTAATTTGATCTGGTTTTTGCTAGTGAATCGCTTGCAATGAATAGAGGTCACGAGTTTGAATCAATCGGAGCGGTTTCAGTGTATATGACTCAATTGATTTGGTTCACCTGTTCCTCTTTTCGCATCTTCAGCCATGTTTACACGACACTGTCAGTACTACAACTTGCTTAGCTCGGTTGTCTTCTGAAATGAACTGAAATACGCGAAAAAGGTATGATGTTTTTTTTTTTTTTTAATTGCATGAATTTTGCGTAAAAAGATATGTGCTTATTGACAGAATTAAAGATTTATTACATAGATACATTGTTTTTCAATAATTCAAGCACTTTTCAAATACCTCTTCAGGAATATTGCTATTTTTAATGGTTTTCCAGGCCTTCAATTTCAGTAAGTCAAATTGAAGTGTACAAACGTTGTTAGATACCAAAAACTACCCTGCACCTGGGTAAAAAATATTAAAAATAACCCAATAAAATGACCCAGCAGGTTGAACCCAGCATTTGGGTAAAAAAATAACCCAGCATTCTTAGAGTGTATCAATGGTATCATGAAGGTCACGAATTTAGAATAGCACCCTGATGCTTATGCAAGTTTTCTGCAACGCTAGTTCGAGATAAAGGATGCGGGCGAGATTTTCAAATTAGCATCCAAATTGGCAGGAAGAAGCTGGTGAATGGAGCATCTGCTAAGTGAGGCATAACTAAAAGCCCATTGACAGAAACAGGAGATTCTTTCAAAGATGGGGATAATTGCGGGGCTGAGCTGCAGCGGGTCGTGTGTGACGGCTGCTGAGTCACCCTAACCAACTCACTGCGGTTGCTATGATGGAAAGAGCTTCCTCATAGTAGCCCCACACTTCCTCCAACACGCAGGGCTGCACCTCGGACACGCCGCTCGGCAGGGTCAGCTGAATCAGGCTGTGTAAACAGTTGCTGTGACACACACATATATAAGGTGTGTGTCATATAAGGAACCATTCCCTGTTTTCTGTTATCTAGCAGTGTGGTATCATTACTGTCTAACGAATGCAAGACTAGTCTGACCTGCAGCGCGTGAAGTCGACCTGTGGCTGTTTCCTGTGCAGAGACAAGGCGATCCTCAGTGCTTTCTTGCAGAGAACAGGGAAATGGGCTGGTGGTTCCATCGCCAGGACTGTAGATACAAAGTACAGGAGCATCAGAGATTATAATGACATTTTACACACTACCATTTCAAAGTTCAAAGTAAGATTTTTTAAATGTTTTATGCTCACCATGAACGCATTTATTTGATGAAAAGTAAGTACAAATATTTTAAAGTGCAGAAAATTTGTTTTTTATTTAAATATATATTAAAATGCAATTTATTTGTGATGGCAAAGCTGGATTTTCAGCATTACTTGTCTTCAGTGTCACATGATCCTTTAGAAATCATTCTAATATGCTGATTTAGTGCTCAAAAATCATTACAATCAATGTTGAAAACAGTCATGGTTCTTAATATTTTTATTGAAACTGTAATATATTTTGGTCAAAATAACAGCATTTACTGGTAATAAAAATCTTTTGTAACATTAGAAATCCTTGCTGGCAATGTTTTTTATTAATTTAACACACCCTTGCTGAATAAAAATATTCTGTTCTTTCAAAAATAAATAAATAAATAAATAAAATAATCTTGACCCCAAACTTTTGAATGGTAGTGTATATTCACACATTCAGTCAGAATTTCATCATCCATAAATTCTTTAAATATTCCCATCTTTAAAATGGGGTGTTATTGTTTTAGAAGCTGACCTGCCATTATTTCCAGCAGTTTGGTCTCCACGTGATCTAGTTCCAAAACTGATTCGAACACCGATTCAAGCTTTGGATCATTTAATTTAGCCCGGACTTCAAACTCATACAGCAGCAATAACGTGTCGGTTTTGTCTTTGGAGGAAGTGCCTGATGAGGAAAGAATGTGCCATAAACATGTTTACAATCCTTGTCATTCTGGACAAACAGGTAGAATCTGTATTTCAAATCCATCCTTTGTAAAAGAATGAAAATAGTAAGTGACACCTGATGATTTGATGGTCGTACAGATCTCTTTACAGAGCTGGATGTGCTCTAGAGTCTGGGTCAGGAGCTCAGTCTGAAACACAGAAGATATAAAGCACTGCACCCTCTGCTGGTTAGTTAAGGTAACAAGGAAAAACTGAGATTAGAGAACATGTGGAGCGTGTTTCTCAAAACTTTCCAACTCCAAGGTCTCCTATTGTCAAAAATAATACTGAAAAACCCCCTCAAGGGCTTTGATATTTGCTTTTGTACTTCTGCTTGTTTTCTTTAACAAAATGAAGGGCTGTCAATATATATTAAAATAATCAGGAGCAATTTTATTTGTTGTTAGAATTACAAATAATAAACGTACATTACCAGTCAAAAGTTTTTGGACAGTACAATTTTTAATGTTTTCTAAAGACGTTTCTTCCGCTCACCAAGCCTGCATTTATTCCAATATATTGATCCAAAATACAGAAAAATTAATATTATTAAATATTTTTACTAAATGCTGTTCTTCTAAACTTTCTATTCATCAAAGAAACCTGAAAAAAATTCTACTCTGCTGTTTTCAACATAATAATAAAAATAAATGTTTTTTTGTGAGCAGCAAATCAGGATATTAGAATGATTTCTGGAGGATCATGTGACTGGAGTAATGATGTTCAAAATTCAGCTTTGAAATCACAGGAATAAATTAAATTAACAGTTATTTTAAATAGTAAAAGTATTTCAAAATGTGACTGTTTTTGCTGTACTTTGGATCAAATAAATGCAGGCTCGGTAAGCAGAACAGACGTTAAAAAAAAAAAAAACATCAAAAATCTTACTGCTCAAAAACTTTTGTTGTTGTGGTAAATATTACATATGCATAAAAATAATATAATTTTGCAACCCTCAGAAAAGTGGTTCTCAGTCAGGGGGTCAGAGCCCACTAGAGGGCCTAAACAAACTAAGGGGGCCACAATATGACTTAAAGGACAATACAAGCAGTAAAATAAGCTAAATTAACCAAAAAGTAAGATATTTCTTAATTAATTCACCGCCTCAAAAACAGTTTATAACGGTAAACCTGGACATATGATGTTGCCGAATGGACAAGTCATACAAATTTATTGAATTATTAAAACATTTTTATAATGATTTTTTTTATTGAGGATCCTTATCCTCATCCTTTGTGCTGTATATCACGAATGACTGGGAAAATCATTGGTTGAAAAGAATGGGAACCTTTAAAGGGACCGTTCACCCCAAAATTAAAATTTTATCATCATTTAATCAACCTGACCTGACATCTAAACCTGTATGAGTTTGTTTTTTTCTGCTGAACACAAAGAAGATATTTTGAAGAATGTTGGTAATCAAACAGTTGCTGGTAGCCACTGACTTCCATAGTATGGTTATCAACATTCTTCAAAATATCTTCTTTTGTGTTCATTTATTTTTGGGTGAACTATCCTTTGTTCAACTTCTAAAATCCTGACATTTCATTTACAGAAACTAGGAGTGTTTGGCCTTTAAATAGTGTTGTGGACAACAGAAGGCATTGGACTGTTGAGAAAATTACTGAAGCCCACTAGTCACTGGGGATAGTTCACCCAAAAATGAACATTCTGTCATTAATTGCTCATCCTCATGCTGTTCCAAACCTGTTAGACATTTATTTATCTTCAGAACACAAATTAAGATGTTTTTAATAAAATCCAAGAGCTTTCTGACCCTATTAGAATGAAATGTCACATCAGTGGTCCAAATTTAATTTTATGAAGCAACAAGAATACTTTTTTTACTCCTGCATTTTTTTTTAAAATATCCTCATTTGTGTTCTGAAGATGAACAAAGGTCTCATGTGTTTGGAACAT
Source organism: Labeo catla (assembly GCA_012976165.1). Taxonomy (NCBI): domain Eukaryota; kingdom Metazoa; phylum Chordata; class Actinopteri; order Cypriniformes; family Cyprinidae; genus Labeo; species Labeo catla. The sequence goes on along the minus strand of VONZ01000262.1, from coordinate 711,672 downwards.
GAGGGTGAGTAAGTAATGACAGAATTTTCATTTTTTGGTAAACTAACCCTTTAAGAAAGCAAAAAGGAATTTCACTTAGAATTCCCTTGATATCATCAGGCATTTAAACATACAAATTCAGCTCATATTTAGAATTTGTACAGTGTCAAGTTTCATACTTCAGGCTCCACTGTGTCTTTAAAAAGCAAGCAAACGCCTCTTGCCTACTGGTTATTGCTTAATCAGGTGGAAATGATGAACTGCTAAAAACGAGTAAGTGATCCACCTGTTGCTCAGTGTGATCAGAGCTCCTGCAGATCTCCAGAGACGCAGCAGCAGCCATCAGCAGACACGTCTTCTGCCCCATCAACACACCTCGGTCTGGTGTGCACAGCTGCGACAGCTGCCCAGCCAGAGAGAACTTACGTTAACTACACTTAACTACAGCTACGGCAACAGCATGAGGATTTGCGTAAAAGTGATTATGAACTAGCCTACAGCTACTAAGAGGAACTGTGCTTGAACTTACCTGGAAGGAGAGAAGAAAGAAATCCCTCATCCTCACATGACTGTGTTCACACTGCAGGGCTGAGTTCCACGCTGGCAAAAAAGACAACCTCATCACAACACATACACATCAATCAAACATAACCAAAAATAGGTTAATGTCTCAAAAAGCTTGAGGTTTAGGAATAAAGCACCAATTCTCCTGAACCAGTTGGCGTCTTCTGAATGCTGCTGTGCTCCGTGGCCATGAATATGGCTGGTTTGTGATAATTTCTGAAGAGCTGTAAATTCAGTGTTCATACAGTAAATCAGTGTGGAAAAACATGATTGATCGTATTGAAAGATGATGGTTAAATGTACCTGTTTTCAGGTAAGACAAGAGGACATCCAAGTTGACATTCCTGTTACAACAGCAGATTGTGAGAAATGGAGATGCAGCTTTTGCTGAATGTGTTAGAATTGTGCACTACTGATCTACTAACCTGTTTTCCTCACTGGTGTTTTCCATTGCTGAAAGAACAAGTCGTACTAAACACCTAAAAAAGAAAGATAGGGAAACAATGTTTCTCTAGTAGAGATATTTGATAGTTGTGCTCCTGATATAAGCATTATGGGCTGAAGCTCAGGGTCAAAGGTCAAAGCAAATGTGTGACTGACCTCAAGGCAGTGAGGATTTGAGCAACATCTTGTGAGTGTTCACACAGACTCTCTAAGGCTTTGATGGCTATTTCCTGCTGCTCATGCTGTGGTGAAAAATCACTGCTGAAATCTTTCAATTACGTGACATAATAAAGAAATAGTTCACTTCCAGAACAAAAATTTACAGATAATGTACTCACCCCGTTGTCATCCAAGATGTTCATGTCTTTCTTTTACCAGTAGTAAAGATATTATGTTTTCTGAGGAAAACATTTAAGGATTTCTCTCCATATAATGGACTCCTATGGTGCCCCTGAGTTTGAACTTCCAAAATGCAATTTGCAGCTTCAAAGAGCTCTAAACAATCCTAGCCGAGGAAGAAGGGCTTTATCTAGTGAAACAATTGGTTCTTTTCTAAAAAAAAAAAAAATTACAATTTACATACTTTTTAACCTCAAACGCTCGTCTTATCTAGGTCTGCGTGAACTTCTTTTTTTCCAGGTCAGTACAGTTAGAGTGTGTTGAAATACTCCCATCTCATTTTCTCTTCCAACTTCAAAATCGTCCTGCATCGTCCTGAGAGTTTTTCAACATACCCTAACTGTCTTGAACTGGAAAAAACAGAGTTCAGGCAGACCTTGACAAAGCATTTGAGGTTAAAAAGTATAGAAACTGTAATTTAAAAAAAAAAACTGATCGTTTCACTAGACAAGACCCTTCCTCGGCTGGGATCCTTTAGAGCCCTTTGAAGTGGCGTTTAAACTGCATTTTGGAAGTTTAAACTCGAGGGCACCATAGAAGTCCATTATATGGAGAGGAATCCTTAAATGTTTTCCTCAGGAAAACATAATTTCTTTACGACTGAAGAAAGAAAGACATGAACATCTTGGAAGACAACGGGGTGAGTAAATTTTTGTTCTGGAAGTGAACTACTCCTTTAACCAAACTAAAAGGCACAGTGACTGCTCTTACCTTTATTGTGTTGAAATATACAGAATAAATGGTAAGAGATAAGTCACAAGTATCTTAAATAATGTGGCTAACCTCGAGGGCGATCTGTGCGGCCAGGCTGAGGAGGTTTGCGGCAGCGTTCTCAGTCACTAGCAGTCTTTCCTCACTGGTGACCGGATTTTGAGCCAGAGCGCCAATCTCTCTCAGAGCCACGGCAGCTTATTAACACATTAAAGACAGATATTCACATTAGTTTTTATCTACTGTGTTTTCAAATAATTTTACAATGATTTCTGGTGCTGATTTCTATTTGTGACATTACTGTTCAAAAGTTTGGGGTTGGTAGAATTTTTAAATCTTTTTGTCTTTTTTTGTACTTTTTAACCACAAATGCTCGTCTTGCACCTTACGCATGTCTTCATGTGTCTTCGCGCATTACGTAATAACGTTGGAAAGGTCACACGTGGTTAGTTCTTTGTCTGTGGATTTCGTTTCAATAATGTAGGGTAGGGCGAAAAACGTTGTCCGACATCGTTTTACCTTTTTTTTGTAAAGTATGTTTCACTTTCTTTGCATGTTTGCTTTATAAACACTGGGTCGGTACCATTATATGGTGCAAAATCCTGGAATGTTTTCCTCAAAAACTTTACTTTCCATGGCTATTTTGTAGTAAGGCACTTCCTCTCCATTACCTTTCTCTGCATTGTTATCCAGTACAGCAATCTTGTAGATATTGAACTGTGTGAAAATGTTGGTTGGATCAATCCTTGCTGCTGCTTCTATAGCCTCTTTGGCCTTTAACAAGAATTTAACAATGTGGCAACTTTCACGACAAACATGTATTTATGAAAACTTGTGTCAGTGTAATGAGGGGTTACCTTTTCAAGTTGTTGCAGGTGCAGGAAACAGGAGGCTCGGTTTCTTTGCAGTTTAGCGAGGTTCTGATCCAACTCACCTGCTCTGTAGAAGCTCAGTGAGTAGTTATACCACTGCAGAGCTTCAGAATAGTTCTTGGCCTGTACAAGACAACACACATGACAGCTGTCTCCCTGAACTCAAACTAACAAGCTCTACTTGATTCATTGTGGAAAAACATACCCACACAATATCATACATTTTCTATACTGATTGTGGGGGGAAATCTCTTTCTTTACACACTATTTTGGGTGAAGTATTATTTTTCTTTTCAAAGAAATGTGTATTTTTATTCAGCAAGGATGCATTAAATTGACCAAAAGTGACAGCAAAGACATTTATATTATTGCAAAATATTTCTATTTCAAATAAATGCTGTTTTTTTTAACTTTCTATCAAGGAATCCTGAGGAAAAAAATTTATCATGGCTTTCACAAACATATTAAGCAGCAAAACTGTTTTTATCTTTGATTATAAATGTTTTTGAGCAGCAAATCAACATATTAGAATGATTCCTGAAGGATCATGTGACACTTAAGACTAGAGTAATTTTTAAAAATATATAAAAATACAGTTATTTTAAACTTATTTTGAAATCTTATTTCACAATATCAGTGGTTTAACTGCTATAACTGCTAACCAATATCAGTGGTTAAACTGCTATGCATGGAGAGTGGGAAGTGTATATTTTAAACATACAAAACTGATGTAGTACTTCAAAGTTTTTGGAAGCTCTGTCCCACAGAAGAAGGTGGAGAGATGATAGAGTCTGAGGTGCTAGTTGTTTTCCAGTGTAATGTCCTAGAAAACAATAATTGAACACACAATTCAGTAAGAATTGTTTCATTCTATGGCATTAAACACATTCTTGGTTACTAACATTGAATAAAAATTACCCGTAATAGCATCCTCAATCTTCTGCTTGGCCAGCAGCTCTTTGTCCCACTGCAGCAGCAGCTCTATATGCATGAGCAGAGCAGAGCCCAGGTCAGGAGATGACTCAAAGTGCTGACACACCCTCTTCAGGAAGTCAAAAGCCAGAGCCTCCCTGAAAAAAACAACATGTCAGTGTTTCTGTTACGCCTGGCCTTTCGACAGGTTTCAAGATGATTTTTTGTGCCTGTTTAGAGAGATGAGAGATCATACCTGTTCTCTTCCACAAGCAGTTTTACTATGTTCAAGCACACTTCCAGAGGAACCTCACTGTTTAGTAGCTCTGACAGCCCTGATGTGGGAAAGGAACATGTTTAGATGGGACATACTATCCAAAACTAAAATAAGCAGAGATACCAGGCTCACCGGATTTTACTGCATCATCTGGGCTGTGGCTTTTAACTAGGATATGGATCTTCAGATAGAGGCCTGACAACTGCATATGCTCCTAAAAAGAAAAATGAAATGGCCAAAGGTAAAAACAGCATGGCGTGTGTACTGGAGCCAAATGTGATGGTCTGCTTTGACAAGATTTGGTTGCACTAGGAATGTTTTACCTTATTAGCCAAGCTCACAGCATGAAGAGCTTTCTCCAGGTACTTCTGACAGTCCCACTCCAAATAAACTTTTGCAAGAAGTCTCAAAACTTTGGCCTGAGAGAATGAGAGGTAAGATTACAAATGCAAAAAAGTATGTGAATACAACGAAAATCTGATTTCAATTTAAATATGGAAATACACAGAAAGTTGTAGGATTTGGACTTCATGACATTAAATGTGATTGTTCATGAATAAGTTCAGTTGCTTTTTCACTATATTCATTATGCTGATTATATGCGCTACCAGTCACAAGTTTTTGAACAGTAACATTTTTAATGTTTTTTTAAATAAGTCTCTTCTGCTCACCAAGCCTGCATTTATTTGATCCAAAGTACAGCAAAAACAGTTTTACTATATTTTTACAGTATTTTTTTACTATTTAAAATACCTGTTTTCTATTTGAATATATTTTAAAATGTAACTTATTCCTGTGATCAAAGCTAAATTTTCAGCATCATTACTCCAGTCTTCAGTGTCACATGATCCTTCAGAAATCATTCTAACGTGCTGATTTGCTTTTCAAGAAACATTATTATTATTATTATTATTATTATTATTATTAATATTATCATCATCAATATTTAAAACAGTTGAGTACATTTTTTGCAGGATTCTTTGAAGAATAGAAAAGATCCAAAGATCAGGATCAGCATTTATTTAAAAATAAAAAGCTTTTGTTAAATTGGTCATGCTAAAAAAAATTATACTCTGCAGTTTTCAACATAATAATAATAATAATAATAATAATAATAAATGTTTTTTGAGCAGCAAATCAGAATATTAGAATGATTTCTGAAGGATCATGTGACTGGAGTAATGATGCTAAAAATTCAGCTTTGAAATCACAGGAATAAATTACATTTTAAAATATATTCAAATAGAAAACAGTTATTTTAAATAGTAAAAATATTTCAAAATTTTACTCTTTTTGCTGTACTTTGGATCAAATAAATGCAGGCTTGGTGAGCACCTTAATAGCTGTAAATTTAAATTTCTAATAATATTTCTTACTTGCATCTCAGATCCTGGTGAGTACTTCACGTTCATCTTGCCTATATCATAACTTTGGCTGAAATGCAGAACAAGAATATATGCAAGGAATAGTGTAAATACTTAATTATAGCATTACCAGCATTACTATATTGTAGTATTACAAAAGTTAAACAAAATTTTAAAACACATTAAAATACAAAACAATTACTTTCAATTGTAATAATATTTTACAGTATTACAATTTTTAACTGTATTTTTGATCAAATAAATGCAGGCTTGGTGAGCATAAGAGACTTCTTTCTGACCCCAAGCTTTTGAACAATAATGTTTATTACAGAGATCACTACCTTAGCCAAAATGTGCTTTCTTCATGCTTTCCCTGGCTGTAAGTGTCGGTCCCAAAGTTGTAACAGAGGAGAGAGAGATAACCAGTCTAAGGGAAATTTCACAAAAGATTTTTTTTTTATTTCCTTTTTATAGTTTGCATTTTCTAAATCTCTCTCTCAAATCATATTAAAAAAACAACGACACCACTTGACACGCCGACAGCAACAGATTGTTCACCTCTTTAGGAAGACGAAGAAGCATTTCTTTACATCGCTGTATGCATGAAACTGCCTCTTGATGCTGCCCTTGAGAAACTGCCTATTGAGACAACAGAAAATATTTTTTTTAAAAAGTAAACATTTTGTGTAAACTGTAAAAACTTTGCCGTAATCTGCTAACTTACTCAAATAATTAATACTTGCATTTTATTATGCACATTTGATCTAGTGGTTTTAGAGTATTTAGACATTCATTTTAAGCTCTATAGTCAATGGACATGCTAAGAAATCTCTGCTCACAGATTCAGCTTGATATGACAAAACCCGCAGCAAGTCTTTCTCTATGTCTCCCTTTGGTGTGTTTATATCTGCTGCACAATCTCCATTGGAAGTGAGTTTGCTGTAAAGAGTCTCCAGGCTCTGTGAAAGTAGCATATTTTTAGTGTCTTATTCTCAAAACCGCTACTAATGAGAATAATAATCATGGATTTTTTCAATTTTCTAATATCCATTGGCTGCATATGATTTTTTTTATTTATTTATTTTTGCATATACAAACAGTCAAAAGTTTTTGAACAGTAAGATTTTTAAAGTTTTTTAAATAAGTCTTTTCTACCAACCAATTTCTATTTATTTGATCCAAAGAACAGCACAGTTTTTTATTTGAATGTATTTTAAAATGTAATTTATTCCTGTGATTTTAAAGCTGAATTTTTAGCATCATTACTCCATGATCCTTCAGAAATCGCTTTAATATTTTGATTTGCTGCTCAGTAAACATTTATTATTATTATTATGTTAAAAAAAAAACTGAGTAAAATTTTTTCATATTTCTTTGATGAATATAAAGTTTAGAAGAACATTTATCTGAAAAAGAATTTTTTGGTAACATTATAAATGTCTTTATCATCACTGTTGATCAGTTCAAAGCATCACTGCTAAATAAAAGTATTACATTTTATAATTTTCCCAGAAAATAAGCTTTTGAATGCTATAATGTATAATGTTACAAGCCTTTTATTTCAGATAAATGCTGATCTTTGTATCTATTTATCAAAGAACCCTGAAAAAAATGTGCTCAACAGTTTTAAATATTGATGATGATGATAATAATAAAAAAATTATAATAACAATAATTTTTTTTAACAACAAATCAGCATATTAGAATGATTTCTAAAGGATCATGTGACACTGTAGACTGGAGTAATGATGCTGAAACTTTAGCTTTGATCACAGAAATAAATTACATTTTAAATATATTCAAATCGAAAACACTTATTATAAATAGTGAAAATATTTCAAAATTTTACTGCTTTACTGTACTTTGGATCACACAAATGCAGGCTTGGTGAGCAGAAGAAACTTCTTAAAAAAACATAAATCTTACTGTTTAAAAACTTTTGACTGGTAGTGTACATGCAAATATATATATATATATATATATTATTTGTGAGATTGCATCCATACTGTACGTACATTGACAGCAAGGCTCAAAAAATCATCAGCAGCTTTGGGTTGTTTACAATCAAGCCATGTTCTTCCTGTTTTACTTGCCATCTGAGGAAGACATTACAGAGTTACTGTTAACTTATATATACAGTATTAAAATAAGCCGGAAACAAATAATAAAAATGAACAAATCTACTGTGGGACAAGCTTAATAGGTGCTAAGCTGCTGGAAATAGTGAGCAAAAATAGATTTCACTAACCAGTATCTGCTTGCGAACAATATTCTCTGATGGGTTCTCAGGCCCGCATGAGTACAGCAGTCTGCATGCCACATGACGCACTAAAACGTGCAGGGAGTTAAACAAATTTGTAGTTTATTAAATACTTGACATCTGTGCAAACATCTGGAGATAGACTTTTAAACTTTCTTTTGTTGGTACAGGAAAAAAAACTATATGACAGAAAACAGAAAGACAGATGGATTGGCAGATACATTAATAGAGAGATACAATAACAAACAGACTGAAAACCTTTGGCCTTTTGCTCTTCTGTAATAGTTGAGCCACCACGTTTGGTCACAGCCCAGTTCCACAGTTGTATGGCGATTTCCTCCATCTACAAAATATTGAAATATTTATTAAAGATTAAACCACACTTCTACTAAGCTTCGTGTCACTATTTAGAATAAATAAATAAAATTAAGTACGAGAAAAAGACTTCGCCACATAAGACAGAAAAAAATAACACATGATCTCTTCTGGCTTCCGTAGATTTCAACTGAGCTGGGCATTACACACCTGTGAATCCTGTAGTTTTACTGCTCCATCTAGAGTTGAAATCGCTTTAAAGAGAGTCTCAATCACCTCATCCAAATCTGAACTGATCTCTCTGTGGAGAAGTTTCTCTGACAGGTCTGTGAAAGATAACACGAAACAGTTTCAAGTACTGTGCTAAATCACTTCATGACAAGGTAAGCTAAAGTAATTAAAACAGATAATACTAAAATTACTAATAGTATCCATAAGAGATCAATTATTTTATAAATGTGGGTAACAGCTAATAACTGTCGGAGCTAGCTAACGTTACCACATATCTTCCAATTGCCACAAAATAGATTCTTACTTTTTACATCGACAACAAACTGCTCCATATTACGGTACAGAAGACGAAACGTCGAAAAATGTAATTTTAAACTAAGTGATTTATTTTGTCAGTTTTTTCTGTTTGTCAGTGACAGAAACACGACCCCTCGCGACCGTCAACCGCCAAGAAAACGCTCTGGGACTCGCTGCCGTACGAATGTAATACCGCGGTATGACCACAAGGTGGTGTCTCATACTCGGTTATGTATTTACTGTCATTCACAGCTCCCTCACATATTTCATATTCAGATTTAAGAAACTTTATTGACGTGGTAAAACAAATCCTATCATTGCTACAACAATAAAATAAATTATAAAATAAAATCTTTTTATTTACTTTTTAGTAACATGTCAGATTAAAAATTGGACTTTGCATAATAATATTAATAATAATAATACTATTATATAAAATATATAAACTAAAAGACAGATGTAAATCAAAAATCAAAGAACTATAAATGGAGAACTACTCCTTTCAAGCGTTCACAGCTGCAGTATATTCAGAATTGTCAACTCTATCCTGTTGAAGGATTTGGGCATAATGGTATAATAGTATTGTTTAAGCATAATATTCATCACCTTCTGGTAGTTAGAACCTCATTCACCCCCAAGAAAGTATGTGTTGATAACACTGGCGTTTTTGTTTTAACAGGGGAGGTCATTGTTGAGCTGAAGGAAAGAGCTCAAGCTGCGTACATAGAATCGCTTGTGGACTCTCTTATTGTGTTCACTGCACTAGATTCAAAAATAAGATGTCTTAAAAGCCCACTCCTCTCAGTGCTTGGCTTCCTGCAATTGTTTCTTCCTGGCTCTTATCTAGCCACCGTGCTGGCCTGAGGGAAATGTGATCAGTTCAGAGGGCTTGATTGCACAGGCGAAAGAAAAAACAAACATGATCCCTATGACATTTGGTCAGAGAGATGCACACAAGATTTCCTAAAGTCTGATACATAAATAATATAAAAATAATAATAAACAGGCATATTTATACATTTGTGCCAGATTCAAAAATACCTCACCTCACAGTTCTACTTTGGGATGAAAGGTCGTTAGTAAGCTGAATATTATTGTGTAGCATGATTATCGTATATAACTATGAAATTATGATGAAATCATAAACATTAAAAATAATCATAACATGCAAAAAACATTGCAAAAAATGGTTTATGAAAATCACCAAAAATAGGACAAAATAACTAGTTTCGTAACTATTTAAAAATATATATATATTTTGTTCCATAAAGACAATAAAATACGATTTATATAATTTATATAAATATAAGTGACATCCCACTTCATCAAAATTAGGTTGAAATGACTAAATCCTTAACATTAGCTGCTTGTTTCTTTAAATTATTTCATTTTGTATTGTATAATCTTTCATATATATAAAACATTGCAAAAAAATGGTATACGAAAATCACACCTCATCAAAAATAGGACAAAATAACTAGTTTTATAACTATTTTTTTTAAAATAAATAAATAAATAAATAAATAAAATATTTTCTTCCACAAAAACATTGCAGAATAAAATATGACTGATATAATTTATATAAATATAAGCAACATCCCACTTCAATTAGGTTGAAATGACTAAATCCTTGACATTAGCTGCTTGTTTCTTTAATTATTTGTATTTTATAATAATCTGTTTGTGTATATATATATATATATATATATATATAACATTACAAAAAAGGGTTTATGAAAATCACACCTCATTAAAAATAGGACAAAATAACTAGTTTCATAACTATTTTTAAATAAATAAATAAAAATAAAATATTTTATTCCACAAAGCATTGCAGAATAAAATATGAATTATATAATTTATATAAAAAGTGTCATCCCACTTCATCAAAATTTGGTTGAAATGACTAAATCCTTATCATTAGCTGCTGTTTCTTTGCATCACAGAAGTAAATAACCCAGTAAACTGTTATCACTGGCTCTTACATTATCACATTAATCACATTATCCTCCAATCAATGTGAAGAAAACCTCATGTCTCACTAACCTTTCACCTCATCAGTGACAAACTGTATTAAACTTTTAATTTCTGTTTAGCAGATTTAACATCCTGTGCATTTGAAATAATATAGATGGAAGGACATGAATGGACAATGGGCTGCCGTACGTTGCGGGGAGCATGTCCCCATTTGTAGCATCAAAAAGACAAACCGTCGGTGGTGCATCCCATGGGGTGTTGGAAGGTGAAAAGAAACCCCATGATTATTTACTTTGATATAAAATTAGCAGCGCATCCTGTTGCAGAAGTTAAAAATAAACCCTGTAAATGTTTTTCCAAGGTATTTTGACTGATATGTTATCAGACAATGCCTGTTTACCTTTGCACCTAGATATTTAGGGACTGCTGGAGTTTGGAAGATTTTAGTTTAAAACACTGGTGAAAACCTCTTCACATTCATAGAGGCATTTAGGTGGGATATTTCACTGAGATAAATCTTTAATTTAATTAACATAAATCTTTAATTTAATAAGACAAAAACACCACAAACATTCACTATTGCTAAACAAAATATCTTAATCGATATCTGTAGGTCAAAGCAGGAAAAGCGCGCGGAGTGAACTAGGAGTATCGCTGCAGGGTTACTATGGTGACGTTGAGTCCTTCCGTCTCAGCTTCACTCATATAAAGCCTTGGAGAGGGAAAAGCCCAGCAGAAAAGCCAAAGGCAGTGGTGTGTGGTTTATCAGTCGGTTGGCGTTAGTTCTTTTCATCGTTATATTATTGTTAGTCCGTCTAGTTTTTGACATTTCATTCACTCAGTTGTAGGAAGGAAGAGCAAACGTCGCACCTGCCCTCGGGAGTAGTTTGGAGCTGCTCCGTTCGCGTACTGGGGCAGACGCAGTACCATGCGATACCTTTACAGTCACTGACAGACTACGAGAGGTGTTTTCATTCCAGAGGCATCAGTGAAAGAACAATCTCTGTCATATCAACGGGAACTATACACCAGGAGAACCTACAGTAACTTACTCGGACTATTATAGCCCCAACTAAATACAAAGTGACAGCTGACTGAACGGAATATACTTAGGAACGGTATTTTAACGGACGAAATGAGTCCTGTTCAAACCTCAGTCAAAGGCGTCATCACTTTCCAGCTGCTTCTTAATGTCTTCTCAAGTGGTAAGTTGCGCTTTTTTTCATTTTACTGCGCGTAAAGTGAAGCTTTCTATGAGCTTCTGTTGTACAGATGCGGTTTGAAGTTCAGTTGTTAACTTTATGGACATTTGCTGGTCTGTATGTAAATGGATGAAAACAAATGTGACCCTGAACCACAAAACCAGTCATAAGGATCATTTTTTTAAAACTGAGATTTATACATCACCTGAAAACTGAATAAATAATATTTATATTGATGTGTGGTTTGTTAGGATAGGAAAATATTTGACCGAGATACAACTATTTGAAAATCTGGAATCTGAGGATGCAAAAAAGAGTGATTAATTTTTTTTACACCCTTTTTGTACTAGATGTCTTATCTGAACGCATTGAATTTACAGATGTGATTTTGTATATGTTCATTTTATAGAAATATTACAATTAATACTTTTTTCTACTTTGATGTCATTGGCTATGTTCTCAAAACTAAATGAGCTGCCTATATATTTTTTGATGCAACATTTTGGGGATCTTTTGTGCCAAATGCATTGTAAGAACTTATTTTGGGGTCCAAATTTTGTCTTAGTAGGCAGTTCACTGAGTTTTGAGACCAAGTCATCAGCACTCTGGACTTCGGCACTAAATGAAACGCTCAACTAGAAAGCAGGAGGTGATCTAACCCTGCTGGGGCTTAAATTCTTTTACTGACGTTTGCTCATTTTTCTGGGGACCCCAGTCATTTCGGAGACCCCCCCAATCACCACAGCTAATGATGAAGAACAGTAGGGCAGTGAGCGCCTCTTGCATTCCTCCATCATCTGGGACTAGTTGGTTAATCCAAGTCATTATGTGACACACATTGTGTTTGAAATATCAGGTGTGTTTTTGTTAACATTCAAAACAGTTTATTGTGAATAGCTAGTATGGGCACATCTCCAGTTTCAGTGTTGTTCTGAATATGTGTTTATAAGAGAAAGTATATTGTTGACTCTTGGCTGCTTGGACTTCTGGCTGCATCTCCTTATAAACAAGATGGATAGTAAAAGATGGATGCCATTGTTCATTGTGACATAGCAGTTGTACACTACAGATACAGGTCTTCCTCCTGCTGTCCAAACAAACAGCAGCTCTTACTCTGATCCAAACAGAGGAAATACTGCTCCCCCCATGACTTTTTGGGTCTTCAAGCTTTGTCTACAAGGTCTCCAAGTAGATTTCCTTCGCTGTCCTCGTGCCGAGCGTGGGAAAGACACATGAAGGAAGCGGATGGAAAGGCAGGAGGCACCCTGGAATTGTTCTGGCGTTAGAGGTCACGGAAATGTGACACGCTACCTGAGTAAAGATTCCTTCCCCAGACTTCTTGCTTGCTTCTCTACTCCAAGTGTGTCAGTCGCCCCACCTCAAGACAATGGTAGAGCGGAAGAGCATGCCATTATATTTTATATGTCAGGAATGTATGGTTAATCCATTAGTCAAAAATAGGCCATGAAGATAGGCCGTTTGCCACTTTTCATCATGTCATGTTATCCAATTGTTGGTGAATTATAATGTGTCTTGCCATCTTGTGATTTCTTAAGATTTTAAAAATTCAGTTGAAACTGTTACAGTACATAGGAAATACGAAGTGAGTCAGAGCCACTAATTCAGACTCGGTGCTAGATCTACAAATTGGACTTTGGAGAAGTGAAACACATTTTGAATTAGCTGTTAGAAGTTACTTAAAGGAATGAGAAGGATTAAGAATAAAGTCTGTTTTAAGTAAGAGAAATATCCAATAATGCTGCCGTGCAGAGAGATATAAGACATCTTGAAATGATACAGATATTGCCCAGGGCTCTGTTTTCAAATTTTGCTGGACCATTTAAAGGTTAAAATACTCCAGGAATTTTACACATCTGAGAACCCTCTGCATTGCATTACTTTCTCACCCGCTGAATACGTGCTAGCCAACCCGTACTTGCTCCTTTAACATCACAACATTGCAGTAGTACAACATTTCATTACTGGCTTGACAAATTAGGTCTGTTTCATGTTGCATGCATAAGCAGCATGTAAGCAGAGCATAACTGGCAGGCTCACTTTGTGCTTTCAGTCTGGAAGCATTTAGGCTGCATAAGGAGATATGGCTCTATACAGAGAATAAAACGTTGTCTTATATTTTGATAACGGAGATAAATTTTAAAATGGCAATCAGGAGTCAGCCATCGAAAACTATCGCAAATGTAAAAGTTGTTACATTTTATTTGCATAAGGAAGGTGAAACACATATCATTAATCAGATAAGAGCTTGTGCATCAAGCTTGACAGACATTTTGGAGTAGAGTGTATGTTGATTGTATGTTCAGTACACTTTGTAGTCAAAATAGAGTTCAGTACTGAAACTATACTTGCACCTTGCTATGCAGAACTTACTCAAGCAGTGTAAATACAGTAAACTGTTAATATAGGTGGCAAAATAATTATTTAAACATGTACTATACAAACTAGTGCCTGTGTTAAACTTGCATAATGTGAGTTTTTTTTTTTCTGGATTACTTTTTATTTTCCAGGCTCAGACAGAACAGTAATGTTCCTTCTGAGCAGCCGTTCATCGGCAGTGCATGTTGGGAGGAATACAGTAGGTAGGGGTCAGCCAAGTGCAATTCAAGCTCATCCAGTCATCCCACAGTGGTAGGGTGGCGCGCGAACATAGACTGTGCACAGTCTTTCTTCCTCTTTCATTATTTCTGGCTTGTTTGTTTGCTTTCTATGCATTTGCAGTTTTATAATTGCAGTCAGCATTGCAGATATATAACAATTACTATATTTCAGTATCCACACCAACAGAATAACAGTTATTATTATTGAAAAAGATGCGATATGGACATCCCTATGCTCATAGAAATTATTTTTAAACTTAACAGTCATAGTTATCATCCTTAGAGTGCACAGGGCTTTAGTCAGACAGCCCAAAAAGCCTCAGGCGGTGTGCTTTGGAGACTGTCATGTACCATGTTTTTAGTTATGGGTTATTTCCTTCAAGTTGTCTTTTCTCTTTGATATACTAGTTAGTCTATTTACAGACCATGATGCGCTGTTCATGTTGCGTTATATTGCAATTTCAAGGAGAATTTCTGGCATGAAGTATAGCACAATCCCCTGAGCGCCAGAACATATTGTTGAAGCTTATGGGATTGAAATCCACTTAGGCAGACTATTTCAAGCGTTCGCCATATTCCATGGTTTGGTCAAATATGATCAAAATTACCACTCAGCGTAGCCAACAGTTGTTTGTTTAATTTACTACCTCATTTCACTTTTCATACAAGTTGTGTATATGTGTGTTGGGGTTTTGACTCCACTATCCAAAGACCAATTTAGGAACTAATAAAAATGCATTCTCCACTGCTGTTGTCTTAACCTTGCGGCTTGGCAGGGAGCAGTAGTTGTAGCAGAGGGACTTGCAACAAGAGAACACTTCAATGAATGAGAAAGCAGGCAACACAGTTGGAGGTGTAGTAGCAAGTTTTTTGGCGGGTGGTCTCTAGTTTTGTTTAAGAGTTTACCCTTCAGTCTGCCATCAGCTCCTTGAACATCTTGTGAATTTGTTTTACTGTTATTTGTGTGACAGACTTCACCAGTAATAGTTCATCTTTAAATACTGTTTGTGATTATGTAAAATCTGTAAACTTTGAAGCAGAATAACCAATTGTATATGTTTAAACAGACATATGTTATTTTATAGCTCACAGGAATGCTTGATTTTAATAGGTGACTTGTGTGTTTTATGGTCAAATACTTTTGATTACCTATATGTCATTTCAGGCATCTGGTAAATACCCATATTTAGTCATAAAATGTATAGACCTGATCGCCCTGTTTGGGTTTATTTGAGCAATAATGACCAGCTGACTGTATATTACCAGACATATTACATGATTTATGATATAAAGTATATAGATGATGTAATGATGGAAAATGTGCGGTCACAGTATCTCTCATTATACAGTTGAACTCAAAAGTTTACATACACCTTGCAGAATCTGCAAAATGTTAATTATTTACCAAAATACGAGGGATCATAAAAAATGCATGTTATTTTTTATTTAATACTGACCTGAATAAGTTTTTTTCACACAAAATATGTTTGCATATAGCCTACAAGAGAAAGTAATAGTTGCATTTATAAAAATGACACCATTCAAAAGTTTACATATGCTTGATTCTTAATACTGTGTTGTTACCGGAATAATCCACAGCTGTTTTTCTTTTTTTTTTTTCTTTGTTTTTCTGTTTTGTTTTTGTTTAGTGATAGTTGTTCATGAGTCCCTTTTTGTCCTGAACAGTTAAACTGCCCCCAGCTCCAGAAAATACTTGCATGTTTTCACATGAAATTTCTGTCTTGCAAAATTCCAGTATTTATAAAGGTTTACACGTCCCAAAAGGGTACTTTGTCTTCTTCCGAAAAAAGACAGGAAAGAAATTAATGTGCGATTGGTCGTGTGCAACAGTTGCCTGACGTTTTGGTTCTGTGCCCATGGACATGATTACTATTGTTTTACGTTATTTTTATTTATTAAGAAGCCTTCGTTGCTTGTAAAGCTTTGGAATCACAATGGATGCTGTGGCAAGGTTAAATGATTAATAAATTTCTATTGTTGTGTAAGCCCAAAAAAGATTCCCCCTGCCCCATCCTCAGAGACCGCTTTACCGGCACTGTGCATCACATGGGTGGACGGGAAGCACAGGCAGTCTTGTACCAGCCACAGAGTAGGGAATTCCGCATATTATGACCAACGCTTACTGGGCAGTGGCAGGATTTCCTCTCTACAATAGACAGTACACAAGTAAATTGAATTACATCTGTAAAAAAAAAAAAAATCAAAAATCAATCATCATGTGACTTAATAAGTTCCAGCTTTTTAACATTCACCAGGGACCAATGACACATTATGTTTGCTGAACAGTTTTTGGTCAAAATGTTTCACAACACAGTGCTGATGTAATTTATAATTCTCCAGATGTCAGCTTTCCGTGAAAAACCCACACATAATTTCAGAGAGCCTTTCAACATTTAAACCTATCATCTCCACCGTCTCCTCTGCTCTTCTGGACATGAACCTTCTCTCTTTTGATCAATTAGGATGCCATGATTGACTGATTGCATGATTGTAGAAGGCCAGAAGGAGTACGGCCTATGACATTGACATGTCTTTTATATGTTCCCACGAGAGGCACGTAGCCTAATCACGTTGAAAATAACAACCCACGTAGCATCCAAGCTGTGTTTTTCCCATTCATCCATGGTTGTCTTTTATTTCTAATAGGCTTTAATGGAAACCAGGTCCCAGGCCCCTTGAAGCACCACAACAAGCCTCATTTTTGGCATTTTTCAGTCTCTGTGCTGGAGGAATGCAGCACACAGCTGGCGAAGAGGGGGGCAATGTGCTGCACTGAGGTCAGCGCTGGGCAGACATCAGGGGCAGGTGGGGGTCTGTGTGCTGTGGGAATACGTGGGTGTACCGGGACAGAGACAAGAGGTTTTTATGAGAAAGTACTCTTCTTAAGTGGGCTGCTGGGCCCCCCTGCTGAACAGGGCAGCTGTGAAGACAGCGAGAGTTGTTGGGTTTTATAGGATGTGATTCATCGCTCATGTTTGTGTGCAGGCGTACATCTGTGAACGAGGCTTCGAGGGAAATTAACAATATGTGGATGTCAGCAGGAATCAATAATTCTCGTTAAAACGTATTTGGAATCAGACCAAAGCTTCTGTGTGGTAAACACATTTGAGCGCGGTCAAATCCGGTTACTCAACTCTCACTTTAACTGTACAGTGTGAGCAGCATCTTTTTGTAACTCTGATGTAAAAGATTAAGATGTACAGTGTTTCTAAAACATCCCGATGACTCATAAAACATGTGGACAAAATGTACAACATATGAGCTTTAGGAAGTTTCATGATGAATTGTGTTTGTCTGAGACGGGAGGTGGAGCTGCGTAAAGTTACTGACACCAATTGTTCTGTAGCTTTTTGCCATGATTTATGATTCAAGACATCAACATCATATCAAAGACATTTTTAATGTGCGTTTTGTTTTATGTGTACATGTAAATATGAGAGATTCACCATAGGGGAGGGTATTTTTTGACTAGGACAGCTGTGGTTATGTCTGGTTATGTCTGGTTATGTCTCCTCTGGGCAGAGGGTAGTTTCAAGCTGACAGAGGTGTGTACTTTGCGTGAAAAGCTCCGGTTACATCCGCTCCCCTTAACTAACCTTGGACTGTGAAACAACAATGATGTTGAAGCATACTGAGAGGAAGTTCATATTAAGTGGCAGTGTTAGTGTAGTAAGTTCATTCTGTGAATGCAGCTGTGTTGTAGGGCCATGTGAAGTAAGATATTGGTCAGACATGACTACATGAGTAATAGAACTTAAACGTCTGTATTTACTAGTAAGCGTGTTTGACAGATGTGAAAGTAATATGTGACAGAGTGAAAGTAATATGGGTGTAGATGAGAAAATGAACATTGTGTCATGCCATTATTGTTCTGATAATGATTCTTTTTAGATTGTGTTTTGGACACAGATGCTGTATTAGAGAACTTTCCGATCTTAAATCTTAAGTTAATAGCTGACGGTTTTGAATGAGGTTCCAACTCAAATTTTTACCAGAAGTATTATGTGTTGTTCATGCACTTTGTAACTTGAGATGGTGACTTAAAAATGACATGCACATGCATGAGGCACTGAAAAATCCGGATGTCTGCAAATACATAGAAAAGCTGAAAAAGTGAACCTGTCCACCCAACAGATGTATTTCTGAGTTGCTTTTTCATGTAAATGTGCGCTAAATGGACTTCTTTCATCTTTGCACTACGTCTCGATCCATTTTAGTGTCCCACGCATGAGCGTTGTGTTTTTAAGATCGAAAAACTGGTGTTAGACTCACACCAGCATAAACCAGCTTGGACCAGAATGAAACTTCGTGCTGATCTTCGATTGTATTTTTCACAAGGGAGATTTCCCAGAAGGCTGCTCTTATAACAAAAAAATCAAAATAAAACAGTTTTTGCCTGGCAACAATTACAATGCCACAACAGAAAGAGTTCAGGGAGTAGGTTCAAAAGGAGGAAATCACTTATGAAACGAATGTCACCCGTCCTGGGCAGCAGAGGGAATGATGCCGCTTCCTGTCCTGAGCGTACTCATGGCTCCTATCATCAGCTTTACCTGGCTCCAGACCAGCAGTGAACCTTCGCTGTAATAATAGCACATAGAAGAGATCTCAAGAGATTTGAGATAAATGAAGCTCTTCATCAGAGTACAAAAAGGTGCCATTATGCAGAGGGCAGAAAATAGGGATTGACTGATGTGAAGGATGTGTTTAAGGACATCTGATTCATCTGGGTCTGCCTTGTTCTCTCACACACATGCTGACAGAGGTGACCCCTCCGTGGGGGGCACAGCTGTACCTCTGGCCTCCCTTCTCTTGTCTAGAATGTATACACACGCTCAAACGCATTGTTTCCACATCTCTTCCAGCTTAAACCTGTCTAGCACAGAGTAGACTGCACTGAGCTGAATTGTGGAGCTCCGCATTGAAGCGGAAAGGGTATTGCTTAACATTATGAATCAGACTCTCCAAAGCATGCTGAAATGCTTTTTGTTGCATCTTGTACTTTCTTTGAGTGTTCTATTTGTGGTTTTCTTAACCACAGTTTAGTCCGGTGCCTTTATTGCAATTGACCGGAAAGAACTGTAATGCACATCTTGTATTATTGAACAAAAAGTCTGTCATCATTTACTTGGAAAGTTGTTGCAGTGTTACTGTATTTGAGGCTGTAGATTTAACCACACTGTGGCTTTTGCGGCATGCACTTGTGATTTTAGTGTGTCACTGATTGTGATGTGCTTTATTGTGTTTTCTGTAGGGTTGGTAGAGGGATCTCGTCTGCCTGATCCACAGCTGCTTCCTGCCGGAGACACACACCTTCAGCATGTTGGTGGCACACTCACACTCATCTGCAGGTACTGTGTCCATCTGGACCTTAGCCCTGTTAAAACCATCAGAAATGTATTATTTTATGTTTCACAGAAGAAACTAAGTCATACAGGTTTGGAACAACTTGAGGATAAATTACATTGTAAATGAGTAAATGATTTTTTTTTTTATTTTGGGGTAAAATATCCCTTTAATTCTATATAAGCACTTTGGTGGCAGCTGGTGTATATCCGAGCACACCGATCTCACACCATAACTCATTAAAACTAAACTCGTTTGCTTTTGCTTTGACATGGGATGAGAGGCTCTCAGAGTGCAATATAGTCCCAAAATAGCTCTGTCATCCAAATGTAGCGGAAAGAGAAGGGAACGGGGGCTTCTGAAACACACACATTTAGACTCTGAGAGAGCATTGCATGCCATTGCAGTCATGCAAGGAATGCTGACCCCGAAGAAGCTTGACTAATGTAACGCTTCCCTAGAAGGCCGTGTGAGCCAGAAGCTGATACTGTCTTTGGCTCTGGATGGAGATTTAAGACTGAAGTTGCATGACCCATCAGGCAGCAGCAGTATGTGAGATATGTCTGATTCTCCACTGGGGTCTTTTAAAAGTGCCCTTTTAAAAACAAACACTGTTTGAAACATGTCATTTGGACACTTCATGCATTAAATACCTGTTCCCGTGTGAAAGTGGGACACTAAAACTTTCCAAAATAAACCATTTGAATATGCTGGGAATATGGATGAGTAACCTGACATGCTCTTAGAGTAAAAACTCACTTGCAGTAACTTAGAAAGAGCTCTTGAAACTTTTAAAAGAGACCTATTATTTTTACATTTTACAATTTGTAATATAATCTCAGGTGTCCCCAGAATATGCCTGTAAAGGTTCAGCTCAAAATACCCCACATATTATTTATTATATCGTTTTGAAATGGAATTTTGAGTGGAAGTAGAAACACGCTGTTTTCGTGCATGTCTCTTTAAATGCAAATGAGCTACTGCTCCCCGCCCACTTTTCCAGAATAGAGCTGTGTCTTTACATCTCATACCTTAGATACTCTGCTAAAAACATCTGTTTGGTTTTGTTTATGTCTATCGCATTGAAATCATGCATTTTAAACCATATTAGTTTAATCTTCAGACATATGGTTTTCTGAGTAAACACATCCAAAAGCACACATTTGAGTACTAAACGAAGTTCTCTTTCATGTCTTATTGCTCTTAAATTGTCAAATGCACAAGTTTATGTTAAAAACACACGAGTTACAAAAACAGTCAGTTATGTCTGTGAAGGTAAACAGCTGGGAAAGAAATCACATATTTATGTTATATCTGTGTGGTAGCGGCGTAATATACAGTAAATAAATAAAAAAAAATGCACTGCTCTCTGGGACTCTAACTAGTGTTCTGTGCTCATCTGTGCTGCCAAAGACAGAACAGTTAGCATACTTTGCTCAAACTTTCGCCATGCGTTAAAACTGGTACACCGATGTTGCTTGCGAAAACAAAATGACAGCGCTGTGGGTGGCAACTTGCAGATTAATGGGCGGTAATATTATAATAAAATTCCTACGGCACAGGGGGAGCGAAATCTGACACATTTGATTTTTCATAAGCTCGCAGAGAAAAGCTTATCGAAAAAAAATATTAGGTTGTTCTTTTTTTACATTTTCTGGGTTGGTAGATGCACCGTGGACCCGATTATAGCCTTTAAACACAGAAAAAGTCAGATTTTCATAATATGTCACCTTTAAAACAAATGTTTAAAACCAGTATTTCCATAAACCCTCCTTATGCATAATTCAAAAGGTATGCTCAGGATGCCAGTCAAAAACATCTGCTGTTGATTTACTTAAGTTACTTTTAGGATTATGTCAGAGTAAACTAAAATAGGCTGCAGGATGTGTTTGTATGTGGTTGGTGGTATAATTTTCCTGATTTTGTTTTGAAGTTCTGTAATATATGTCATAAAGAGCTAAAAATCAAATGTTATGGCAGCAGATACTCTCTGCAATGATTATTTAATCTGGCAAGCCTACTTGCCTATGAAATTGTCCTTATTGTTGCTGATGGTTTGTTTATATGGTGTGACTTACATTAGAGGATCTACTTCCCTGCACTGGAGGCTGGCTAACAGAAATGTGTCATCGGTACTGATTGAGCCGTGTGCGGAGAGAATGCACAAGAATTGCAGCAAGCTGGTCGTACACAACCTGACCCACACCGACACTGGCTTCTACACATGCAGTCACCAAAAGTCTAAGAGTCATGAAGTGTCCACATATGTTTTTGTTAAAGGTAAGATAATAAGAATACTTACTGATGTATTTAGCATAGACCCAGAGATTGTAAAAAATTGGTTTAGTAACAGTAATGTGCATTTGGTCACTAATGGGCCTCGGCCCTTTCCTTCCAGTTAATTGCCAGAAAAGATTTTGAGGTCTCTCTGTGTGAAACAAGACCTGGAATAACTCCAAGCCATTTGAAAAGCTTGAGATTTAAAAAAGAAGTGAAGTAATGAGAAACTTCACCTCATTGTAGACCTCACTGAAAGTGTAACAAAGCCATAAACGTGTTAGCAGGGCAATGGAGCTAGTAGATATGCAGCAATGACTGCGCTCACTTAGAAGATTTGAATCACTGACAACTGGACCGTATATGCAGGACAGAACTTAGTTGTCATAAGACTAGGAAATAGAAAATCAGTGACACAAAAAAGGAAGGATTTTATATTAAGCTGGATGTCTTTGGAGATGGAAACAGAGTTTGATTGTTCTGGAAGCCTGGTCTTTGATCATTTCCTGTTTGGGCTTCTGTTTTGAGTCTTCCTGTGCCTCCCGACAGCTAAGCTGTTAACATTTTTTTAATGTCCTGCAAAAAAGATTGTAATAATGAATTGCAGTTGTAACAATATTTCACAGCATTGCTGTGTTTGGTTTTTAATCAAATAAATTCAGCCTTGGTGAGCACAAGAGACTTCCCTAAAAAAAAATATTCTTCAGAAAAAACTTTTGAACAGTAGTGCATGTCCCAAAATAGCTGATCTGCAGTTTATCTATCGCAAAGTGATAACTTTAGCTGTTAAAATGACAGCAAAGCTCACCAAGTCTCTGGCTCACCAACTGTTTTGTTTAGCAGACCTCTTCCAATGACTATATAACCAATTTAGTACCTGATAGTCCCCTGGTTTATCTCACTGTGTGATTCAACTGTTTATACGAGATAAGTTTGTTTAAAAAAATATATTTTATTACATGAACTCTGTCAGCACACAGAAGATCTTGTTTGTTTAATCACACCAATCTTACAGCGTAGCTGTACAGTAACATTCCCTCCTGCCAAGCTGTTTCTGCTTCTCTATCCAGCAGCCTATGTGACATTTTGCTGTTTAAAGAGAAAAATAATCTGACTTTATCTGAGATAATTGTGCCGAATATCTAGGTATTGCCTGAAGTCTAAAAATTCATTGCTAAAAGATTAAATACTGGTAAAAATGCCATTTATAAGTGAATTCATTAATTAATTATGGTCACTGGACAGTTAGCTTTGTGCTAAGCAAACTGTTATTAATTTGTGCTTATTATTTTATTAATTTGAAATCACAGATCACAATCATCCGTTTGTGGAGGAACACAGTGTAGCACAACCGCTTTATGCATATCGGAAGGATCCTTTTTTAGTGGTGCCATGCAGAACAACGTCCCCGAATCAACTTGTTACCCTTGAGACTGTGAGTATTTTTTTATGTTAGCGGCACTGCTTTTTATCCACTAAATGTAAAAATATTCACATATGAATTATTTGAAATATTCACATATGAAATATTCACATTATGAAAAAAGAGGATGTGTTTTGTACGATCTGACACTGAAGAGTGCCTTGGACCATGGGCGTCTCAGAGTTTCTCACACCCATCAAAGCCCTGAGCATGTGTATACAGATAGAGACAGCGTGCCATAAGCTCAGGGAAGCTCAAGAAGGCCTAAGGAGTCACTCTGTCTGCTTCCTGTAAGAACAGGAAGGTAGTGTTATGCTGTTGTTTTTCACTCAAAATAGAAACTTAGGCTATAAATAAAACAGTTTTTACGCATCATGTCCATGAAGACTATAGGACTGTAGCTCACCAAAAAAGACTGGTTTTTAATGTTTTATATTATTTTATTATGTATACTAGCAAGCAGCTTCTTAGAAAATATGTGAGTTTTTTCCACAGTGGTCATGTAGTGGGTCTGTGGTCATTTCTCACAGTTCTTTGCTATGGACAAACACTTCTAAGCCAGATGGCACAGATAGTTATGTGACCTTCCTACCATTGGAAGATCTGTGGCATTCGTCCTTCCTGTTTCCTTCCTTCCCTTCTTTCCTAGCTGGGCACTTGGACTCAGAACAAACAAAAGAAGTGAAATGGGGTATACAACTCAACCATGATCCGTTTCTCACTAGCCCCTGTTTTCCTCATTACTGGATGAGCTACTACTCATGGGCCGTAAAAGCTTCACACAACGTGTTTCCTTCTTCGATGAGAGAGCTGTCACTTAAATTTAAAGAAAAATTGTTAAATAAATTCTCTCCTCTTGCTCTTCAGATGAGTAATCCTATGGAAGATCATGTAAGAAGTAGGATGAAGTGGGATCCAAAGAGAGGTTTCACGTTTCCCTTGCAACCTTATGACAGCTACCAAATGATTACGTGTATGACCAGTGTGGATGACAAACAATTTTTATCACACTACTTGCTCTTAAGGCTAGGTGAGTCATTTTAATTAAGGAGAAAATCCCAGTTACGCAATTACCTTTTAAAAAAATTACAAAAGCTTTTTTTCATGACATAACCTGGATTCACGTTGGTACCTCTTGTTCTCTGTTCCTAGCGACTGAGCTGGAAAACATTAGCATCAAACCAGAACGACCAAAAGTACTGGTCGGTGACACCCTAGTCCTCAACTGCTCTGCAGAGACCTCTTACAACGGCAGAATTGACTTTGAGTGGGAGTTCCATAAGGCTCGGGTGAGTTTTCAGGAGATAATAAGATGCTAAAAATGTTGAGTTTTATGAAATGAGTTTTACCTAAAGCCTTTCAGTATTAATTAACTTTTAGTATTAGATTAATGCTGTACACATTCAGATCAACTACCTGATTTGAACTGGCGTTATGTAAATCTCGGCCTGACATCCTCTGAACCTCCTTTCTGTGCTTTCAGATCAATCGCACTCAAATAATGAAACTGGCTAGGGCACAACATGGTAAAATTGTGATGAGTAAAACATTAATCTTTCATAATGTTACAATGGAGGACAAGGGAACATATGGGTGCACTGCATCACTCGAAGAGACGAAGCTTCATATTTCAACTAAAGTCACTGTATTTGGTGAGGATGCGATATTGTGCCACTATCTTAATACAGTTGTGCTTTTGTAGAAAAGTTTAATGCATTTCATGGATTTTTTTTTGTCTGTTTGTCTTTACAGAGCATCCATTCCTCAATGTGACCCATAATAAACGTAAATTCATCTCTGCTATAGAGGGTAGAAAAGTGCATTTTGAGCCACGGGTCAATGCCTTGCCTGCACCAGACAGAGTGTTGTGGTAAATTCATGCTTTTTATTTTAAAAATAAGAAATGTGACAAACACTTAGAGGAATTTAATGTGTAGTTACAAACTAAAAGCATTTCGCTGTTCATGAAGTTATTATATGATTATTGTATTGATGGGTTCTGATTTTTTCTGCTGGAAATTTGTATAGGTACAAAGACGGAGTTGCCATTGCAGAAAATTCCACATGTTATGAGACCGCCGGCTACAACCTCACCATAAAACAAGTGAGGCAGAAGGATGCTGGGATCTTCACTATCGCTCTGTCAAACCAGGAGAAAGGTCTCTACAGAAACCTCAGCTACAGATTGGAAGTCAGAGGTAATGCAGAAAGCTTGTATACGATCATCTGAGGGTTTTCTCTGCTTATTGGGCCAAATAGTGCTGCCACAACTAAACATAAAACACTAATATAAATAGCTAACAGCACAAACAGTTGAGGTAAAAAGTTTACATACACCTTGCAGAATCAGCAAAATGTTATTTTACCAAAATAAGAGGGATCATACAAAATGCGTTATTTTTTATTTAGCACTGACCTGAATATTTCACACAAAAGACATTTACATATAGCACACAAAAGAAAAATAGTTGAATTTATAAAAATTATGCTGTTCAAAAGTTTTCACACACTTGATTCTTAATGCTGTGTTGTTACCTGAATGATCCACAGCTGTATTTTTTGTCGTAGTTGTTCATGTTTGTTCTGAACAGTTAAACTGCCCGCCTTTCATTAGAAAAATCCTTCAGATCCCACAAATTCTTTGGTTTTTCAGCATTTTTGTGTATTTGAACCCTTTCCACCAATGACTGTATGATTTTGAGATCCATCTTTGCAAACTGTGGACAACTGAGGGACTCATATGCAACTATTACAGAAGGTTCAAACGCTCACTGATTCTTCAGAAGGAAACACAATGCATTAAGGGGGTGAAAACTTATGGAATTTGAAGATTAAAAAAGGGCACATTTACAGGGTAAATGTAACTTACTTTGTCTTCTGGGAAACATAAACATAAAAGTACCTTCTGTAGCTTCTAAAGGGCAGTTCTAAATTTAAAAAATATGATATTTAGGCAAAATAAGAAAAATGTACACATCTTCATTCTGTTCAAAAGTTTTCAACCCCCGGCTCTGCATCGTTTATCCTTCTAGAGTATCAGTGCGCATTTAAACGTTCTGTAATAGTTGCATATAAGTCCCTCAGTTGTCCTCAGTGTAAAAAGATGGATCTCAAAATACAATCATTGTTGGAAAGGGTTCAAATACACAACAAAGTTGAAAAAACAAAAATTTGTGGGACCTGAAGGATTTTTCTGAAGAAGGAAATGTGATATATCTTATTCAACTCAGTACTACATAAAAAATAGCATGCATTTTGTATGATCCTTCTTATTTTGGTAAAATAATTAACATCCAGATTCTGCAAGGTGTTTGTAAACTTTTGGCTTCAACTGTATCTGCCAAACAGATTCTTTAGCAAATTTTCTTATGTGTAGGGAGAAATTAAAGTAAGCAGATGAATTGATACTTGTCTCAAAAAGTTCTGGAATGTGCTGTCAGAGCTTAGATTTTGACAATGTGCTGCCCAGATTTCCCCTTAATTTTTGGAAACCTTCCATCCCACAATGTATACAAAAATGATGATCTCCTCTGGCCTAATATAAAATATTTATTTTAATGTGTCTCTGTCCTCAACCTGACGTCATAAAGCAAAACCAAGGTCAAAAACAACGGAAACAAAATTAAGAGATTTCTGGTTACAATTATTTTGGGGCATCATTCATCAAATGCTAGAATCCACCTGATGCTAAATCTTCAAAATGGTGTTTTTCTCTGTCATGAGCATGAATGTACTTCAGTGAGGTCTATAAAGGCAACATTGCATTTTCTCTGTATTGTAGTTCATAGAAACCTGAATATACTTTTCCATATTGGAGTTATGAAGTGAAAGTTTTTCAGTGTTAGGCAATGATCTGCAAATGATCGGTATTTTTTTCTCCAACTGACCATTTAAATGACTGATGATCTGAATGTCCTTATGCACACAGTGAAGCCAAAGATCTTTGAGGAGGATGTGGCTCCAGGGGGCCCACAAACTTACAAATATAACGAGGGGCCCCAGCTCACCTGCACCGCATTTGGGATTCCCGTGCCAAACATTACCTGGTTTTGGCAGCCGTGTGACCCCAGCTCTAATCTTACAGAGTAAGTCAGTAATGCACAAATAAATCAAATTTGCTTTGAATCAACAGGTCTTCTGTTTAGTATTTCACATTGGATAAAAGACTGCATTACTTCTAATCACATTTCATTGTGTCAAAGCAGAAATATGGGAATTTTAAGTCATTTCTACAAATCTTGGCTCCATAAACAATTGTCACCCTCTTGCTTTGGAGATCTTTCTCTTGCTGAGGTGTTAATATCAATGATGAATGTTGGCCTTTACCCACAGCTCTCATTATTCAAATGAACTACATCCGTTTCCTTGACATTGGTCCAAAATAAAGTATGCTTATTGATGAAAAATAGCCCCAGAGCTGCATTTTGCAGTCCATGGCTCTGTAAATGTGAGGACGATTTATTGTTCTCATTCCCCAAGCTTGCACTATGCTGAAAGGAAGAGTATTACAGTGAAAATGCCAGCCTTTTAGTGAACTTTTATAGATGCTATGAATGTCCCCTAAACTTAGTTGGTGTGTCATGACAAGATTTTCTCATAATTGAGAGTAATTATTTGTCAAGGAGCACTGCCAAAAATACTTCGGGCTTTGTACCACAGTGCCAAAATACCACTTTGGCTGTCTTAAATATAATCAGCGCTGGCAGTAAACACAACAGCTCATAATATAGATGGTGAGAAGACCTGATTTTCAACATCTAATGAGAGAGGTACATTGGAGGGTAATTGCAATGCCCTAGTTGGAAGAACCATTTATCTTTTATTTTCAGTAAAACTGATTTATTTCTTCAGCAGTAACAAAAAAGAAAAAGTAGCCATGTTCACACAGCCAGATTTGGGAGTTGTGGGAGTGAATCCCCTACAAGACCATATTTTAGTTGTGATGTGCCATTAGGTGTCCATAAAATCAGTGTTTTATCAAGAGTCCCATGTTAGAGATCTCATTATTGAGGTGATCTCTCAGAGGTCGTCTTAATCAAGGGGCGTTGAGAAGTTATCAGTTGTCCCTTGTTGACCATGAAGGTCTGGAATCAGCCTTATCTCAGCCGGCCAGAGAGTGGGGGTGTTTCCTCTGAACGTTGACGCATGACTCAGCCCTTCCTGTCACGCTGCAGTTTCCTCTCCGACCTCGACACTCATTAATCCGATTGTTCCTCCGCTCAGATTGATGCAAAACAGGTCTTTGGTCTCCTGCGGCTTCATGGCATAAAACACATGACTTGATACATGGTGCTCAAGTTCTGATAAAAAAAATCATTCATCAAGCTCCATGAAACCTTACGTTCAGCGACAGAAGATAAACGTATCTGAATGACATTGGCTAAAAAAGTTCATTTGCCCAACAGTTTCCTTTTTTCTGTTTCTCACTAAAAGTAGAGAGCATTTACTGAAATCTTATGGCTGTACGCCTTGGTATTTCCTTGTGTACATCCTGCTTTGATGTCAAAAGGCAAAAACTTCTTTGTAAACTCCAGAGCAGTTTCTGACATGAATGAATCAGACATATCATTCCTTATGATTTCTCTAAATGTGTGTTTTTGTCTGATAGGTGCAAACTTTACACTGATCCTCTTCCTATTGGAGACGTCACTGAATCACACAACCATTATCCTCATAATCGGATTAAGGATGTCAGCACCAGTGTTGAATTATTAAAAAGTAGAAACAAGGTATGTTTTACAATATGTGCATTTTTTTGTTATTTATTAGTAAGTTTGTTCCAGTGTGTTCATTATTAAGATAATACAGTCAATCCAAAACATTTTTAGACGCCAGATATAATTTTTAATATTTTTTTACTAGTGTGTGCAGGACACTATAGTTCATTTATGTAAGTAAGGATAGCAAAATAAAGTAAACTGTTACATTTTATACCCAAAAATTCTTTATACAGTGGACTACCAGTAAAATTGATAAAAAATTTAGAACCAAAAATGAATCAGACACTTTGACCTAACCATGTTTTGCTTAAGTGTTTTTCTTTAATTGCTCATATGACGTTTTTACACCACAGACTGAACAAATTATTTATAGATGTGTAAATATTTTCATACTAACAGTTGTCTGAATTTTTGGTTGATTGTAATCCATCCATACCTTTCTATCAAAGTTATCTAACATTATCAAGATGAATTTGTTCTGACACAGTTTAACTCTGAGTTCTTGTCATAGCTTATTAAACTAATTAATCTAAACTATAGCGAACTGTGAACTGTGATAATGAGTGAAATGTTGAAGGTGTCTGTATAAATTTTGGTTTGACTGTACATTAAAATAAGTAAGACACAACAATTTGCAATATCAAGCAGCAAAACGCTGCTAAAAATAAATATGTACAGCAAAAAATAGCTGGATACAGATGAGAACAGAAGCCAGACCCATATAATTTACAAATGGCTATGCCCGCTCTCACAGCAAAAATAAAGGTGGATAGATAAAAAGTAAAAAGTTTTATTTTACATGGAGCAGATCTTATAATTGGAGCTGGCATATTGAGATGACATGAGTAGGCAAACTGTTATTTATTTTATCCAGTTAACAACTCTCACGTGTTTGTCTGGAAAGGCTACATTGCTTCAGTATTATTATTGGTTACTGAAAGATTTTCTGTCATGCTGTGTTGATGACTCCAATATTGCTTACATAAAAAATACTGAGTGTACCTTTTTTAAAATGTAAAAGACTTGTTTGTTAAAAAATATGTGGTCTGATTGTAAATGGAACAATTAAGTTAAAATGCTTAAAACCCATTACATAATGCTGAAACTGGGTTGCTAATCCAGATTAATGATACTTTCATCTTCATTTTGGCCCAAAATAATTGACCTCAAAATACTGCCGTTTATAACGCCCATGGAAAAATGCTGATTTAGAAGTGAACTCGAAGAATCCAAATCTGATGTACAGCATGCATCTGTCTTCCATTTAAAACTCATAAAGTCTATTGAACATTCACATCACTAAATTGCCCCTTTAAAAACCATTTTGATTAAATACGTCTCAATATAATAAAGAAACCACAAAAAAGCAGTAATCTGCATTATGTTTATGAACAGCGCAGTCCACTTCAGTAGTCCTATTTGGCTGAAGTATCAATAGAATAGTGAAGAATGACATTCAGTGTGTGCATGTGAGCAACTATGTGTGTGTTCTTTACTAATGGAACTGATAGCTGAGGCTCATTTAGCATTGCTGTGAATTAGGTTACGCTTCAGTCACCTTCAGTAGAGAACAGAGGCTGGTAAACAGGGCAGCTGCTGCTTTGAGTGCTGCCCCAGGACAGAGTTTATACTGATATATCAGTCCATCTTATTGAGCACACTGAAGCCAGTAAAATCCTCATAAACAGAACTTTCTCCCAACTATTCATGCACTGAATGTTGATTCTTTCAGGCCTGCTTTGACTTCAAATGCTCTCAGAAAATGTGTGAAAAACCAGAGTGAGCTTTTAGGATACAATAAAGTTCACAATGGCCCTGTTTTAATTTGACTATTACTTTAGGGATGAATCCAAACTGCTACAGTATCCATAGTTGTTTGCTTGCACAGATTTGTTATGTCTGTCATTCTCATCCTTTGCTTGTGCTGCCAAATGTTACAGTGAACACTGCAGACATTATTAAAAACATCCCAGGAGGCCCTATTACCAAAACCACTCACCCAAAACATAATGAAGCACAGGTTTTCATTTGTAGCATTCCTCTACACTTCAGTGTGACTGTACATAGAGCTGCTGTAACCTACCAAGGCAAGTGTGTATTCAACTGCAAACCATAGTCTCCACCAAAAATATAAGCTTACAGCAAGATTTTACTTCAAGACCAAGATTTATGTGACAGTTTATTCTCACAGTAGGAATGTCATTTAAAACCAATCCTGCTTGCCCTCCCTTGCACTAGGAGGTTCGTTCTCACTATGGAATAGGTGTAAATTTTGAGGTTGGCTGTATTTAAAGG
Source organism: Labeo catla (assembly GCA_012976165.1). Lineage (NCBI taxonomy): Eukaryota > Metazoa > Chordata > Actinopteri > Cypriniformes > Cyprinidae > Labeo > Labeo catla. The sequence goes on along the minus strand of VONZ01000262.1, from coordinate 680,168 downwards.
CTTTTGTGACAAATAGATGATGCTTTGCAGGGATGAAGCACAGCAGTCAGTGATAACAAAGCCCCATTTAACAGGGCGGGATTTGTTTAGGGTGAATTCCTTTCTGTCACCTCGTATAAATTTCCCAGCACTGTGAATAACAGCCTGGCAAGAGTCTATTTCTGACGGTTTCTTGTAACCCCGGAATAAGAAAGGGCTGTCACAGCAGCAAAAAGACAAAATAGGAAGGTCACTCTGAATTTTTGACTACTTCATCAGATTGAGAAAAATGCTAAAGGTCACTCAGGAAATTTGTCATTGAGTTTATCTAAAACATTAATAATGTGTCATCTATAATGAGATTAGTTAACATGCTGGAAAGTATGCCAATTATGCGTTTTTTAGGTATACTTTAGCACAGTGTGCCAATACAAATCAGCTACATGTAAGACTAAACAGCGGCATGCCTGTGTACAACAACAAGTCTGCAGATTTACATTAAATGAGCTCCACACCTCATTTCTGTCAGTACATCGGCGTAATGTTGTGTACAAAAGAAATCCCAACCTTTGTACAAATTCTTTTGCATTAAATATGACTCTTCTACATTTTTACAAACTAAAACAGAAAAAAATGTAAATACGTGTTGTTCAGAGCCAAAGCTGTGCTTCTTACGTTTCAAAATACATCTTATAAACAGTCCGTGAACCCCAGGAAGTAAGCTGAAAAATGAGTACATTGCTCCAGAAATACACCCGGAGTGTTTCATACCTTTGATGTGACGGCCAGGAAAACAGATGTTGTTTGAAATTGAAAACAGAGCTCTGCAATCTGGTCTTTTGCCAAAAATCTGCATTATTATTATGTCTACATAGACTATAAATGAGTTCCACTTGAATGGTGACAGTATTAAACCTGGCATTTTAAATGTGTATCAGGAAATGACATGAAACTCAGGCACACCTTCTGTGCTGTACTTTTTACGCTGCCTCAAAACTCCAGATGTAGTCTACTAAATGTGGGAGGCGAGGAGTGTAAAAAGGTCCAGTTGTAAATTAGCCCTGTGACCCATCTGCTTATAGGACATAAATGGCTATTAAAGTTTAGTGTCATTGGTTGTCAGTACTGAGATATGATATTGTGTTATCTTTTCGAATTACTGATTTACTTTCCTAATGATCTTCACCCATTTCCTTAGACTAAAAGCATTCTGATGGTGGAAGCAGCTAATGTGTCAGGGATCTACTCCTGTACAGCAAAGAATGAACTTGGCAACCGAACCATGAGAATTCCTTTCTATGTGTATGGTAAGCAGACAATTTTCATTTACTCAAAGTAAAAATTTCACTTTTTTTAAATTCCACTAAGATTTGTGGCGACTTTGATTTTAATTTTGATTGATTTTATTTATATATTTTATATTTTTATTTATTTTATGTATACACTGCTTTTCAAACATTTGGGATCAGTAAGATTTCTAATGTTTTTAAAGAAGTCTCTTATGCTTATCAAGGCTGCATTTATTTGATCAAAAAAAAAAAAAAACACTAATATTGTAATATATTGTTGCAATTTAAAATAGCGGTTTTCTATTTTAATATACTTTAAAATAAAATTTCTTTCTGTGATGCAAAGTTGTTTTTTCAGCAGCATTACTCCGGTCTTCAGTGTCACATGATCCTTCAGAAATAATTCTAATATTCTAATTTATTATCAGTTTTGGAAAACGTTGTGCTGCTTAATAGAACCTGTGATACTTTTTTTCAGGGTTCTTTAATGAATAAAACATTATAAAGAACAGCATTTAATTAAAAATAGAAATATTTTGTAACAAACTGTTCAAAAGTTTGGGTTCTTTCTGTTTTTTGAAAGAAATTAATACTTTTACTCAGCAAGGATGTGTTAAATTGATACAAAGTGATCAAAAGACGTTAAAAGATTTCTGTTTTGGATAAATGCTGTTCTTTTAAACTTTTTATTCATCAAAGAATCCTGAAAAAAGTATCACAAGTTTCAAAAAAATAATAAGCAGCACAACTGTTTCCAACACCGATAATAAGCAGTGTTGAAACAGTATTAAAATGATTTCTGAAGGATCATTTGACAATGAAGACTGGAGTAATGATGCTGAAAATTCAGCTTTGCATCACAGAAATTAATGATACTTTAAAGTATATTAAGATAGAAAACTGCTGTTTTAAATTGCAATAATATTTCATAATATTATTGTTTTTTCTGTATTTTTGATAAATTAAATGCAGCCTTGATGAGCATAAGAGACTTCTTTAAAAAAAACTACTAACACTGTGTTTTATCGCTTGGTGAATTCTGGCTGACTTGTAACTGTATTCTGGCCAGTTAACATGTGTTATGCTTATGATAGAGAAGTATTGAAACAATTTTGCAGTGAAAAAAAGTTCCTCACTCCACTCCCCATTCTGCTTCCGCTCCTCTTACATACTCTGGAAAGGACTGTGGTACTGGAATGCCAATCTCTGTTTTATAATGAATCACTTTTATATGTATCTGACCGGGGTCAAACGTTTCTGAAATGAGAAACCCATTCACTCAGTTACATAATGAAGAGTGTGTCGGCTGTCAAAAGTACTCAGAGCTGCCTAGATTAAAATGATGAGAAAAAATGAGCTGGAATCGATAGCAGACTAGACTCTGGAAGCGTGAAAAATGAGAACTGTGCAATAAAAATGGAGACGGAAGATAAAATGGTGGATGTCAAGTGGCACGTCTCCAGAACAGAACAGAAGACCCCAGAGAATATGCTGTGCTATGCGAGAGGTGAAGATGACTTTGTATGCAGGAATGCTGGTCAGAGGGATGAAATAGTAATAACAGCTGTCTCTTCTGGTGGGACGTATATTGCTGTGAATAAACAAGCATTTTGCTGGTTCCCTGGAGGCCTGGCCTTTGCCTGGTTTCTATTGTAATGCTTCAGGTCAGCCATCGCTGCCGCTGTTCGCCGACAACGTGCTTCCAATTAGGAGTGATGAAACAGGAAATAACTGCAAATTTGACATTCCTGGCATGGCAGCGAACAGCTCTGTGTTTGTAGTGCGGGCCAGAGTATGACGATCTCTTTCAACAGTACATCCATAGCGTACTTTCAGGTCCCACATGAGCCATACGTTTTGTGAGTTAGTCACGCTTTCTCTGATTGTCGATTTACAGATTATGCATGAAAAGCACGCAATAAATGCATCATGTTGACTGACATGTTCAGTGAATTGTTCTGTTCAGTGAATTGTTCTTTTCCATTCTGCTTCTTAATGTCTTATTTTCTTTTATCTTCACTAGACCAGACACAGCCGTTTGAGATCGGGCCCTCGACAGCTGTTGCAGGAGATGACGTTACACTGACCTGCAAAGGCACAAGATACCTTTACGATAGGTTGAATTGGTATGATCCACAGGGCCGCAGAGTGCCCAAAGGCAAAACCACTCTTCAGATCGACCCCTACACCATATCTTTGTCTATCAAGTTGCCCAATGTCTCTAGAAACCACGCGCTGGGCTATGAATGCCAGGCTTTAAACGTCAACTCCAATAAGGTGGTCAATGCAACATCTCTTTTGACTATTAATGGTGAGTTTCACCTGCTAAGCACCGAAGAGTTTCATCTTTATGAAAGCATCAGCCTACATGTATAACTCTCCATTGTCTGACACAGAGAGGCAAAGGCCCATGCTGATGCAGAATCTGACCAATCAGGATGTGAACAGCAGCAGCACCCTAACTCTGGCCTGCTTTGCTGAGGGTGTGCCTGAACCCCATATCGAATGGTACAAAGACAAAACTCCTGTCATAGAGGGACCGGGTGAGAAAGCACTAAATGGATTTATGTGCTGATATCAGCTATTTTATAGTGACTTTAAATGTTGATCCTTCTATCAGGTTTATGGTGTATTTTTCTATAACGCTTTCAGGTATCACTCTAAAAGATGGTGTTCTGATCATTGAGAGGGTGAAGAAGGATGATGAGGGCATTTATGAATGTCGTGCCAGCAATGATGGAGGGGAAGCAAAAACAAGTGCGGTCATTACTGTAGTAGGTGAGTACCTAGATGATGGAAAAACTCTTCACATGCCTTTATTTCTTTATTCATCATTCATATTATAGGGGAGAAATGTGCATTTGACTTTGGGATAGTAAACCCAAAAATACTCACCCTAATGACGTTCCAAACCCGTAAAACCTCAGAACACAAATTAAGATATTTTTGATGAAAGCCGAGAGCTTTCTGAACCTGCATAGATAGAAATATAATTACCACGTTCAAGGGCCAGAAAGGTATTAAGGACATTGTTAAAAGTTCAGTAGTTTAACTGTAAATTTATGAAACTATGAGAATACTTTTTGTGCACAAAGAAAACAAAAATAACAACTTTTTTCAACAATTTCTTCTCTTCTGTGTCAATTGACGCACATTTACGACAGTACCAAAACACATGCTTGTGGTGTGGTCATTCTGAAATAAATCCCGGAGACACTGTGCACGAAAAGTATTTTCGTAGCTTCATAAAATTACTTTTGAACCACTGATGTCACATGGACTATTTTAATGATGTCTTTACTACCTTTCTGGGACTTGAATATGGTAGTTGCGTTGCTGTCTATGCAGGGTCAGAAAGCTCTCGGATTTCATCAAAAATATCTTAATTTTTGTTCCAAAGATGAATAAAGGTCTTACAGGTTTGGAACAACATGAGGGTGAGTAATTTATGAATGAATTTTCATTTTTGAATGAACTAACCCTTTAAACAGTCAATAACTGTGCAAAACGTCCGGTTTTTGGACTTTCACATGCATTCTGACATTGTGAAGATGATTCAAAATCTCATGAGTTCTGCTCTCAAAGTTTCCATATAGTAATGTAAACAGGACAAATAGCCTTTTTTGGCCAAACTTTGAACAGCTATTGAATGAAAACAACAGAATAAGCTGCCAGGAATACCATGCAAATTCCAGACTTTTATGATTGGGGTCTGGGAGTTAAAGTCAGGGTCCTCTCACAAGGGAGTTGACCTCTTCATAGTCTTTGAGGATATTCATTAGTGACCAATGAAAAATGTCTTTAAACAAGCAGAGGGTTTGAAATTAAAAAGGACCTTTCCCCAAAAAATTCTTGTCCCTGCGTCGCTCATCTCAATAGTGCAATTCAGTTACACTCTATATCCTGTTCTGAGAGAAAAAAAAAACTGGCTTGACTTGACTCAACAAACCCATGCCAAACACATTCATTCAAGGAGAGCAGAGTGTGCTTTGAATTCTTTCTCCTTCCTCTTTGGAAATCAACATTAGTTGCTGTATGTAGTATGTGAGCACAGAGTACATGATAAATGAGAACGAGTGAACTGGATCCTATCCGGTGGAACACTGCACAAACAGTGTAGATCAGACTCAAATTTAGTGCAAAGCCAGAAAGCAGCACTGCATGACAAATCCAGTTTATATGTTGTGAAATGTGATTTGTATTAGATACATTTGGTATGTAATGACATGTAGAAATATTATTAAAAACTTTGTCAGATAAAAGCATTAGGATGAATATGGTACAGATGGTCCTCTCATTGAAAACATGCTGTTTCTGCACACAGGAGAAGACGGTAAACCAAATATTGAGGTGATCATCTTAGTGTCTACGGGAGCAGCAGCAACGTTTCTTTGGATAATGCTCATTCTCTTCATTCGTAAATTAAGAAAGGTAAGGACTTGACAAATAACTATACGTAAACTGTACCTGAACTACCGTAAGTTTTTCAATATTACTAATGCATTATTAAAATCAAAAGTTGTGTTTGTTAACATTAGTTAATGCACTGTGAACTAACATGAACTAACAATGAACTACTGTTATTTTATATATTATATTTTATATATTTATATATTATAGTGTTTTTTTTTGTCTTATTTCTGTTACTTAGTCATGATCTTCTTGCAAAACTCCTAATGATCTAATGTGTGTGAAATTATTTAATTATAGCCCTAACAGTCATGCAGCTACATGGGAAGAATGACCTGATTTAAGAAATATTTCTACCATTTATTTCTACCAGCCAAGTTCGGCAGATTTAAAGACTGGGTACCTGTCCATCATCATGGATCCCGACCAGATGCCCCTTGATGAGCAGTGTGATCGTCTGCCCTATGACAGCAACAAATGGGAGTTCCCCAGAGACCGTCTCAGACTCGGTGAGTTCAAACATCTTTTTTATTCAAGATGTTTCTCTTAAAATATCTTTGGACAAATAAAAATAGCCACAAGTTAGTAGATAGTTGCTGTCATAAAATATAGTACTGCAAAATCAATGAAAATGGCATGGCTCATATGACTTCGTTTTGGAAGAATTTGATATAAAATGTTTGGGTTCATATTGAACATGTAAGGAGCCTAACATACAAAGACGAACTTCTCCATATACAGCTCAGCACAACTGGCTCTTTTTACTCCTTAATTGCTTTAATCCTCATGCCTATTGTTTGAGAACGGTGGGCATCAGGGTTGTCTAAGTTTTCTAAAGAAAATATTATGCCTTTATATATCAGCCAGCCACTTCTGTTGTTCATTCTTAACTGGTCCATGAATTCTCAGTGGAGGGTCAGTCAAGCAGTCCCAACCTCAGCAGGCTGTTTTAATTACAGCCTCACATCTTTCCTGACAAGCCATCCTGCCTGATTTATGAGCCCCCAGGACATGGCTAGCTCATGTAGACTCTCTCTCTTTCTCTTTCTAACAGGTAAAACTTTGGGACATGGAGCATTTGGAAAAGTTGTAGAGGCCTCTGCATTTGGCATAGACAAGATTTCTACTTGCAAAACGGTGGCGGTGAAAATGCTGAAAGGTAACTTTATAAAAGCCATTACAATTTTTTTTGGGTGATTCAGCAACTGTGAGAGCAGCTCTCAAGCTGCATGAACTTCAAACGTTTCAGCAAAAAAACTTATGATAATGTTCTCCAGCATGATTTGACAGTAATCCAAAGAGCATCTTGTGCTTCAGTGGAAGAAAAAACATTTAACTTTTTACACAAATATACTTATTCGATTAGTGACCTAGAAATAAACCACCAGAGCGTTTCTTTGTTTGAAACTTCGGCTTTAAACCTTATTTAAATTCCCAGATTTTGATTGTGGTTTCAGACTTTTAGACCCCACACTATAATACTATCAGATCAACAGAAATGCAGTACAAGAAGAGAAAGTACTTGGTAAAATATAATCAACATTCCTGTAAGTTTTCTCACATCACAAATTTCCTCTATTAGAAAGAAATGCAAAGCCGTTTTAATGCAGTGTTACATACACTGATCCAGTATACTGGATGCAAATGTAAATCAAATATTGAAAACAGAAGTCCATAGTGGATCTTTTGGTATTCGTGCACGTTTCTTGAGTGCATATGTAGATAATTAGCAGTTGTTGAGGGTATTGCATGCTGCATGTGATAGTCCGCAGATTTAAAACCTTGGACAACAGCATACGTAAGTGAACTGAATGTGCAAATACTCACGTAGCATTTATCAGTGACCCATGAACAGATGTTTCCTAGATCACACTGAACCAAAACCAGCACGCTTCATGTAATTCGTTTGCTGTTTTATTGCTTATTTCCAAAACGTAAACTGTAATATGACAATATTGAATCTGCACACGGAATTTGTGTTATGCATTTAAGTAAAATAAATATTTTGGTCTAGTAGGTCTATATCCTCTTGCGGTTATATTTGTTTAAACTCTGCCCGTCTGGTCAGCTGGCTATAGCGTTTGTTTAGTGATGGTGCGTTCTTGCAGAGTGATGAGAGCTGCTCTGATGGTCGTGTTTTGTCTGTCCTTGATGATGATAAATCTGTTGACTCATTAGATGTGCTTTTTTCACTTATGTTATTATATTAATCTTCCCTGTGCATTGCACCACAGGTCACCTCTTAATAAAAAACAGTTCCCTTCCTTTAAGTCCCTTTAAATGATCAAAACTACTGCCTGCATACATTTTGTTTCCAGAGCATGATGTGGCCCTGCTAAAGCAGGCTAAGTAGTCACTGTTTCATTATTTCAGTTTTTTTATCAACCAAAGCCTGAAAACTCTAAAAGGCAAAAGAAAAATTCATCTGTCCCTAGTTTAAAATCATGAACAGTCTTCATGCTGGTTTTATTGGAAACTACTTTGAAACAAGGAGCGCCAATATTCCTCTCAGTAAAAGTCACTGTGAGGTGTCTTTGGTATGAATCATGTACGAATTACTGCTAAACGTTGAACGTAGCTCTCCTGTGTCATTTTGATGGGTCTAAACCCCAGGAAACCTGACGTGTTAAAACAACAGCCCCCCCAGTCTGACTTCATGACCTCCAAAGGTCATAAGGATTGTGTTCCTGACCACATATTTCCCTAGAATGATGTACCAACTGAGAAACTGAAAAAGTGTTGTTTCTCTCGTTCAAATCCTTTAGACGGTTTATAACAATGTTGCCGCCAGATGTTGATCTGTGCACTATAATTTATGACGTGCGTTTTGTTGTCTGTTTAAGGTTTTTTAAACACAATGACAAGCTTTGAACTTTGTATTATTATTATTATTATAAATTCTTTCTTCTTTATTATTATAAATTCTTTTTATATGCACTTTCCTATGCATTTAATTTGGAATAAAAAGCATTTTTGTAACATTATACACTATACCATTAATTATTAATGTAAAGAAACACAAAGAAAACTGAAAAAAATCTACTCAGCTGTTTTCAACATAATAATAATAATTAAAGTTTTTCGAGCAGCAAATCAGAATATTAGAATGATTTCTGAAGGATTATGTGACTGGAGTTATGATGCTAAAAATTCAGCTTTGAAATCACAAGAATAAATTATATTTAAAAATATATTCAAACAGAAAACAGTTATTTTAAATTATAAAAATTATAAAAATTGTACTGTTTTTGTTGTACTTTGGATCAAATTAAAGCCATAATTGTGTCATATATATATATATATATATATATATATATAAAATTAGATTTTTCGTATACTTAAAAAACATTTTAGTATATTAAATTGCATTTTTAAAAAATCATTCATACAACAGCACTGCATCGTAATCATAAATTTCCCTAACATTCCAAATCTGATTCCAATCATGTAAGACATTGCATTAATTAGTTTTTTCCTCTTCTCCAACTTCCTCTCCACACAACAGCGGGAGCTACAAATAATGAGTGGAGAGCTTTAATGTCTGAACTGAAGATTCTGATCCATATTGGTCATCATCTCAATGTGGTCAATCTTCTAGGAGCCTGCACAAAGCGTGGAGGTAAGATAAACTTGATGGAAAAAATTCAACTATGGCGATGGGAAAAAAATTGTAAAAACTTTCCTCTCTGTTTTTACATTGTTTGGTGCACGCTCAGGTCCGCTAATGATAATCGTGGAATATTGCAAGTATGGAAACCTTTCCAACTACTTGAGAAGCAGGAGGGGTGACTTTGTGGTTTATAAAGTAAGTAAAAACATCTCATTCATTGAAACAACGATTTGACATGATGACGCATGATGTTGACCGGAATCCGTGCCGATAACACCCACAGTCTCAGGATGGCAAGGCTCTGCGTTCCAGCTCCGGGTGTGATCTGAGCGAGCTCATCAAGCGCAGGTTGGAGAGCGTGGCCAGCACCGGAAGTTCAGCTAGCTCCGGCTTCATTGAAGATAAGAGCTACTGTGACTCGGAGGAAGAGGAGGAAGGTAGCGACTGAGTGTCTTCCTTCCCTTCTCCCCTCCTGCCTCTCAACCCCTGCCTTACCTCCACCCCACCCTCTCTGCTCTCAAGGCTCCACTGATTGTTTTTTCCCCTCTAAATCTGATAGGTGGCTTCCTCAGGGATTCATAAATACAACTGATATTTTGTACAAGCCACTGTCACCCACTGCGCGCAGAGCTTTTTCTAATTTCCTGCTCCCAGACCAGAGCTAGTCCGGCGCGGGTACATTGGGTCGTTCAGTCCCATGCCGGTTATTTCTGGTTTGATAAACTGTTTACTCAGGTGGATGATCCACCCACAAGCCCCTCACTTGAGTATCATTGACAAAGTGCACGTATGCGTCTAAAAAAAGAAGTCACGTTTCATTGTGTCTGTCGGATGTGTCTGTAGTAAACAAGAGAATTATGAAGGCGAAAATATTAAGCGACTGAGAAAGGATCCAAACTTTCCAGATATGTAGTAAAAGATTCTTGGAAACTCAGTTTCTTTTTTTTGCATGCCAAAACTTGCATAACAAAACTGTGGTTTTGATTTAGCTAATACCCTTTTCTTGCAGAGCAAGAGGATTTGTATAAGAAAGTGCTCACACTAGAAGACTTGATTTGCTACAGCTTTCAAGTGGCTAAAGGCATGGAGTTCTTGGCTTCAAGAAAAGTAAGTCACGCTTTCTCAAGATTTCATGAAAAATACCTCTAACCCGTGCAATGAATCATTGTACTTTTAGTTTGTAATGGCAGCACATGTTAATACCAATTTCCTTTTTAGATAATTTTCAGTCTCATGGTGTTTTACAGTAATAATGAATCTCTGTATTTTGGCAACACTTTGAGACATTTTTGTCCAAAACTCCAGAATACGAAAACCCAAATTACTGTATTGATCTTTCACACACATCCAGCAGATGAAATTAATTGCCACATACTAAAGATGCGGTGTAGCATATGTGGTTTAATCGCACCTCAGGTCAGAGTTTCCCCAATGGCAGTTGCATATGTTTTACATTATCACAGCTTTCCATCATGAGCTCCATCTGACAGCGTAATGCCACACATGGTTCAAATAAGACACAAAACTCATCTTCACTACAGTCCGTTTTCCTGGTCAAAACACTGAGAGTAGAAAGAACATAGAATTATGAAGTGTTTAATGCATAGTGTAATAGCATCTCTCTTTTACTCTTTTCCAAGTGTATTCACCGCGATCTGGCCGCACGTAACATCCTGTTGTCTGAAAACAACGTTGTGAAGATTTGCGATTTCGGACTTGCAAGAGATATATACAAGGACCCGGACTATGTCCGCAAAGGAGACGTAAGTGTGGAATATTCACAGATGCATGGTGCACTTGGGTTGTATAATGCACACAGTGTTTCAAAACTACTTAGTGTGATGGACGCAAATGATAACAGTCCAAAATCCACCAACACTGAATGTTCTTCTGGAAAAAGATAAAATGTTTCTGTTAATGCCAAGAGTCTTTGGCAGGCTGTAAGTCATTTTATAAGCCCTGATAATATTATTCTGGTCAAAGGATGTTTTCTTGTGGTCAAGTGTGAGCCAAGATGTCACACAGACTGTATAATCAAATGGACAGCTACATGTTGCTGAATGTAAATTAATATTGGGAGTTGCTCCTTTGCAGGTGAAAGTAACATGGTCTGCTTATCTTTTTACAGGCCAGACTTCCCTTGAAGTGGATGGCTCCAGAGGCAATATTTGACAAGATCTATACCACTCAGAGTGACGTGTGGTCGTTTGGAGTGCTTATGTGGGAGATCTTCTCTCTTGGTAAATACCATCGCTGTCCTAAGAGCGTAACTCACATTTTCTGTTGCACTGTTGCGACAGGAACTTAGCAATTAAAGAGTTTAAAACCCTCACTAATGATTTATTTTATTTTGACTGTTATCACAAGCAATCTCAATTTAATATTTTGCGGAGATTCGATTATGAAATGATCAAAGAAAAAATTCAAGCTTTTATGATTCAGGCGTTCAGTTCTTGGAACAATGTTTTTCACTCTAATGTTTTCCATGAAACAAATTGTCGGCTTTTCCTTCCTTTCTTCTGTAGAGACGTCTCTTAGACTTTGTTTGCTTTACTGGTTCGGTGCGTTTTACACCAAAGCAAAAAAGCCCAGACAGGATTCAGCACCCATCCAAATGGAAATAAAATGAACTCGAGGGTCCTCAATCAAAGACACCTGGCACAAACCAGGCTGCTCATGAGGTGCCCTGTGCTATCAACCTCCTCCAGATGTGGAGGGCAATAACTGTCAGCTGCTGTTAAATTTTCTTTGGGGAACAAAAAGGATTGCGTTGTCAGCTTGAAAAAAAAACTATTTTCCTTCCACTATCTGTGAACTTCAACAATATGTTTTTTTTATCATAAACAGAGATTGTAAAACAGGAGTATCATCTTCTGTTTGATTAGGTTTCATTCCCAACTGGAAATGTAAACCCACAGTTACCAGGCAGCATTTAATGTAAATGTCTGCCCGCCTCTGTAAATGTACTATATAATGGTTTAGTGCACAGTGTCACTTTGGCCTCTTTGTCATTAAGGACTCTGAGCAAACAACTTTAATGTCACCATTCATATATATGTATATGTATATACATATATAGATATAGATATGTATACACTACCAGTCAGACGTTTTGAACAGTAAGATTTCGGTAAGTAAGTCTCTTCTGCTCACCAAGCCTGCATTTATTTAATTCAAAGTACAGCAAAAACTACAATTTTGAAATATTTTTACTATTTAATATAACTGCTTTTTTATTTGAATAAATTTTAAAATGTAATTTATTCCTGTGATCAAAGCTAAATTTTTAGCATCATTACCAGTCACATGATCCTTCAGAAATCATTCTAATATTCTGATTTGCTGTTCAAGAAACATTTTTTTTTATCATTGTTAATATCAATATTTACAACAGTTGAGTACAAATTATAGAAAGAAGAATAAATTATAGAAATTAATACTTTTATGTAGCAAGGATGCTTTAAATTGATCAGAAGTGATGAGAAAGACATTATAATGTTACAAAAGATTTCTGTTTCAGATAAATGCTGTTCTTCTGAACATTTTATTCATCAAAGAAACCTGAAAAAAAAAATGTTATTTATTAGAATGATTTCTGAAGGATCATGTGACTGAAGCAATGATGCAAAAAAATCAGGTTTGAAATCACAGGAATAAACTACATTTTAAAATATGTTAAAATAGAAAACAGATATTTTAAATAATAAAAATATTTTAAAATCTTACTGTTTTTGCTGTACTTTGAATCAAATAAATGCAGGCTTGGTGAGCAGAAGAGACTTCTTTAAAAAACATTGAAATTGTACTGTTCAAAAACGTTTGATGTTTGATGTTAATGTATATAGACATACACATAGATTTTTTTTTCATTACAAATTTCTGTGCTTGTTTGGCCAGTAATACTGTAGAAATCCAAAATGGTGCAGAATATTTTTTTGCATCACAACTTATTACACAAAGTATTTCAATACTAAACCACTAAACTGAATATTTAAATGACTAACATTCTAGATTGTTAGATGTGGTTTCAGACTTTTGTACCGTCATATAAATGCGTTTATAAAGATTTGCCTTGTAAATGCATATTGAATGAACCAGAAACCACAGGAGAATTCCCCCAAATCTGCATTAACACTATATGCAATGAGCTCTGTGGGAAACTTGTCGGGCGTCATTTCGCATGTTAAAATAAAGCAACATTTAGGGAAACACAACATAAATAATCCATTATCAGTGATAGGAATTGTGAAGGAAGGAATTGGATCTTAACTGATGACTCTGAGCTGTCACGACCACTGAGCTGCACTGATTAAAATTGGTGTCAAATAGACTAACATGAAAAGTTTAGAAAAATTATTATTGCTACTTGATAGTGTCCATGAGAGAAAATTTTGCACCGCACCCAAAGTATACTCTAATGTTTTGTGTTGTGGAATTGAGTTTCTTGTGCCTGTTTTTCTAGGCACTCCACATCTGCTGCACTCCATTCCCAAAGTTGCAGAGTGCTGTTAATGTATTTGTTTTTAATGACTACCTAATCTATGTCAGAGGGGGGTTTAGATCATAGTTTAATGAAAGATTGGCCTTTTCCAAGATTCATTGTTGTGATCCGCATATTTTAGTGGTTATCAGATATTATGAAAAGGATTTCGGTCAAGTAAATGAAAATATTGTTTCATGAATCATGGTTTTTGCAAGTGTGCAGCAACAGTCTGCAAGTTCACGCTGTCTTAACAATTTAGTGTTTCTGGAGAAAACAGCTTTGCATAGAGTTTCCAAGTTCAGTCAGATCGGCCCCACTGATGCTGATTGTGCAGAGGTCTTTCTATTGATCTCTCTGTGCTCCCAACCCACTTCACAGTTTAGTGAGTTTCTTGTCAGACCCTTTGAAGCGGCCAGAGCTCTATTTCATGGAAAAGTCTTGATAACCCCATTATTCTCTATCTTCTCCCCAGGTGCCTCCCCTTACCCTGGCTTACACATTGATGAGGAATTCTGCTGCCGACTGAAGGAGGGCACCAGGATGAAAGCTCCTGAATACTCCTCCTCTGAAATGTAAGAGTCACTCTGCTTGTGTCACTAATGTCAGGCTGTCCTGATTTGAAAGCGCTTTGTCAACTGTACATGCAGTTGTTCTGTAACAATTGCCATATTGAGTATTGCAGGCACTAAGTACATTTTAAGTATTTTTTAAAGCTTTTTTTGTGAGAAATATGTTAGATAATATTAATATGTTAGATAATTATGTAAATATGTCCCACCTTGAATGTATCCAACAACTGCAAACATGCAACATCATAATTTCCTCACAATATGTTGAGTTAATATGTAATTTATTGTAGAAAAAAATATTTTTAATTTACAAATTATAGTGTTGATAGCATTCGCCAGTCTCAACCTGCAAGCCTGTTACCCACTGTATTGTAAGAAAACATTATTTTTTAAATGTATAACAAAAAAATTATTTTATTTTATTTTAGGTCCCACTTTATATTAGGTGGTCTTAACTACTATGTACTTACATTTAAATGAATCTTTTGATACAATGCACATATTGTGTACATACATGTTTTTACATTGTACTTGTATTTTTAAAAATATCTTAATGTAATTACATCTGCAATTAATTTCTGTAATTACATTTATAATTACACTCTTGACATCTCATACACCTTAATCCACCCATAAACTTACCCAAACTGCGAAACCTCTCTAACCTTCTCTAACCTTACCCGTATCCCATCTCAATAGCAAATTTTTAATAAATGAATAAATAAGTTTTCCACTGATGTATGGATTTGTTAGGATAGGACAATATTTGGCCAAGATACAATTACTTGAAAATCAGAAATTTGAGGGTGCAAAAAATCAAAATATTGAGAAAATCACTTTTAAATTGTCCAAATGAAGTTCTTAGCAATGCATATTACTAATAAAAAATTAAGTTTTGATTTATGGTAGGAAATTTACAAAATATCTTAATGGAACATGATCTTTACTTAATATCCTAATGATTGTTGGCATAAAAAATGATAATTGACCCAAACAATGTATTTTTGGCTATTGCGATAAATATATCCATGCTACTTAAGACTCGTTTTGTGGTCCAGGATCATATATGAGCACAATAAGTATATTGTACTTAAATGTGAGTGACTTTGATGTAAGTACCTAATAGGTAAGTCCACCTAATATAAAGTGTGATCCTATTTTATTTTATTTATTTATTTATTTATTTTTTGCATGCCTGTTACCTATTCTAGCACATGCCACTGTACCCAAAGCATGCATAAAAAATCTTTAAGGTATTTATTTTTTTTAAAAGTCTCTAGTTCCTTCTGTGTGATGCCAGGACTTTTAAACAAACTTGAAGTAAGCACAAAACAAACCTTCCTCTCAGTAACCCCGTACAAATTTTTTTAGGGCTACTGAAATCTGCACTCTGGAGAATAAAAATCCTCTCCTATCTGTGTAGTTGAAAAGAGCACAGATATCTCATTTCATTGCTTTGACACAAGACTGAAGCCTTAAATGGAAACAGATCAATTATCCGCCGAGTAAAAGAAAAGGAGCAGCTTCTGATTGGCAGGTAGTTTATAGTGCAGTTGATGTGTGCTAGGGATCCATTACTAACTTACACCAATGCAGCTGAAACTCAAGCTCACATTAAAGGCTTTGGGCCTACCTGAGCAGCAAGGGGTGGCCAAACACAGTGGCAGGGCCCCTGGGCATCAGACAGGGAAACCCACTGGTGAGATACTCCCATTGTGGTTTCAGGGTTAGAGAGCAGGCCGACCCAAAATCTGAAAGTTTTCAGATGTAACAAGATATGAGAGAAGGGGTCATGGTATCATTTTAAATGTGGAGAGGAAGCGAAGCGGACAACTTCAGATTAGTGTTGGGTGCGCAGAACTGAATCACCTCATTTTGAGAAAGAATATTCACAGGCTGTTCTGAGTAACAACCCATACTGCTGCGAAGTGCTCTGCTCAATCTTCATTTTGTAACTATGATATTCTGTAACTGGATCATACTCATTTGGAAACCTGAACGGAGCGCTTATGTCTAAAACATAGCACGTCATGCGAGTTGTCTCACTTTTGCAATCACACACGCCAGTTGAACATAACAAGAGGTCATGAAAGATGATGATTGGAGATGACCTACAAAATGCAGTCCAGACCTCAGACCTGAGCTCATAAATACAGGCTTTCTTGTGCCAAGTCCTCAAAACCCATTCCAGCTTCAAAGAACTTGTCAACTAGCATTGAAGATAAGGGTCAATTTAATATACTGTATCAACTGTAAGACTGATAACTCTGTTCTTCAAGAGCAGAGAGACGTTTATCAACTTATATGCTGGCCTTAGGGTTAAACACTACTTTATTTCTGACCCTGAGAGTGACCCTAACCAAACCTGCACTGTTGAGAGTGATGAGAAGAAATAGCCCAGAAATCAGGGATTTGAATCATATGTTTAGACCGATTTAATGAAGAACTGGTTCTGACCGTGACTTTCGTTAATGTTTTTTCCATTTATCTTCATATAAGTGTGAGCACAACTTGAGAGGATATAGAACATCCTAGTGTATCGTTGATTTCAGAAGAACCACCATTCACCATTTTTCCAGACTTCCTGTTAGTTTAGGAGTTGCTCCATCTGGATTCATTAAAATAAACATTTTAGAAGTCCTGCTTCCTCCTGCTAATCTCCTACACAGCCCACAAGAAGAATACCTCCTCTCTGATCACTACCTAATTCAAAACCAGATGCATCTATTGGTTGATTAGTCTAAGGAAGTAATGAGTCATCAACTAGTACAGTAATTTTTCCATACTCCAAATTGCCCGATATTGTGCTAATCAGACGGCATCAGAGAGTTTCACGGGTAACCGGCTTTATTTACGTAAGGACCTGTGAGTGCAACACCAAAGTGTAAACAGGATACAGCTCAGTCATCGCCAGTGATCATTTACTTAAATGCTCGGTCTGTGCATTGACGCCCCGAAACGTAGCCTTCGGATAAACTTAACCATTGTAGCCCACTGCAAAATCCAATAAAGGACCCCAAACGTCCCTTGTGGGGAGGGTGCTGACAGCTCATGTAAAGCTGTAGGAAGTTCCTCTCAACACAGACTCTCAGCCTCATTGCTCATGTCACGCATCAAATATTATAGACGACTGTAAATAATTGGATTTGGATTTGTAGACTAACCTAGAGGTCAAAGCGAAGGGTGTAATTCATGAAGGTAGCTGGGTATAAACACTTAAAGGAAGTTCTTTAATGTGCATGTTTCCGTCCATAGATATCAAACTATGTTGGACTGCTGGCATGGAGAACCATCCAAGAGGCCTACGTTCACAGAGCTGGTAGAGAGGCTTGGAGATCTGCTACAAGCTAGTGTGCAGCAGGTAAGAGAGTCTCATTCACTTCACTGCATTGCATGTCTTTCCCACAGACTTTATTTAAACATTTACAACTGACCACAGCAAAACCACAAGGATTTTATGGGATGAGTGATGCACTACCATTACACAGGCAAACCATGTGAGACAGTCACTGCAAACTGTGTTTAACAACTAGTCATAGATGAAAGGTTATTTTATGAATGTGATGAATGGAACCAGTCAAAAGTTTTTGAACAGTGAGATTTTTTTTATGTTTTTAAAGAAGTCTCTTCCGCTCACTAAGCCTGCATTTATTTGATCCAAAGTACAGGAAAAACAGTAAAATTGTGAAATATTTTTACTATTTAAAAGATGTTTTCTACTTGAATATATTTGAAAATGTAATTTATTCCTGTGATTTCAAAGATGAATTTTTAGCAGTCACATGATCCTTCAGAATTCATTCTAATGTACTGATTTGCTGATAAGAACATTTATTATTATTTTTAAGTTGAAAACAGCTGAGTAGATTATTTTCAGGTTTCTTTGATGAATAGAAAGTTCAGAAGAACAGCATTTATCTGAAATAGAATTCTTTTGTAACATTATAAATATCTTTATAATATAATATTATATTATATTATATTATATCTTTATCATCACTTTTGATCAATTTAAATCATCTTTGCTAAATAAAAATATTAATTTCTATAATTTCTTTACAAAAAAAAATTATACTGACTCCAGGCTTTTGAATGGTATAGTGTATAATGTTACAAAATTGTTTTATTTCAGATGCGGATCTTTGGATCTTTCTATTCATCAAATAATCCTAAAAGTACTAAACTGTTTTATATGTTGATAATAATAATAATAAAAATGTTCCTTGAACAGCAAATCAGCATATTAGAATGATTTCTGAAGGATCATGTGACACTGAAGACTGGAGTAATGATGCTGAAAATGTAGCTTTGATCACAGAAATAAATTACATTTTAATATATTTTCAAATAGAAAGCAGTTATTTTAAATAGTAAAAATATTTCACAATATTACTGCTTTTGCTGTATTTTGGATAAAATAAATGCAGACTTTAATGTTTAAAAAACATTAAAAATCTTACCGTCCAAAAACTTTTGACTGGTAGTATAGGTAAATATCAACAATTTGTTTATGATTCAGTATGTTCTGATACATTTTTCTTAGTTCTAGAAGAAAGTAAGGAATAAATCTGATTTATAATATGGCTTGAAGAGAAGACTACACTACACAGCATAGAGATCAAAACATATTCCGTCTGAACTGGAAGCCATCCAAACTCCTTCCTTCTCACATAAGGAATCAAGCTTAGTGCCTGGACGGCCCGTAATAACATCTTCTGCTTAAAACATATTCACACATTCCCTTGCAGATTTACGTTCAGATTCCTCCAGAATCTTATAAAATCACATGCAGGGTGATGTCACAGCTTTAAGTGTTTAAACACCGTGTCTCTCACAGGAGGGAAAGCACTACATCCCCATCAACACGGCCCTGTTGACCGAAGCAGACCCCTCAGACCTAAGCTCCAAAGAGAAGAGCTCCAGCAGACCCATCTCTCTTAGAGACTCCGGGACAGCTTGGTAAGATAGCTTTATCTTATCCATTTAACAGATATACGCTCAGAGTAATTTGTATGTGTACTTCACTTGTTAAAAATCACTCAGAATGCCATTATTCATGAGGACTGTTTTAGAAACCTGTTTTTTGTAGATAAAGTTTTGTGGTCTCCATACATTTTCCTGTTTTAAACATACACTACACTTCATCCCAGCAGCCTTGCTTTAAAAGTGAAGGAAAGCACTAATTGGTTCTTGATAAGAAACGGTCCTCGTAGCATTAAGGGCCCCTCAAGGAATTTCCTCTTTTGCCACAAACCCAGTTTCAGGATTTATGCCTACTTAAGATAATATTTATCCAACTCTTGTGTTTCCACAAGTCCTTCAAGTATATGTGTAGAGAATAGTATCGAAACGCTGCAACCTCTGTTATCCCTTAAGCTGAATTTAAGAGCTATCGCTTTACCCTTCTGCACAAAATTAAATTATAAATATTTTATCCAACACAGCATTGAACTTTTAACCGTGATACAGAACATATCTGTAATGGGTTTCATGTATTTGTTTGGATCTGCCAGACATGATGTCATGAGAAACTTTCCACACTGATCTGATATTGGGTATTTGATGCTTTCAGGAACATAAAGATCCGCCCAGCGAGTGTGAAGACCTTTGATGAAGTAATCATGGAGAATGGAACCAACAAGGACCACGAGGTGAGAAGCTTGTTTTTTCACACTTTCCCCTTCACTACATTACGAAATAATGCAAATATGTGACCCTGGACCATAAAGCCTGGAATCTGAGTGTGGGAAAAAATAAAAAATATTCAGAAAATTGCCTTTAAAGTTCAAGTTCTTAGCAATGCAAATTACTAATCAAAAATTTAAGTAAGGTAGGAAATTTACAAAAATATCTTTATGAGCTTATCTACATGATCTTTACTTAATATCATAATTATTTTTGGCATAAAAGTTGGCAAAATCGATCATTTTGACCCATACTATTTATTTTTGGCTATTTTTACAAATATACCCATGCTACTTAAAACTGGTTTTGTGTATCCCTTTATATGTAACATTAACAATATTTTAAAACTATTAATACTGTATTGTTTTTAACACAGATAAGTCTTTAGATTTTGTGTTGAATAATCAAAGGTTTAACTAATGTGTGGTCATTCATTTATTTTATTTTATTTTATTTATTGTTTTATTTTATTTTATGCCTTTATTGGATAGGACAGTAAAAATTAGACTGGAAATCAGGGACCTGGGAAAGAGGAATTGTTTTAAATTGCTGTGAATGCGACCTTGTACCACAAAACAACTCATAAGGGTTAATTTTTTAAAAATGGAAAAATCTGAGTAAATAAGCTTTCCATTGATGTATGGTTTGTTAGGATAGGACAATATTTGGCTGAGATACAACTATTTTAAAATCTGGAATCTGGGGTGCAGAATCTACTGTATACTATCTACTATACTGAGAAAATCACCTTTAAAGTTATTACTAATCAAAAATTAAGTTTTGATATATTTACAGTAGAAAATTTACAAAATATCTTAATGGAACATGATCTTTACTTAATATCCTAATGATTTTTGGCATAAAAGAAAAATAGTTAATTTTGACCCATCCGATGTATTTTTGGCTATTTCTACAAATATACCTGTGCTACTTAAGACTTGTTTTCACATATATTGTATCTGTGGTTAAATCTGTGTTTGGTTGTTCACAGGGAGGGCAGTCAGACAGTGGAATAGGTCTATCTTCAGATGACCTGAAGACACTGAAGCGTCTGGAGTCACTGGCCAGACCCCGGAGTTTCACGTCCCGAGCGTAAGTATAGCACATTGACTCCTATTTAGACCTTTTGCCTGGCCACATCCAGGACCACAGGAATGGGTAGGTCTGCCGGCGTATGCCCTGGAGACCCTCCCACCGGCCTGGAATGTAGATGCCACAATTGTCATACAGTTTCACCCCCCCCTCATCTCCACACGACTCCCCTTTTCTTTGAGAGACGTGCCTGCGCGAGAGTCTCTCATACAATAGCACAGTGGAGAGATATTGCCTAAGGTGACAATCTCAACAGCCAGACAACAAAAGCAGGGCTGGGCGTGTGACTTGTTAAAGCTGGCTGTAAGGTCTGGTGACTAGCATCTTTGTTTGTACCGCCTGGGTTGTAATAGCCTCTGACTGCATTGCTGAAACAGCGCGGCTACAGATATGGCACATAGCCATCTCTTACAAAAACAAGCCTTAAATTTAAATGTAGGAAGTATTTGAAGAAAATGACTGTTTAATATTGTTAGTGATTGCAATATATTCCAATTGGGATCAGAATGTAAGCTGTGAATAAAAAGCAGGATCTCCTTTAACACCATGCTCAGTTCCAGCCTAATAGTTTATTAACCACAGACTAAAGTGTGCTGGGGTCTGAGAACAATACTTGTTCATAAATGTGCCCCCAGGGCAAATGCTGCTGAAAACTAAAGCAAAGGTGGCCTTTTGAGTTATTAATGACAGGCCGTTGGGCTGGATTAGCCTTGGTTTTGTTAAAGCGTTTGAGATTTGAGACAGCGTTTATGGTCTTCCAATGCAGCAAAGGCCAGGGTTAATCTACAAAGGTTATCCTCTAAATTGCATTCAAGGCCTTGTGGACTATACGGCATCCTAATATTTGAGGGCAGTGGTTTGTAACGCCAATTGCAGCTAGGCAAATAGTGATAATCTCTTGCTGATTGGAGGTTTATGACTCAGACCTGGAAAGGCAAAGTGGTTAACTGACTAATCATGGTCATGCTGTTTAGAAGTGTCCAGACTAAATATGTGAATGGCATTAGATAAGGGCAGCTGAGTGCAACAGTGGTTACAGCACAATGCCAGAGCTATATTATATTATCTTCATCTAGAAATGGATATTATTTATATGAAGCCCATTTCCGCCACTGAATAAGAATAGGTAATTTCAAGTTTTTATCTCATAATTCTGACTTTTTTCTTGCAATTGCAAGTTTATATCTTGCAATATATCACTTTTTTACTCAGAGTTGCATTACAATGTCAGAATTACAGGATATAAACTCAATTTTGACTTTTTTCTCAGAATTGTTTGATATAAACTCACAGTTGTGAGTATAAACTCAGAATAGCAGGATATAAACTCACAATTACAAGAAATAAAGTAAGAACTAGAAGATAAAAACTCGCAATTCTGACTTTTTTCTCGTAATTTCTCGTAAATTTTAAAAATTAATTTTAAAATTAAATTTTAAAAAAGTTAATATCTCACAGTTCTGACTTTTTCTTAGAATTGTATTATATAAACTTGCAATTTTAAGTTATAATGTCATATTACAGGATATAAAGTGTCAGTGCTGCCTTGTTTTCTCAGAATTTCATGATATAAACTCACAATTATGCCATTTTGCACAGAATCGAATGATATAAACTCACAATTGCGAGTTAGAATGTCAGAATTATGGGATATAAACTCTCAATTCTGACATTTTTGCTCAGAGTTATGATATAAACTCACAATTGAGAGGTATAAAGTCAGAATAGCAGGATATAAACTTGAAATTGCAAGAAATAAATAAGAATTGTGAAATAAAAATGCAATTCTGACTTTTTTTTTTTTTTGCACAATTCCAACTTTTTTTCTCAGAATTGTGAAATGTAAACTTGCAATTGTGAGTTATAAAGTCCAATTCTGAAAGGGGAAAAAGGGGGAAATTTTTATATCTCACAATTCTGACTGAACTCACAATTGCATGTTATGAAGTAAGAATTGTGAGATATAAATTTGCAGTTTGAGAAAAAAAGTTTGTGAAAGTTTTTATATCTCAATTCTGACTTTATTTCCCCGAATTGTGACTTTATTTCTTAAAATTGTGAGTTTATATCTCACAATTCTAAAAAAAATAAGTTGCAGATAAAAAGTCACAATTACCTTTTTTATTTTCTATTCAGTGGTGAAAACGGGTTTTTATATATTTGAACATACTGTGTGTTGAAAAAAAAATCTATACTACCACTCAAAAGTTTGGGGTCTGCACATTACTTTAATTCTGCAAAACTGTCCACTACAGTGTACAAATATGACTGTGAGTGAGTCTACAGCATGATACAGGAGACATGAAAGTCCACAGCGTGATATAAATCACATTCAAGTGTTCCAGAGAGCTGCGTAATAAGTTTTAATAACACCACACCCCACTTCCACAATTTTTTAAATTCCTCTACTGCTATGATTGATGAGCAAAGTTTGATTACAAACGCACGTAATCCACAGGTTTTGATAAAAAAAACACTCTGTCTGGCCTCTGTCAGCACTCCCCCGTCTTTCCATATCCAGTGCCCTCCTCATCCCAGCCCAATATGATGAAAAGCTGGGCACAGCCTGCAATCAGCTGGCAAATCCATGCACAGGTTGCCATAGTCACAGGCATGGGAAAAAAAGCGCCACTCGGAGCATGTAAAGAATGATGTATATATTGTAAAGAGGCGGCCCCTGCCGAGGACCCACTCAATCACTGTCACCTTTGACCTTCTACAGCTTTACTGCTACGTCCAAGAGTCTCCCTCCACATTGTGCCTATGGATTCCACCTGGTAATCCTACATTTAGTATGCACATATGTGAAGTGCTTAGCACTGACAGTCTCTGTACAGACCTCATACATGCCAGTCTGCTTCATATACAGTTGAGGTCAAAATTTTACATAGGCCTACACCTTGGAGAATCTGCGAAATGTTCATTATTTTACCAAAATAAGAGGGATTGTACAAAATGCATGCTATTTTTTATTTAGTACTGACCTGAAAAAGATATTTTACATAAAAATGTTTACATATAGAGAAAATAATAGTTGAATTTATAAAAATGACCCCGTTCAAAAGTTTACATGCACTTGATTTTTAATACTGTGTTGTTACCTGAATGATCCACAGCTGTTTTTTTGTTTAGTGATAGTTGTTCATAAATTTCACCCTTGTTTGTCCTGAACAGTTAAACTGCCCGCTGTTCTTCAGAAAAGTCCTTCAGGTTCCACAGATTCTTTGGTTTTTCAGAATTTTTGTGTATTTGAACCTTTTCCAACAATGATTGTATGATTTTGAGATCCATCTTTTCACATTGAGGACAACTGAGGGACTCATATGCAACTATTACAGAAGGTTCAAACACTCACTGATGCTTAAGAAGGAAAAAGGAAGGGGGGTGAAAACTTTTTGAATTTGAAGTTCAAATTTAAATTATTTTGTCTTCTAGGAAACATGTAAGTATCTTTTGTGGCTTCTGAAGGGCAGAACTAAATGAAAAAATATGATATTTAGGCAAAAAAAAAAATTAAAGTACACATCTTCATTCTGTTCAAAAGTTTTTACCCCTGGCTTTTAATGCATAGTTTTTCCTTCTGCAGCATCAGTGAGCGTTCGAACCTTCTGTAATAGTTGCATATGATTCCCTCAGTTGTCCTCAATGTGAAAAGATTGATCTCAAAATCATACAGTTATTATTGGAAAGCGTTCAAATACACAAAAATGCTGAAAAACCAAAGAATTGTGGGACCTTAGGGAATTTTCTGAAGAACAGCGAGCGGTTTGACTGCTCAGGGCAAACAAGGGACTCATGAAGTAAACAAACTATCACTAAACAAAAAAAAAAATTCAGGCAACAACGCAGTATTAAGAATCAAATATATGTAAATTTATTTTGAACAGGATCATTTTTATAAATACAACTATTATTTTTTCTTGTGGACTACATGTAAACATCTTTTATGTTTAATATCTTATTCAGGTCAGTACTAAATAAAAAAAAAAACATGGAATTTGTATGATTCCTCTTGTTTTGGTAAATAATTAACATCTTCCAGATTCTGCAAGGTGTATCTAAACTTTTGACTTCAACTGAGAGCAATGCAAACTCACAGACTCCTTCCAGGGTGGCAACTCATAGCAACACACAGAGGAAAATAACACTATTTCAATTTGGATTCATTTAAATCTGTATGCTCCTTTCACAGGATGAAGAGCAAAAGTAAGGAGTCAGTTCTGCTAGAGGGTGAGAAGGAAAAATACCCACTGCTTGTTTCCTCACTGGACTTGAGTCTGGAGGACTCCTCCCTCGACCCAGAGCTGGAATGTCATAGCCCACCTCCAGACTATAACTACGTGGTCCGTTACTCCACACCACCCGTCTGAACGGATCTGCACTCTTAGCCGCCAGACGTTTCACCCAGTTTTGGAGGATCTGATTGGTTGGGTCCATTTTGTTTCTGCACATCAGATCTATTTTATCCCCCCCCCCACTTTTTTCTACTCAGAGTTTCACGTTTTCTCTCTGTGCACTTTTTAAGGTAGTGTGTGAGTACAGTGGGCTGCCACATCATTGTGGCAGTCTGAGATACATTTGGACCACCTCAGGTATTCCTGCCATCTACTGTGAACACAACAAGCACATTTTAGTACAAGAACGGCACTGTTTTCCCCAGCATTTTTCATACAGAATGGTGGCTAAATATGAAATCATTTACTCAGCGGTTAGAATGAGAGGACAAAGGCAATTCTAATTTTATTTCTAGATAAATATTTTATTGTAATAAAAACTGGAATTTGTTATATGATATTTTATTTTTATTTTGCTAAAATATTTCGGAGCTCTTTAAAGCTTGTTTTTTTTATTTTTGGAAAATATTTTTCTTTAGAATAAATTTCACCCTTTTGACGCAAATGTCAAACAAAGACCACAGATCATGAATAAATGAATGTGCGGTCTGAAATTCCTTCCCAGAACCCGATTTGAAATTGCAGGACGCATTGATCATCAACAGTAAGGAGGATGCACATTGTGTTTCCAGGTTGCGTCGCGCCAGTCTGAGGGCCGTTTTCCTGAGTCTTGCTCAGTGAAGCTGAAATGAGTCACTTTTGTTCCCTCATACAGTATTTTTATCATGATACCTTATGATCTGGTTCATTTTAAAGAAATTAATGATGCATCTTTGACTGCTTACACATGGCATGAAAAAAATGGCTTATTCAGTCTATCACTGTGAAAAAGGTTTCAGAAGCCTTAGCAAGTAAATTATTCATGTACATTTAATAGGAAACATTCTGTTAGTTATTGATCAAATGCGGACCACAATTAAACGGCCTTGCTCTGTTCAACAATAAACCATATTTATGTTGTTTACACTACTGTATACATAACAGCACGTAATATGTTGTGCAGCTATTAACCACAGGAACGTATTCTGTTACTGATTCAGTAGTTGTGCTATAATACTACTAAAGCTTGCAGGGCAGGCTATAATATTGTCAACAGGCTGGTCACTATATAAATGGTCATGATAATTATAATAAAAGCATGTATTGTGCACACATGTAGGTGCTATCAGTATTAACTCCTTAACATGATGGAATGGGTGGGAAATCATTGTATTGATTAAATGAGACAATTAGGCCTGTTATTGCTAACTTTTATTGTGTAAGTCCAAGTACTACATTCATAGCTGATGGATTGTCTTCCAAATAATGAAATGTATATACTACCAAATGATACTTTCTGTACTGTTATTTTGACTGGTATTTGTGAAGTAAAATTGTATGCACTGATATTTTCTACATATATTGTTTTTGTATTATAATTGTATTTTATTAACCAAGCATAAATAAAGATCTATATATTTATATATAGCACCTTTTCAAAGTCATGATTGCATTTGTATTAGTACACGTCTGCCTCTAATAAATAAAAATGCACAGAAGTACTGCATTCTTCCTACTATCCACCTCTGGCTTCTGGTCTCATGTACATCCAGCTATTTTTAGCTGTGCAAAACAGTTCTTTTGCTGTTTGATATTGCAAATTGGTGTGTCTTATCATGTTATTAAGCTGGCCTGTGAAAGCCAGCTTACTGAAATGCTATTTAAATGCTTCTTCTTCTTCTGAAACTAAATTTTCTGACTGTATCTCCTCCTAGAGATTTAACTCTACAAACTCCAACCTCAGCCCAGTTCTCCAGACTGATCTGACAGAGTGTGCTATATCTTTTCTAACTGATCGGACTTACGATTTTCCTAAAAATAATGAATAAAACTGGGAAAAATCCCATAGACTTACAATGACAATGAGCCAAGACTATTCAAACTCCAACTGTCAAAACATCCAGAATCCCTTGAGACTCAATCAAGCTCTTATCTACATACTAAGTACTCAAACTAACTTGCTAATCATAATAGAAACATGCTAGTAACTTGCTAATCATGCTAACATGTTAACAATATGCTAATCATGCTAGAAACATGCTAGTAACATGTTAGTAACTCGCTAATCAAAGAAACATGCTAGTAACTTGCTAATCATACTAACACGTTAGTAACATGTTAATCATGCTAGAAACATGCTAGTAACATGTTAGTAACTCGCTAATCATACTAGAATCATAGTAATCCTGCTAGAATCATGCTAGCAATGTGTTAGTGACTAGCATGATTCTAGCATGGTTAGCATGATACTGTTGTTAACATAACAACATGCTAGTATCATGCTAATCATGCTAGAATCATGCTAGTAACATGCTAGTAACTCGTTAATCAGTTCTGGTAACATGATAAACATGCTAATCATTTTAGCAACGTGCCAGTGACTCACAAATAATGCTTACAACATAGTAACATGCTAAACATGCTAACAACATGCTAGTCATCCTAGAATCATGCTAGAAACATGCTAGTAACTCACTAATCATGCTAACAAAATTCTGGTAAACATGTTAGCAACGTGCCAGTGACTCACAAATAATGCTAACAACATGGTAATAACATGCTAAACATGCTAGCAACATGCTAATCATCTTCGCAACATGGTAACAAGATGCTAGTAACTTGATAATCATGCTACTAACATGCTAGTAACATGCTAAACATGTTAGCAACATGCTACTAACATGCTAATCATGATGAAATCATGTTAACAACATGCTAGTAGCATGCTAATCATGCTACAATCATCCTAGAAACGTGCCAGCAACATGCTAGTAACATGCTTATCATGCTAGCAACATGCTAGTAACATGCTAATCATGCTAGCAACATGCTAATAAAATGTTAGTAGTAACTTGCTAATCATGCTGAAACATGCTAGCAACATGCTAGTAACTTGCTAATCATTATAACAACATGCTAGTTCTATCTATCTATCTATCTATCTCACTGGTGAAAAAAGCAGTATATGCTGGGATGCTGGTTAGGGATGTTTTGGTGCTGGATTAAGCTGGTCCTTTGCTGGTTTATGCTGGTCCTTGACCAGCAACATGACCAGCATAAACCAGCAAAGGACTGTCTTATCTATCTGTCTGTCTGTCTGTCTGTCTTACTATCTATCTGTCTGTCTGTCTGTCTGTCTGTCTATCTATCTATCTATCTATCTATCTATCTATCTATCTGTCTGTCTGTCTGTCTATCTATCATCTAATCTTTTTAAACTTTAAATTACTTCAAACTGAAACCCTTCAAACTTCTAGCTTTTAAAACTTTTTAAACGTTCTGTTTTAGCTTTCTCAAGCCAACTTCAAAGATTGTCTTTCCAAACTGTTTAACCTAGTTTTAATGTATTATCTTAATTATGAACACATTGGTTTGTAGTGCAAACAGTTTTACCGTTTACTGCACGTTGTTATTCTTCTCTTTCCCTATAGCGGATAATGAACCGGAAGTCTCGCCCATAGGCTTACTTCTGCGTTGAAGAAAAAGGTGTATAGCATGATTTTCAGTAAGGTTAGGCTAACTATTATAAGATTCTTGGTGGAGATGGTTAAGCTGTGTGTCATCTGTGCGCTTTTCCTCCTGCTTCTTGGTCGCAGAGACACATTTCCTGAACGGGGCGAGGTGACGGCAGTCTGTCTGTCACCAGGACAATACCTCTGTGAGCAAGAAAAGGAAGGGCTTCTCCATCATTCCCATCACAACAGGGCTCCAAACACTAAGCTTCCTAAGGGCCATCAGTGCCCCCCAGCTTTGGCGCTAAAATGCTAAAGGTGAAAAATGTGCATACTGTTGCCGTTTCTCCTTGTCATATTGAAGATAAACAGTTTGTAAAAGTGCACTTGACTGTTTGAGGATTGGCGGTGTGTTATTGGCTTGTTATGAAGGTTGTGAGACATGTAAACTGATTCAGGAATATGAGCTATAAACAAACAAGGGAAGGATGTTGGGAGGGTTAGGGTTCATCATATTCTGGCTTCAAGCACAAATGTAGCTTTCACGCACACCTTGTGTTTTCCGTGCTCGCAGGAAGTACATACAGTCTCCGAGCTCTACAGCTTATCAGAGTTCTTCATTTCCTTTCCTCCAGATGAATATGAATATCACTGCTTAGGGATCATGTACAATTTCCTACATTTTTTTCCATTTTATTAACCAAGAGAAAGTAAAATAACACATTTACATTACGTAAACCATCTATCTGTCTGTCTATCTATCTATCTATCTATCTGTGTATAAACAATTTATAGATATATATATATATCTATATACACACTGCCATTAATAGAATTAATACAGAAAAAATAGTAACATTGTGAAACATTATTACTGTTTAAAATAATGGTTTTCTATGTTAATATATTTTAAAATGTAATTTATTCATGTGATGCAAAGCTGAATTTTTATCAGCCATTACTCCAGTCTTCAGTGTCATATAATCCTTCAGATATCATTCTAATATACTGATTTATTACTTTTATTATTAATATTGGAAACACTTGTGCTGCTTAATATTTTTTGTATTTATTTGTTTAATTAAAGGACACATTCAGTTGATCAAAAGTGACAATAAAGGCATTGATAATGTCAAAAAACTTTGCTAAAATGCTATTTCAAAAAAAAAATGTTCTTTTAAACTTTTTATTCATCAAATGTTGATAATAATAATAAATGCTTGAGTTAAATTATTATATTATTTCACAGTATGTGATCCTGGACCACAAAACCAGTCTAATAGCACGGGTATATATGTAGCAACAATACATTGTATGGGTCAAAATGATAGATTTTTCTTTTATGCCAAAAATAATTAGGATATTAAGTAAAGATCATGTTCCGTGAAGACACTTTGTAAATTTCTTACCGTAAATATATCAAAACTTTTGATTAGTAATATGCATTGCTAAGAACTTCATTCAAACAACTTTAAAAGTAATTTTCTCAATATTTAGATTTTCTTTTTTCTTTTTCACCATCAGATTCCAGATTTTCAAATAGCTGTATCTCGGCTAAATATTAGCATGCAGATGTATAAATCTCGATTTCAAAAAAATGATCTATATAAATGATTTTGTAGTCAGTGGTTGCATATAACTGTTTTAACTTCTTCTTTTTTTTTAATCAAACAAATGCAAGTTTGGTGAGCATAAGAGACTTCTATAAAAATCTTTAAAAAATCTTCCTGCCTGCAAACAGTAATGCATTTATAGACAGTAAAAGTTATAAACTGCACTATTTCTGGCCCCTTATATAATATGAATTGTGAATTGCAGTCTTCATCTAACTTCATAGTTTAAAATGGAATCTTCTAAAATTATCTTTGAGAAAAACATCACGTATGCATCTAATTAAAGGCTCTCTCCTATTGGGACCGTTTTGTTTTTCTTGTTCAACAACGTGTAAATCCCTGCGTTGCTACTTCCAGAGTCCCTTCCCAAGGAAAATAGCCCCCCGGTGGCAAGATGCTTCATTAATCACTAAAACAGAGATGGCATATCATGGCCTTTGGGAGTCTGCCAAAACTCATTCCTGCAATCAGTGACAAAACAGAATGCCTTGGAATCCTATCATACCCCATTCTCCTTCCTTCGTACAATTCCCATTAACGGAGTACTCTTCCCTCTGTTCACACTTCCCACGCTGTGTGTTCTGGCGAGGGAGTGCAGGGAATGGCAGAATCAGGGTTGGGGGGAACCACATCCGTACCTCTCACCTACCGCCTGAGACAATGGGGAGGACTTCATTCACCACAGATATACCACCTTTTCCCAGAATGGTAGCACTGAAAATACAAGTAGCCTCAAATATGTTAATCAACTCCCATGACACCTCAAGTCAGGGTCAAAGAGTTCTGACTAAATGACACAGAGTGTTTGTCTTAAAAATAGTTGTCGTAGACTTTGGCCTTCGGATCAAAGTAAATTCTTTTTGTCCCCACAGGGTCCCAGTCACTAAAAATGAACTGTTTGTAATCTGTCAAGAATTCTGACATTGAAAACAATTCCAAAACATCTGATCTACAGCACTATGGGAACTCTAGACTCAAACACTGAACTAAAGACTGTCTAAAAGATAGTGTATGCTGTTTGACAGCATAATCAAATAGTCTCCTGGTTTATGTTGTAAAGAAAAACAAGATGGGATTACTGATGATGGACTCATAAATGATGAACGGTAATGTGAAACCAGTGCAAATGTTGGTAAAGTGGGAAAAGCTTTCAGAATGAGCTCTGTTTGAGTACAACCACTGAACTGATGGGGGTCTGTGGTTGTATTTAATAGAAACCCCCAGAAAAAGTCAACAGAGAATTTGGACCAAACAACTAAGATCTCACCAATAATATCCATCCATACTGCCTTTTCCCATGCACATATTAAAATTCATGCCACTGCTCTTGTGTCAGATATGCTGTTATAGAGCAACTTTTTCCTTTTTTTGGAATTTGCTGGATGCATAAATTTATAACCACATGTGGCTGAAAATCACATGTGGTTATAAATTTATGCATCCAGCAAATTTATACTTAAAACCTTTTCATCTTTTTTTTATTCTTATAGGGAAACAACGAGAAAAATAACAACGCGCAGTAAACGGTAAAACTTTGCACTACAAACCAGTGTGTTCATAATTACTATAATGCATTAAAATAACATAGTAGGACACGTATTTAAAATATCAAGCTGCAAAACGAGCTGTTTTGTACAGCGAAATATAGCTGGATGTGGATTAGACCGGAAGCCACACCCATAAAATTTACAAATGGCCACGCCCACTCTTACAGAAAGAAAAAGGTGGATATTCTTCAACAAAACTTCTCATGACATGTATTCATTTCAGATTTTACACAGGAGAATTAAAAACTAGGGAATGACTGCAATATAGTGTCTAACAACATCTAACATTTCTGAAATAGCACATAACTCCCATAAAATAATTACAAAATAATTGTATTTTTAAAAATGCATTTGTGAATACAAAAGACTTTAAATCAACTGAAAGATGCTCAAATAACAAATTCTACTCTATATTTTAGAGTAGTCAATGTGCAGCTTGTATAGCAGTGTATATTTACTGTCCCCTGAAAATAACTCAACATACAGCCATTATTGTCAAAATAGCTGGCAACAAAAGTGAGTACACCCTAAGTGATGTCATTTAACCATGCAAAGCCACATGTCCTATTCATCATGTTCATGTTTTTGTCTGCTTGACAGGACCATACAAAGTTGTGTATCTTCTATTAGAGCAGTTAAAATGTGGTGCTTTGAGTATAGTTCTCTCATACTGACCACTGGATGTTCAACAAGGCACCTGATGGCAAAGAACTCTGTGAATACTTGAGAATACTTGAGTTGTTGCTCTCCACAAAGATGGCCTAGGCTATAAGAGGTTCAGTAACAACCTGAAACTGAGTTACAGTATTGTGGCCAGGGTCATACAGAGATTTTCCAAGACGGATTCCAAGGGTTGATCAACAATATTGAGTACAACATTTTTAACTTAACTTCCTAATAAATATAAATATAGCAATGTTCTTATGAACAGCATTATGCCCAAATTCTAAGGAAAGGAAAGGACGTGACTTGTGGCACCCATACTCTGAATTTAACCCATCCAAGTGAACAAACACTATTGCATTGCAATACATACTGCTATTGCTGTGGTGCCTGGGGAGCAGTTGGGGTTTTGGTGCCTTGCTCAAGGGACTCACCTCAGTTGTGGCATTGAAGGTGGAGATAGCTTATTCACTACCCCCACCTTCAATCCCTGCCAGACCTGGGACTCAAACTCAAACCCTGCAACCTTTCAGTTACAAGCCCAACTCCCTAACCATTAGGCCACAGCTGCCCTCGAGTGCTCATTGTGGAAAAGAAAATGTGAAAACATGTGATTCATAATCTAAACTATTTTGAGTGCAATCTGTCCCCAAACCATCATACATTTGGGACACACATGTTGTTATTTTCAAGTTTCCAATAAAGTTGTAAATCTGTCATGCTGGGAGCATCTCTACCCTCAGATAAAGCATTCTTGCTACAGACAGAAGAGAACTGAATCCTTTCCATCATAAAAACTGCACAAAGAAAACCTCGTCCATTTCTCCGAAATCCATCCCTATCCTTGTTTAAGACTCACAAACTTTCAACACGCACATAATATGACGAAAAAATACTAACACATATAGAGCAATGCTCATGCAGGCATATAAGTCTAACCATTTTACTCATTTGTTTCTGATTGTGTGGAACATACAACTGTGACATTACCGCTAACGTGATTGCCATATCTAAATGGTCAGGCCAATGTGCTGGAGTTCACGCCATATCAGATTTTCATACTGACAATGAATAACAAAAAGCAGTGTGACACGTTAAGCAAATATGCAAACGAAAGTTATCTGATCATATGTCACAAACAATCATTACAAGTAATTCACAGAAATGTGATGTTATCCAGTGATCTGTAGACACCACGTAAATTCACGCAAACAAATTACTTGGCAGATACTGCCCTCTAGAGCTCCTTCTGTAATGGTGCTGATTAATTTTTATATGAATAATGAAATCTGAAGATCATTCTTCGTTTCATTAAAAAAGAGGAAAGGGTGTAGAAATAACGTGTTGTACCATAAATCTCATAAAATGTGTCATAAAAATGTTTCCGTCCAGAAACTATATTTTCATTCAGACTGAGTCGCTTTGCAGCTAATTGCACGGCAGAGGGCGTCGCTGCGCTGTGCGTTGAGTCTCCAAACCAACCTGTCGCTTTCTGTATTGCGTCCACCTGCGTTAACAACGTGCTCACAAAACCAGGTCTGGCCTTCGCATTATGGTAGGATATATTATCACCACGAAATCCTATATACAACTTACAGGCCTTTTAGCCACATTTTGGCGAATTGTTTAGAGTAGCACTGAAGCGGGGTGTGAAAATTATCTAACAAAGAGTAAGTTTAACCACAGGCTCATTTACTATAGTGTGAGTTCAGCAATAGTCGAACAAATAGATTGACTGCAGTGTAAATTTTGGTGAAAATCAGCTGTAGCAGTCATTAATACGTTTTACGCAGTGGATGTGTTCGTCCTTACACCTTAGGCCTACTTGTCTCATAGGCCTACAAGCCTCTATAAATGAGATCAGTAACCCATATAAACCTGTTGTGATGGATCATTAATCATAAACTAGTGATAATAACCTAATAATCGCTATGAAGTAGCACAGATATGAGTTCATTAGCTGCTCCAAACTCGAAAATGGATTAGCTGGACTAGCTGGACTAGCTGGTGGGACTGAGATCAACCAAGTAGACCTTGACCAGGTTAGTTAAAGCTGGTACTTTACACTACCAGTCAAACGTTTTTGAACAGTAAGCTTTAAAAAGGTAAGTTTTTTTTAAAGAAGTCTCTTCTGCTCATTAAGGCTGCATTTATTTGATCCAAAGTACAGCAAAAACAGCAAAAGTTTGATTTTTTTTTTAATTATTACTATTTAAAATGACTGTTTTCTATTTAAATATATTTTAAAATGTAATTTATTCCTGTGATCAAAGCTAAAGCTTTTCAGAATCATATTCTTTGGCGTCACATGATCCTTCAGAAATCATTCTAATAGGCTGATTTGCTGTTCAAGAAACATTTTTTATTATTATCAATATTTAAAGTAGTTGAGTAGATTTTTTTCAGGATTCTTTAACGAATAGAAGGAACCAAAGATCAGCATTTATCTGAAATAAAAACAAAAATATTATACTGTTCAGAAGCTTGGAGACAGTATAATTGTTTGGGGGAAATAAATTATAGAAATTAATACTTTTATTCAGCAAGGATGCTTTAAATTTATCAAGTGATGATAAAGACATTTAAAATGTTACAAAATATTTGTATTTCAGATAAATACTGTTCTTCTGAACTTTATATTCATCAAAGAAACCTGAAAAAATTCTACCCCGCTGTTTTCAACTTAATAATAATGTTTTTTGAGCAGCAAATCAGAATATTAGATTGATTTCTGAAGGATCATCTGACTAGAGTAATGATGCTAAAAATTCAGCTCTGTAATCACAGGAATAAATTACATTGTGAAATATATTTAAATAGAAAAACTTTATTTTTAAATAGTACAAATATTTTAACATTTTTGCTGTACTTTGGATCAAATAAATGCAGGCTTAGTGAACAGAAGAGACATCTTTAAAACATTAAAAATCTTACTGTTCAAAAACTTTTGACTGGTAGTGTAAGTTATGAAGGTTGTGGCATAAAAACGATTTATCTATGCACCATCACAAATCTACCAAATCTGTCATACTTTTGCATAGTTTACTGAATCATACAGACATGGGATGATCTATGATGGCAATCATGATCAGCTGTTTGCTTTTCAAAAGTTTAGTGAACAAACAGTAAGCTAAAAATAAATTCTGCAGTCATCTGCATTTCAAATACAGTATATCGCTTTACAAAGACTTGGATAAAGATGAGACAGGTTTATAAATTGCCTTTTTTAAAATAATTGAAAATGCATGCATGTCATGTTTTTGCAAAAATAAATCTGATGATTTAGTTATTTAAAACATTGATATTTGTAAAATTAATATACATGCATTTTATGATAGTGTATTTTCAAACGAATTTACAGTTGTATTTTTAAAAATGCATTTGTGAAAGCAAAAGACTTTTTAAATTGACTGAAAATAGCTCAAATAAAAAATTGCTACAGTATCTAAAACATATATATTTATATGTGCAGTGAACGAATGTATAATAAATAAATAAATAAATAAATAAAGTACAAACACACTAGTTTTCCTATGAAACGCACTGTCCTTTCT
This sequence comes from Labeo catla, assembly GCA_012976165.1. Taxonomy (NCBI): domain Eukaryota; kingdom Metazoa; phylum Chordata; class Actinopteri; order Cypriniformes; family Cyprinidae; genus Labeo; species Labeo catla. The sequence goes on along the minus strand of VONZ01000262.1, from coordinate 643,789 downwards.
GCCCTAACATCTGAGACAAGACAGTCAAGCCTGAACAAGCTACTGTCTGCATATGTTAATGATTAAAATAGACCAGAAAGCTCGCAGTAAAATGAATTAACAACTCGTTAAATATTTCGACTACATGGCGACACGCACGACACATTGTCGTCGCATGGGTACTGTAGGTGATACCTCACATTTCCATAAACCGGAATTAGCTGTGAAGTGTGACCCGAGAGTGTCATGGTGTGAGGGATACGGAATGTGAAAAGTTCGCCTTACTTCAAGACACCTTCTCCCGCTTTGCACCTCTTTTACAAGAGTATCCTTTAACAAATACGCATGGACTCGGGAGGCGAGAAAGTGGCATGGGTACTATGCAGATGTGACGTTCCCATATCCACAGGTTTAGCTCCATTAGAGAGAAAAAAAGAGCAGTAAAACTTCAAGCGACCATTAATCGCTGAATGACGCTGCCTACCTAGAAGCACGTCACAGCTTATTTCACTTTTATGATTAACGCTTTTCAGCAATAAAATTAAAAGTAAAATTACTGTTGTTGTTTTCACTTGTGTACATAATTGCACTTAAAACATAATATATAGCCTATTATAATACTTTATATTGACAAAAATATATATAATAAAACATACACAAAATAAAATATAACAAAAGTTTAAACTTTGTCTCAAAGTCTTTTCTGAAGTCAAACTGAGATCTGACAAAACTTTGAAAATTTTGAACTCAAATATTATTCACAGTGTAAAGTGCTGATTTCTTAAGTCATATAGAGTGAGTCTATAAGCCTATTAAATACTGATGAAAACTGAAGAAGTGGTTTTAGGTGCATGAAAGTCTGAGGTGATGCCAAAATCTGGCGCTAGGGGAATCTTTGAGGGCTTGCTGGTGTTATTGGCTGGTCATTTGAATGCAAATCGAGAGGTTTTGAAGTCGTGGCTGACGTCAGGAGGGCTTGGTTATACCTTTGCCACCACCACCTTGACAACAGAGTCACATCATGTTTGATTGAAGCACGTCAAGGACTACGTCGCATGACCTGGAGATCATTTTGGACTACCACACTTGAGATAGTGAAGAAGTATTAACTCAGGCCTTGGTTTTGAGCGATATTTGGCTTGATGCATGGCTGGCATGTTGCCTTAACAAAGTTATTTTAGGGGTTTCTTTCGAATCATGTACGTTGGATACCTTTTGGATAAAGAGGGAAGCATGTATCACCAAGGAGCCGTACGAAGATCTGGCATCAGTCTTCCACCACAGAATTTTGTCTCCACTCCACAGTATTCAGATTTTACGGGATACCATCATGTGCCCAACATGGACACACACGCACAGTCAGCGGGGGCATGGGGCTCTCCATACGGCGCACCGAGGGAGGACTGGGGCGCCTACAGCCTTGGACCTCCAAACGCTATTTCTGCACCTATGAGCAATTCATCCCCGGGACAAGTTTCCTACTGCTCTTCAGATTATAATGCCATGCACGGCCCAGGATCAGCAGTACTGCCTCCACCACCTGAAAACATTTCTGTGGGCCAACTTTCACCTGAGAGAGAAAGACGCAATTCCTATCAGTGGATGAGCAAAACCGTGCAGTCCTCATCGACCGGTAAGGCCAACAAATGTCTTTCAATAAAGCTTGTTCAGAATGTAAAATAAATGGCGTAACACGCAAAAAGGCAAAACTTTTAATTATTTATTAAGTGATCTTAAAAAGTAAAATGCAAAATAATTTAAAGGTCTTGAAATCAGTGATAATACAAAATGACAGTAGTTCACGCTTATGAACTAGGCCTACTTTCTCGTTCCAGTTAGCTAAATAAAAATGGCATTATAATTTAAGTCATGTACCCACATTTTTGTACACAGATTGTACTAAAAACGTTAAAAGTTTTTTTTTTTTAATTAAAATTTTTTAGTAGAATATATCTAAATATTTGCTATTATTTTGGTTAGAAATAATTTACACAAGGACAAATTGTGCAAAATGCAAGACTGTGAATAATATATTAACTATGCATTTTTGATGTTTGCCTCAAGTAATTGCACGTTTGACAAAATATAAGGCCTGGGAAAGTAATTAGTTTTACACACACTAACTTTACATTACTGTCTTTTTACCACCCAATATTTGCTGGAAACGCTCAGTCGCAAAATATCGAAACGAAATATCTGAGTTATATTAATATATGTGTTGCTTGACGCATGGGACAAATAGTTTTGGCAAAATTAAGGTGTTGGGAATCGGCGCCAGGGTCACTTGTAATGCTAATTTGCGACTCCCGTAAATAAGATGTGAGGTCTACTTTTCCTGTTACATTGTCTCGGGTTTTGAGGGTTATCTGTCATATTCAGGCGGCGACTTCTTTCAACACCTTTTTCACTTTGATATGCAGTTCCTCTGTCTCTGTTCTTGAGGGTTATATTACCCCAAAGAGTGACAAAATTCACAGCAAATAAAGTTCCCCTGTCTCCGGCGCATGTTAAAACAACACCGCGATTTTTTAAAAAAGAAAACTCACCTACAAAGTTACATAACGTAACTGCAAACGGCCTTTTTAATTTCTACGGCTGAAAAACTGAAAGTTTTGGAAATTACATGAAGGTAAAGGGTCATATTTAAAATTAGATGTTGGACTTTATCGAGCTTTGACTAAGTGATTGCATCTTAATTTTAAAAAATAACATAATTACATTCTTAGTATGTTACATAAAATATAGTTTTAAACCAGAACAAGTGTAGCCTGCTCTTGGTTTGAGGAAAAGATTTTTGATGTTATCTCCTTGTAATTCTTTGTAAGACGTGTGTTGTCTCTTAACACATCAATGGCATTTGGGTAATGTCTTTGCGTCTCTTTGTTCTGCAGTTTGTTCAAAAAATCTCCTCAAAGAAGATCAGAAGCTCAATTTGCATATCTTGCAATGTAATCTTAGTTTCTACAATTGGCTGAATATTTATGATTTATAGTTAAAATGAGAGATCATATAGTGATTGTAAATGCAAGAAAAGATAAAAATAATTATAACCTAGGCCTATAGAAATTCATTTATTTGCCTTACAATAACAGCAATTTGACACATTTTACGCATGATGTATAATCAGAATATATTCATTTTTTAAATGACGAATTTCTCAATTTATGAACATTGTTTCACAATTATTCGTTTGTCTCCAATTTTTAGGCAAAACGAGAACGAAGGAGAAATATCGAGTGGTGTACACAGACCATCAGAGGTTGGAGCTGGAGAAAGAATTTCATTTTAATCGCTACATCACAATCAGAAGAAAATCAGAGTTGGCCGTAAACCTCGGGCTTTCAGAAAGACAGGTAAAATGACTTGACTTTAGATTTTGACTAATATAATTAGATTGATCTCACTTGTCGACAACAAATTAGACTTATTTTTTTCTCTAACCGTTTGTTTTCACAGGTAAAGATCTGGTTTCAGAACCGCAGAGCTAAGGAAAGGAAATTAATCAAAAAGAAAATGGGTCAGTCTGACGGCAGCGGAGGATCAGTCCACAGCGATCCCGGTTCTGTCAGTCCCCTACCGGTACCAGGGTCACTGAGTCCGTCAGATATCCACGGTTCTCTGTACCCACCCCCAGGAATGAACGCCTTACCATCTATGAGGAACATACAGCAAGTTACTGTCACTCAGTGAACTCGAACTTGAAAGATCCAACTTTAACTGAGCACTCCAACACGCTGAAAGGACAGAACCGTACCGAACCGGAAACGGATTACAAACTATTACATGACAAGCATCAAGGCGCGTGTTGTGGATTAGCCTACAAAAGGAGAATCGCGTCTTAGATGCAACGAAATGCTGGAGGCTCTTCAAATATTGTTTTAATAGAATAGTTTTTAAAATTAAGAAAAAACATACAAAAACCTTGTTCGTCTGATCCAGAGACTAAATATTTTAATGGTTTGTTTGTGTTTTGCTCAATTAAGATATAAATATCATTTTCTGTATGTGGTGAGTGTATCTAAATGTTTGTAAATAAAATGAAAACTACAGGTACAGCGTTTCTCGGGATGTATAATGATCCTTACCCTGGAACTTTTAAACTTTTATTGTCTGTGTAAACCAATGACCTGCGATGGCAGGCTGTTTTATGCTCCAGTTTGTGTCCAAAGCGCACGTCGTTCACTTTTCACGGGGGTGATGTGCAGGTGTCACATACCTAATACGGGTATAACGTTTGATTCCAAAAATGTGTAAATAAAATGTTTTGCAATAATTTTTTTTATCGTGTCTTGATATATTATTGAACGAATGAAATATTGTATGCTCGTCTAGTTTAGCCATCTTGCTTGACGGACAGCAGGTATTTTACCCTTAATTTACGTGAGACCTAGTAAATATTTTGGGCTTGTTTAAGGCTGAACAACTTAGTTTGTAAAGCTCTTGGGCTATAATGTGTTTTTGTACGAATGCAGTAGCCTTGAAAACGGACGATCAGACCAACAAAACTGGCTAATTTTGGCGTCACATATTGTTTATGCAAGCTATTGGTTAAGCAGGATTTAGTTTTAAATTAACGATTTAACACAAAAAAAAAAAAAAACCCTAAGCCTAAAAATTAAATTGTGGGAATGGCTGTATGTCATTAAATCTTGAAAATGGTTTACAAATAAACGTATGTCTGTAAGGAACCTTCATATTATCTAGAATACCCTGTAACATTTGGGAGAGAAATTTTCCTTTCTTTATAGTTTGCAAGGTGCATCACTCAACTAAACAAGTCATCAGTGTGACATAAGCTGTAAAGTTCTCTCTATTTTATGTTGAAACATGTGCTTGCTGTTTATTATTACGTTGTTTTATATAAGTTGAAACCCATAACAACAGTTTGATTACAGCAGTTAAGAAACTGATTTCCCTGCCTTGCATTTATTTGTAAATTTTTACACATCATACAATAGCCTGGTGTCCCATGACTTTATTAATTTAAAGTATTAGAGGACAAATCCCTTTTATGTGAGACTTGTTAGATTTGGTTAATGAACTATTACAACAAACTATCTAACATTTAATAGCAGGAAAATTTTCAAAAGTTTGGTAAACACATCAAAATGATTTTGGCCTATATTTACCTTCTTGACAGTACCCAAGAGCTAGCTACAATACAATAATTTTGTTACATCTATTGAATTATGTTGAAATAATAAAGGAATCTATTAAAAATAAAATAAAATGAGTAAATTCAGCGTTACCCAAGTAAAAACATGTTATGTATTAGAAATATAAATGAAGGCCCTGTCAATAATCACAAACCCACTATTGGCCACTAACTACCAGAACAACTTAATTTAGACAAATTGTGACCCTGGACCACAAAACCAGCCTTAAGTAGCACGGGTATATTTGTAGCAGTAGCCAAAAATGCATTGTATGGGTCAAAATGATGGATCTTTTATGCCAAAAATCATTATGATTTTAAGTAAAGATTATGTTCCATGAAGATATTTTGTGAATTTCCAACCGTAAATATATCAGAACTTAATTTTTGATTAGTAATATGCATTGCTAAGAACTTAATTTGGACAACTTTAAAGGCGATGATTTTCTCAGTATTTTGATTTTTTTGCACCCTCAGATTCCAGATTTTCAAATTGTTGTATCTCGGCCAAAATATTGTCCTGTCCAAACAAAACACATATCAATGTATAAATCTCAGTTTAAAAAATGTACCTTTATGACTGGTTTTATGCTCCAAAGTCACAGTGTTGGGGGTAACGCATTACAAGTAACGCAAGTTACGTAATATTATTCCTTTTCCAAGTAACTAGTAAAGTAACGCATTACTTTTTAATTGACAAAAAAAAAAATCAGTTACTTTTTTCAAATAAGTAACGTCAGTTACTTTCCCCCCATTTATTGATTAAAAGCTCTCCTTTCCCCATGTTGGGAGAAATCGGGAGTAAGATATTAGTTTTAGAATAAATGTGAACATGCATTAATTCATCTCACTCACAAAAAAACAGATTCAGTATTCCTCAAAATGAATAAAAACAGTGAAATTAAACTCGGAATATGACACAAAGCTGGAATAATTAAATATGTTAAATAATACAAATATCCTTTATGCATTTAATACCATTTTATTAACCGATGTCCTTGCTGCCGACCTTCGATGATCCAATTCAACCATACTAATAAGCAAAAATTACTTAAGATAATCTAACATGTTTTTCTTTTTTATATTGCTGAAGAGTTGATATTTGTTCTTTTACATTTGCCAAAATAGAACTTTTTATATTAAAAACAAACAAGCAAGCCCTGATTTTAAAAGTAACGCATTACTTTCCATAAAAAAGTAACTAAGTAACGTAATTCGTTACTTTTAAGGGAGTAACTCAATACAGTATTGTAATGCATTACTTTTAAAAGTAACTTTCCCCAACACTGGTCACAAATATGCAGCCATGTTATAAAATGGTGTCTACTTAGTATTAATTTTATTTATTGTTTAGTGCTAGAAAACTACACGATTACACAATTTCGGGGTTATAAACAGAAAAATAGAAGGAAATTAAGCAGATAATTTAATTTCAGCTCTTGAAATTGATAGGAAATTAACAGTTTGCGCATAAGCTCCCCACTTCACTCAATATTAAAAAATAATTATATATATTTTATATATTTAGGCGTTTCAGGGCCCTGTTGCCGGTCGATGCTGGGTAGCCGGTGCGCTGCAATGACGCTCCCTGTGCAGCACTGGTGTGATGATGTCATCGGCGCTGTGCCAGAGACGTCATGAGCGTCCTACTGCCCAACATGGCGGACTTTGATACCATTTATGAGTTAGAAGAAGAAGATGAGAGAATTGTGAGTGAAGAACATCTCGTCAGATACTGTCCCGAGCCTGTGGTCATGCGTGGGGCTGGTCACATCACCGTGTAAGCGTATGAATGCGGCAGCACTGCTGTTAGTCACTGTTAGCTCACGTCTGTGTGTGTAGCCTCCATGCTAAGCTCGCTGCATGTTTTTGTCGTTAAGTTGTGGTATCAAAATACACGTAGGCCGAGCTTCTCCAGCTGTATCCTGACAGTGATTTTAAGCGGAAGAATCAGCCCTTCTTACCCGAAGCCTTGTTGTTAGCACAGAGATTTATGGTTTTATTGCTGTCCGTGGATAAAGGCTGCCCCGTAACCACACTCAAACTCATTAGTATTTTCGCTTTAATTTCAGGTTGTGGGTAACTGTACTGAGGTAAACTTGAGAGATAATATTTTAATTAGTGGAATTGCTTTTATGGGCAGTACAAGTACTTCTGCAACTGTCAGTAATGCGCATATTTTTGAAGCTGAATTACCAACTAGACAAGTAGAGCTAAGTTTCAAATATTTTATTATTTAGTGAGGTAAACAACGTGGTATTTCTAAATGGGACAGCAGTATAGCACAGCCCACTGAAATAGATTATAAACAGACATCAAACAAGACACTTAAACAGCCTTCAGACTTCCTGTCACTTTAAGCTAAATGTAGAAACTGAGCTTTCTCACTGTGTTGTGTCTGTGTTGCTTATCAAGTCTTTAGTGACATTTACATTACCAGTCAAAAGTTTAAGATTTTTAAATGTTTTTAAAGACATCTCTTCTGCTTGCCAAGCCTGTATTTATTTGGTCCACCTGACAGCAAAAAGAGTAAAAGTATTTTTACTATTTAAAATAACTGTTTTCTATTTTAATATATTTAAAATGTCATTTATTCCTGTGATTTCAAAGCTAAATTTTTAGCATCTTTACTCCAGTCACGATTCGTTAGAAATCATTGTAATATTCTGATTTGCTGCTTAAAAAACATTTATTATTATTATATTTAAAACAGCTGAGTAAAATTTTTCTAGAGTTCTTTGATGAATAAAAAGTTCAAAAGAACAGCATTTATCTGTCTTTATCAAATAAAAGTATTAATTTCTGGCCGAAAAGAAAAAAAAAACATTTGAATGGTATAGTGTATAATATTACGAACGCTTTTTATTTGCTGATCTTTGAATCTTTGTTTTCATCAAATAATCCCGAAAACATTTACTCATCTGTTTTAAATATTAATTAATAATGATTTCTTAAACAGCAAATCAGCATATTAGATTGATTTCTGAAGCCTGGAGTAATGATGCTGAAAATTTAGATTTGATAACAGGAATTAATTAAATTTTAAACTATATTCAAACAGAAAGCAGTTATTTTAAATAGTAAAAATATTTCACAGTATTACTGTTTTTGCTGTATTTTGGATCAAATAAATGCAGGCTTGGTGGGCAGAAAAAACATTAAAAATCTTACTGTTCAAAAACTTTTGACTGGTATTATACTAACCAAAATCAATTCAGTGTTAACCAAGCTATCTTTTTTTTTCCTGACATGACACACAGAGCCTTTGTTTGGAAGGCAATTTCCACCACATTATAAAAAAATCATGCTTTGGTAAACATGACCAATTATGAGATAAGTCAAAATTATGACATAAAAATCATTATCACAAATTATCATTATCTCATAATTGCGACTTGGAATGTCATAATTTTAACTTTTTATCTCATAACTATGATGTAGTATCTCAATTGTGTTATTTTATTTAATACTTATGACTTTTTATGTCATAATTTTTAATTTTGCCGATGGCCTAGCTCAGTTTTCTTACTTTTTATCTCATGATTATGTGGTGGAAATGGGCTTCCGTATCATTGCCTTATATTCATAACATTTTTAAAAATCTGTGTTTGCAGGTTTGGACTAAGCAACAAATTTGACACAGAGTTTCCTTCTGTTCTCACAGGAAAGGTAATGATTTCTAACTCTGATCTGTTGATTGATGTGAATGAAATCTCTTTCCCTCTTGACCTTACACCATAATTCACCATGGTATGATCTTATGATTAATACACAATCTAAATGATTTAATCCAAGCATGCCGCATGTTTGCCACGGAATCTGTCAATAAGTAAACCGTCCAGGGCTCCGGTAGGCAGGGATCCCAGCGCTGGGAGGACACCGCTCCCGGTGACAAAATAATGAAAGAAACACTGTGCCATCCACAAGAATGGGAAGCTTCCTGGGTCGGACGCAGAAATACAAAAAGGCTGCAGGGGGATGAGCAGGCCGAGGGAAGTGTGGGGCAATAAAGCAGAGCTCCAGTATTGTGACCCAGGGTGACATGTGATGGATGAGGTCAGGATTATGATGACTGAAGGGTGCAGATCAGGCCTGCTGGGCTTTATTCCGAGTTCTTTTGCTGTTTGCAAAGAGACCTTTGCATCCTGTCATAAAAGATTACGACCCTGGTTTTATGGCGTACATACCCAGAGAGGAATGAGCAGCCATTCATGTTGTTTAGACGGCGCAGCCACAGGCCACAAGCTTATCTCATCTTTTTGTCCTCCCTTTGCCCTGAGAGTGTCAGAGCTCCGTTGGCAAGTTACAAGCGTGCAATTGCAAGATCTCCAGAAAGCATCCGCAAACATGAAAGATTTTTCAAAAAAATTCCAATTACTTTTTTTATTTTACCATTTATATTATAGAAAAACATTTACCCTTTTATAATTTAAAATATATTTATATATGTATATTTAAAAAACCTCTATTTTGCTTCTCTCCCATCTGCTCTAGGTTGCTCCAGAGGAGTTCAAGACGAGCGTCAATCGAGTAAACGCTTGCTTGAAGAAGAACCTACCGGTCAATGTGAAATGGCTGCTCTGTGGCTGCCTGTGCTGTTGCTGTACGGTGGGCTGCAGTCTGTGGCCTGTCATATGTCTCAATAAGAGAGTGAGTCCTTACTCAGACGTGACCGTTTCTATCCCCCATTAATCTACATTAATTACTTGCTGCCTCATTTGCACACCTAATAAATAAACCCACTCAGTGAGGAGGGAAGTAACAAACTGCATCCACTTATTAACTGTGTGTGAAGCCTTTATATGTCAGAAGTCATGGCTTGTGGAAAGGTGGTGATTTTACAGCTACAAATTTTAAGTTATTGGCCATGACGTGCAGCTTACAAGGTGCTTAACTACGAGCTTCGGTCCATAAATGCCTCTGAAGTTTTCATGCCCTGGGAGTTTTATTGGCATTTGTTAAACATGTGTTTGAAGAGTTTGACAGGGTGATTAGTATAAAAACCTGTATGTGTGTCTATTTTTGTTTATGTGTAATTATTTATTTGTTTTCAGACACGAAGATCCATCCAGAAGTTGTTAGAATGGGAAAACAACAGGTTATATCATAAGGTAAGCTCATCTGAGACGCATAAAGATAAGGACAGCAGATCATCTCCAATTTAGCTGCCATGTCGAGAGGCGCTTAAGTCTTGGTGTGTGGTGGATAACCATCATTAAAATGGCTGCTAACATTTGACCCTGTCAAATGCTTGTTGCCCTCGCAGCCATTTTGGTCTGATGCATTGATATAGTACAGAGGCTTGACCAGACTGCGGAAAGGTCAGCAGTAAAAAGCCACGTTCGTTTTGTTGTGTCTCGAAGCTTTGAGTGACAGCCAGTAGCGGTGCAGACATGTTAAGGAAACTCTGCGAAGCGCTGGCCACTGCTTGACCTCAGCTAACCCTTGTGTGTAAAGATGTCTGAGCATCTGAAGTGCTTGCGTCTATTTTAAAGATTCACCGCAAAGCTTGGTCTAACCCGTCTCTTCCTGTGTCTCGACTATAGCTGGGGCTGCACTGGAAACTCAGCAAGAGAAAATGTGAGAGCAACAACATGATGGAATATGTAAGTTCAGTTGTTGTTTTGTAAAGGTAGTTAAAAGTAAATTATTTCTGCTAGCTAAATGGTTGCGAATGCAACACAAAATTTAAATGTGCAACAGTAATTTAAAATCTAGGAGACAGTCAGGACAACTTTGTGTTGAATATCATCTGATTTATCGTGCACAAGTCAGTTGCAATATATCAGACATATGCCTCTTAGGAACTGATTCTTTTTATTGAATCAGTCAAAAAAAAAAAAGATTCAGCCTCTGATTCACTTGTCATTTTGTGGTATGATTCAGATTCATAGTTTTATTATTGTAATCAATGGTAAAATCATCATATATGATATATATACACTACCAGTCAAAATTTTTTGAACAGTAAGGTTTTTAATGTTTTTTTCTGTTCAAAAAAATCTTCTGCTCACAAGAGTGCATTTATTTGATCCAAACTACAGCAAAAACAGTAAAATTCTGAAATATATTTTTTACTATTTTACTGTTTTCTATTTGAATATATTTTAAAATGTAATTTATTCCTCTGATCAAAGTTAAATTTTCAGCATCATTACTCCAGTGTTCAGTGTCGCATGATCCTTCAGAAATCTTTCTAATATGCTGATTTGCTGTTCAAGAAACATTGACATGCTGTTGGAGTCAGTTAATTTTTTTTTTTTTGAGAAAGAAATTATAGAAATTAACACTTTTATTTAGCAAGGATGCTTTATATTGATAAAGTTATGATAAAGACATTTATAATGTTACAAAAGATTTCTATTTAATATAAATGCTGCTCTTCTGAACTTTTTATTCATCAAAGAAATCTGAACAAATTCTACTCAGCTGTTTTCAACATAATAATAATAAAAATGTAATGATGCTAAAAATTCAGCTTTGAAATCACAGGAATAAATTGTTTTTAAATATATTCAAATAGAAAACAGTTATTTTAAATAGGAAAAATATTTCAAAATGTCACTGTTTTTGCTGTACTTCGGATCAAATAAAAGCAGGCTTGATGAGCAAAAGAGACTTTAAAAATCTTACCTTTGAATGGTAGTGTGAGTATAGTAAATAAAAGAATATTTGTTTAACTATAACTATAATCAATACTGTACACTTTCAAAACTGTGATATTTATATGGCACAAATATAACTATGTTAATTACAGTGACGGCATCAAATTGTAACTCATTTATGAAAAATACAACTAGAAACAACCTATTTTACGGGACCTTTTAAAAAGGTTTTTTAAAAGATGTCTTACACTCACCAAGGCAGCATTCATTAGATTTGTATTAAAAATACAGTTAAAACTAAGTAATACACACAGTAATACTGAAGAATATTATTACGATTCAAAATAACTTTTGTATGTGAATATATTTTTAAAAGTAATTGATTTCTGATGCAAAGCTGAATTTTCAGCATCATTACTCCAGTCTTCAGTTTTACATGGTATTTCAGAAATCTTACTAATATGCTGATTTAATTAGTGTTGAAATAGGTGTGCTGCTTACAGTTTTTCTGTGCAATCTGTAATACATTTTTTAAGATTCTTGAATGAATATAAAGTTCAAAAGAACAGCATATTTTTTTGGTAACCTTTTAAATTAATTTACTGTCAATTTTGATAAATTTAGTGTATCCTTGGTGAATAAAAGTATCGAGCGATTATGTAATTTGTAACTAAAAGTGTAATTTGACTCCTAAATGTTTCATTCAGTCTTTTTTTTGGTCTGGAGATCTGGATTTTTTTACGAAGTGAGATCATGAGGTTGTAAATCATGAGGCTGGTGATTTTCCACCCGAGTGTACTTGCTAATTGTCTTTTTTCTGTCTCCAGGTTATTCTTATAGAGTTCTTACCCAAATATCCTATATTCAGACCCGACTAAAGGACTTCTGCTGGATCCTCCTCGAAGGCCCTTCATTCCTCTCCTTAGTGCCTTGTATATATGTCGGATTGAGGGTCTTCACTGGGTTTCTACAAGACCCTTCTCCCAGTACCTTGTACAGTAGAATTCGCAACACTGTCACTTTGCTTTAGAGCAGATTTTGCACATTTCCTGATGTAGTAGAAGCGCTCCTGTGTTGCACTCAGACGTTTTGTTACATGTAACGAGAGATGGGAAGAAAGCAAACTCTAAAACTGTTTAAAAGTGCATTTACCCCAAAGAGCCATCAAGTCCTCCCCACATACTATATTACGGTATTGTTAAGAACAAGGCACCTTATGGTGTGAATTTGCCTTATGTTAAAGGACAACTTTTTTAAATCATGTAATCGCAGGAGTTAAAAGCGTGTCGTGTTTTAGTGTTTTCAGAGCGTGATGACTAGAATTGGGCTTTTTGATCTGGCACTTTTGCGATCGTCTACTACACGGGGAAGTCAACGAACTGACTTGTAAATATCATGGACAGGATGTACAGTGTGGTATACCATGTTTACATTATGTAGTTTAGCTGGTTATTAGTTTTTCGCCAAGATATTATTGTAGCATAGTTTGTTTATAAGCCGTGTCTCTATAACTTTACAGTTTATATGGACCTGTTTACCCAGTAAGCCATAAAATGTACGTACAAGATGCCACTCGAGTTAGGGCTGAAAATTGCACTTGAGCACGAGGACAAGCAGATTGTCCTGGAGGTTTTTCGATATTGTTTTACAGTGTCATCAGTGGTGTGTTTAAAATCGATAACATATGCCAATCAAGCAAAATTCGTCACTAAGAACAATGTGTCATTCGTTTCACATCTTGAAATTTACCTATTCAAGTTTTTGTTGAGACATCATTTGTACCCTGTGTTTTTCTCTTTATGTTTTATGTTGTTCATGGATGCTGTACAGCATTGTATATGTAATGGTTAAAACTGTCCCTCTGTTTTTTGTTTTTTTTTTTATACCTGTATGACACCTTTGCTCCACATGCTGTAGACATGACTGCATTAGTTGAGTGCCTCTGTAGATGGTCTTGAGAGGGATCTGTGCTTAAGAGGAATGATTCTTTGCCTAGCAATCTAATGGAGAGAAAGGAATCTGCTCTCAGTACTGGTTCTGTTAAAGTACCTGTAAATGTTTGTCCCTACCTAATCCTATGAAAAGCTTCAATAAATTCCAGTTTTTGAACAACGCTCTCTTTACATGAAATAAAGTACATATACACTGCTGTTCAAAAGTTTGGATCAGTACGATTTTTTTTTCGAAGTCTTTTCTACTCATCAGGGCTGTGTTTATTTAATTAAAAATACAGAAAACACAATTTACTATACTTTTAAATAGAATTTATTCCTGTGATGCAAAGCTGAATTTTAAGAATCGTTAATCCAGTCACATGATCCTTCAGAAATCATTCTAATATTTTGATTTATCAATTTTGAAAACAGTTTTTTTTGGAACCGGTGATACTTTTTTCAGGATTCTGATGTGTAAAACGTTAAAAACTGCATTTATTTAAACTAGAAATCTTGTAACACACTACTATCAAGTAATTTGGGGTCAGTAATTATCTTTCTTTGAAAGAAATTAATTCATGATATTAAATATTGATAAAAAGCGATAGCAGGGACTTACATTGTTAGAAAAGATTTGTTGTTCTTTTTAACTTTAATCACATAATACTGTATGCTGATTTATTATCAGTGCTGGAAACAGTTGTTGATACTTTTTCCAGGATTCTTTGATGAATAAAAAGTTTAAAAGAACAGCAATTATCCAAAAAATAAATCTTTTCAGTCGTTTGATCATTTTTTATAAATTTAACACATCCTTACTAAATAAAAGATTTTTTTTTCAAAAAATTAAAGAAAAAACTTGAACAGTAGTGTATATTGTTACAAAAGATTTTAAATAAATGCTGTTCTTTATGTTTTATTCATTAAAGAATCCTGAAAAACGTATCAGAGGTTCCAAAAAATATTAAGAAGCACAATTGTTTCCAACACTGATAAATCAGCATATTAGAATGATTTCTAAAGGATTGTGAGACATTGAATACTGGTGTAATGGCTGATTAAAAAATTCAAAATTCAGCTTTGCATCACAAAAAATAAATTATATTTTAAAACATATTAAAATGGATTTTTTTTTAAATTGCAATATTACTTTTTTTTTTGAGTATTTTTGATTAAATAAATAAAACTTAGATGAGAGATAAGAGACTTCTTTCTAAAACATTAAAAATCTTACTTTACATTAAAAATCTTAATTGGTTTGGTTTCATTGACAATGAGGTCACTAAAGTTGTGTGGTCAAGGTAAATAGTTTTTTTTAAACGTTTAATTTTTAAAGGGCCTAACCATTTAGTGCGTAAATACTTTTACTGTCTGTTATAGCACACATAAATACAAATTTTTAACTACTGCTCGATGCCACAGCTTTGTACTACACAGAATTTAAAATCAAAAGTATAGCGAAAGGCTGTAAAAAAAATTAATCAGATTAAATAGATACATGACATTTAAAGGTGTGATATATTAATATTACTTTCTTTCCAAAGATAGAAATGGCCCATTGGTTTCTATTATGTAGAGCGGGGGTTCAAAAAGGGGTGTGTGAAGAACAAACACAACTCAGCATGAATGATTCAGGTACAAACAGCTGCATTTAGTATTGTGTCCATTTTCACTGGTGCTTTATGTATTTTAAGCTTCTTAAGTATTCATTTAGCAACAGCTGAAAGCAAAAAAAAAAATAAGAATTTAAAATGTTGACCTGTATATGGCCTCTAGGGGGCATGCTAAGACACAATGAAGAATATGGAGCAATATTATCTGAGAATGTCCTGGACAAATGTACACTGCCCTCCAAAAGTTTGGAAACACCCCTGGCAGAGTGTGGTTTTGGATGATATCAGCATAAATCCTTATCATTTTTTTGGTGCAAATACATTAAAGTAACTTGACATTATCACTGAAGACCAGCAATAAAAATGTAGATTTTGATTACATAATAATGACAATATATACATGTCAAAGTCACACATGCCCCTTTGCCAGCTGTGACGCCTGGTTACTGCTTTAAACTTGGCCCAGGTTTTTAAAAGATTTTTGGGTCAGCATCTTAATAGCGTCAACGATTGCTAATTAAGTTTAGAATACAATGAATTTAGGCCCAGCTTATGTAGAGCTGTAATAGCTGCTAATGGTGGATATTTTGATGAATTGAAAATGTACGTTTTTTTCTATGTATAAACTGTTTATGTAATAAAATATGTTTTCGTAGTTTGTGTTGTCCCTTATCAGTGCAAAATTATCACAAATTAAAAAGGATTCATGCCAACATTGTCCAAAACCCCACTTTTCTAGGGCGTTTCTTAACTTTTGGAGGGCAGTGTATGTTAGTGTTTAATGTTTTTTTACTATGTTTGCTCTGAAATGTCATCTAAAATACAGTCAATGTTAAATCAATGTAATATCCTTTCATGCCACAGCTGGATTTCGCATTGCGCCAGGTGTTTGGTGACACTCGAACGTCTTTAAATAGAGTTTATAATCATGACCACAAAATAAAATTATCATCTGACTTCAAATACTAATTCAACAATGAACACCTTGCACACATCATTCATGTTTGTCTTTAACATTTGCCAACCTATTGCATTAGTTTAGCCTGTCAGCAGGATTTAAAACCATTTAATCCTTGGTTCATAGTTCAAGGCTTAAATTCAAACAGCACAGGGCTGATTTACATCCTGCACAGGTCCCCTGTGTGACAGCACGTGGCCCGCTCGCCCTTCAAACTGCTCAGATGCTGGGATACTCAACAGGGCAAAGCCGCAGATATTGCCTGGGAATCCCACAGGGACTATAACGAACGATTTGGAAGGGGAGTGAAATATGTGGCTTTAGCATTAACTCTTGAATAACAGAAGGTAGCAACACTGTGTAATCCAAAATGGGTTAAAATGCTACAGATCAGAGGAGTGAATATAAAGCCACTGCCTAGAACAATGACGTAATAAAATAAAACAATTTTTTATTCTGTCATCATGGCAACCCTTTCACATTTGCTGTACTATCCAAAGACAGAACCTCGCTGGAATTTACTAAAATGCATTAAAAAGCAAAAGGGTTAAACTTCAAAGGCAAAAGCATTCAAATAAACATTCTACAGCTGATGAAAGGCCAAAGATAACAAATGGCATTTTTGGTATACAGGCAATTAAGGCAGGTGTGGATCAGTGTGTTTGTACATATTCATATCCAAGGCACCCAAGAAATACATTCTTAAAAATGTGTCAAACAAGCCAAGCTGTGGTTTAAAAAACAGTCCGTACTATCACCCCAACAGCAACTACTTAGTTTTACACTAGTGTAACTATTCTCAGAACATATAACAGTGTAAAAAGTGTCAACAGAGCGGCCAACAACATGAGGATGTGATGCGGTCCGACTTTAGGTAGTGTCAAAATAATTTCTTGTATTTATTACCTCACTTGATGTCAATCATAAACCTTTTAAAAGATTATTACCGGTTATATATGGAAACTTATATAACTTCCATACTAAAATACACCCAGGCAAGTGGCATGATTAACTCAAGCTGGTCAAGTGCAGTTTAACAAAGCACTGCACATTTGACAAACACTAAATGCCTACAGTGGATTAAATAATATTAACTTTAGGTCAATAATTGTTAACAGACTTCCTCAGTTTTCACCCTGTTTTTAAGAGAGGCCATGATAATGCTTAAGACGTCTCGTCTCCAATAACAGACTTAAAATCCTTATAATCTTGTGGTGGACCCAGTAACAGTGACAGAGTTCAGGCTAGTCTTTAAACCAGGCTGCCGGGCCAGGAGACCACGGTTAGTGTGACTTTGTTCTTTTGTAGTTTCAGCATTGGAATCAAGGAGGAGTTATTCATGCCAACCGTAGTGACTCCGTTCACAGCCACAATCTCATCGCCGCACCTGCAGGAGAACATGAAGGAGTCAATAAACAAAGCAACTCATTTTATGAGGCGAACTCACTGCACTCATGAAAACATTCATAATAGCTTGACTGCTGAAACAAGTAAAGGAATAGTTCATCCAAAAATGAAAATTCTGACATTAATTACTCAGTCTCATGTCACTGCAAACCCATAAGACCTTTATTCATCTTCGGAACACAAATTACATTTTTTTTTAATGAAATCTGAGAGCTTTTTGATCCTGCATAGACAGCAACGCAACTACCACATTCAAGGCCGTAGCTTCATAAAATTAAAGAAGTCCACTTCCAAAACAAAGATTCACATATAATGTACTCACTCCCTTGTCATCCAAGATGTTCATGTCTTTCTTTCTTCAGTCGCAAAGAAATTATGTTTTTTGAGAAAAACATTTCAGCATTTTTCTTCATATATTGGACTGATATGGTGCCTCGATTTTGAACTTCCAAAATGCAGTTTAAATGCGGCTTCAAACGATCCCAGCCGAGGAAGAAGGGTCTTATTTAGCGAAACGATCGGTTATTTTCATTTAAAAAATACAATTTAAATACTTTTTATTCTCAAACGTTCGTTTTGCCTTGCTCTCGTTGAACTCTGTGTATTCTGGCTCAAGACAGTTAGGGTATGTCGAAAAACTCCAATTGTATTTTCTCCCTCAACTTCAAAAATCATTTTAAAATCATTCTACATCGCTGCAGAAGTACAGACCCAGTCTTTGCAAAGTGAACATGCAAAGATCAAACACCCTTAACAATAAAGGTAAAACAGCGATATAGGATGATTTTGAAGTTGAGGGAGAACATGAGATGGGAGTTTTTCGACATACCCTAACTGTCATAAACAGGAAAAAACAGTTCAGGCAGTGTAAGACAAGATGAGTGTTTGACATTAAGAAGTATATATATATTGTGTTATTTTTATGAAAATAACCGATCGTTTCGCTAGATAAGATCCTTCTTTCTTGGCTGAGATTGTTTACAACCGCATCTGGGATTGTTTGAAGCCGCATTTAAACTGCATTTTGAAAGTTCAAAATCAGGGCACCATATCAGTCCATTATATGAAGAAAAATGCTGAAATGTTTTCCTCAAAAAACAATTTCTTTATGACTGAAGAAAAAAGCACATGAACATCTTGGATGACAAGGTGTTGAGTACATTATACGTGAATCTTTGTTTTGGAAGTGGACTTCTCCTTTAAGGTTGAACATGGTCACATGGACTATTTTATCAGTGTCCTTACTACATTTCTGGGCCTTGAACATGTCAGTTGTGTTACAGTCTAGGTAGGGTCAGAAAGCTTTCGGATTTCATCAAAAATATCTCAGTTTGCGTCCGAAGATGAACAAAGGTCTTACGGGTTCGGAACGACTTGAGGGTGAGTAAATAATGACAGAATTTTAATTTTTGGGACCCAAAACTTTTGAACTTTTGTAATGTCATTAAAGAGGTCAGGAGACTTACTTGAGGCGTCCATCAAAGTGAGCTGGTGTTCCAGGCACTATGGTCTTAATGAAGAAGGGCTGCTGGCCACGACTCTCCTCATATCCTCCCACGATACTGAAGCCCCAGCTCTCACTGTTGGTCTTCATCAGCATAATATCACGACACCAGTGGATGCAACTTGGGATTAAAAAGACAGGGTCAAATTATAATTTTTGCTCATGTTTAAAAGTCCACTGAAGTGTTTAGAAACACGCAGTGTTAAGAAACATGCAGTGTTGAAGTAATTTCAACTAAAACAGGAAGACAGGGCCCCCGCTCCCTTTTAAAATAGCCAATAGCGTTTCATTTATATCACAGCTTGGGCCAAAGCCACTGACCTTGTTAAAGCCGCATTTGACTCCGTATTACAACCAAAACTAAACTAAGACTAAAGATTTTTCTGGTCGACTAGTAGTCATTCAAAATAAGCATTAGTCGACTATTAGTCACATGTTTATTAATAAAAAATAAAAATTATAATAATGAGCCTTTAATTGCCTACATAGAATAAGAGCTCAAGCGCACACAAAATTGCCACAATGCACCAGCAGATATAATTATTATGAATGTGTCTGGGAAAAACAGCAAGGAGACTGGATTAACATTTTTATAATTTACTGATAAACTAGTGCTTTTCGTCTTAAGAGATGAAGTCAGCGACACTGACTCGTCATCACTGTATGGACGTTTCATATGGATTACATTATCTGAGAACATTTGTTTTTTTTGTTTGAACTGGTTCATTTGCAAGTAGTCATTTCACTCTCTATTGATATATTTTTCATGTCTGAGTTTCAAAGTTTTGCGCTCAAGTTCACAGAGACTGAGGTGGCAGAAAGCGCATCCTGTTCGCTTTAATTATTTTACAAAAGCGCAGTGTTTTGTTTTTATTGTGAGTGTACACAAATAAATGTAGAGTCCTTACAGATTCAAAAGACGTATTACTCTTATCTGTATGACTAAAAATGCCACTGCCTACATATTTCAAATGAAAAGCCATATTTGAGGTCAGTGAATGATAGGTGAGCATTTGGATGTCCTGCCCGATGTACTGTATTACAATATAGACCAGCCGTTAGTGATGTGTCTGTCACGAACTGCGTGAATTCGCCACTTCCTTTAGTTTTTTTTGCAAATAAGCAACTAATAAAATCTTGGTGATGCAAGGGTGATGCAATCAAAATCGATGATCCATATTGACTAAGTTTTGAATGCTTATATCTTGTAAATGTCAATTTTGTCATTGTTTTGAGACATATTAGTTTGCAGATAACCTTAAGGCTAACTTATTCATACTTACAGCTAAAAAACTTCACTTTTGATTTCATGGGGTCTTTTTAAAGCCCATTTGGCCAGAGGACATCAAATTTGAATATTGTACTCAATTATCAATATCCACGACTTTAAATTGTACCTGGGCAGGCCCAACCAGCGGGTCCAGAGAGGAACCCAGTTAATGTCGTCCTCTTTGGGTCCCTCCAGTGTGTCCATGTCTTCTCTAGTACTGGGTTCTCCATCCTGTTCCTCCTCCTCAGCAAATGTTTGGATGACTCGCAGCGTTACTTTGTCCTGAGCGGCCTGAGTTTTTAGGATAGTCACTGCCTCATTGTAGGTGAGATGGGTGAGGTCAATATCATTTATACTTAGCAGTACATCACCTATTGCAAAAGCAGTCAAGACATCAGAGTTAACACAAGCATTGCACATGATGCTCACAGAGACGAGTGTTTTATATGGAGGCATGAGGAGAATGACCTGTTTTGACAGTGCCGTCTCTGTGCAGGCAGCCCACCGGTTGCACACTAGTAATATAGACAGGCAAACGGCTACGACAGTCTCTTCCACCCGCAATTGTGATGCCTAGAGAGTGTCGAGGTTCCTTCTTTAGACTCACCGTCTTCTCTTGACTGGAGAAGCCAAGTGGAGGCTCCTGAAGCCAGATAATGCACATTACATAACTTTTACCAACAGCTGAATTAAAAGGATAGTTCACCCAAAAATGAAAATTCTGTTATTAATTACTCACTCTCACGTCATTCAAAACCCGTAAGGCCCTTGTTCATCTCTCGGAACATAAATTAAGATATTTTTGATGAAATCCAAGAGCTTTCTGACCCTGCATAGACAGCTATGCAATTGACACATTCAAGGCCCAGAAAGGTAGTAAGGACATGGTTAAAATAGTCCATGTGACATCAGTGGTTCTAACTTTATTTATGAAGCTACGAGAATACTTTGTGCACAAAGAAAACAAAAATAATGACTTTATTACCAATTCTAAGGTTGTACCACTAATAGACTATTTTATCAATGTTCTTACTATCTCTCTGGGGCATGAACATGTCATGTGCGTTGCAGTCTTTGCAGGGTCAGAAAGCTTTCGGATTTCATCACAAATATCTTAATTTGTGTTCCGAAAATGAACGAAGGTCTTACTTTTTATCTTCAGAAAGACAAAAATGTGAAGTAACTTTTTCAAATTGTAATTTACTCTTGTGATGGCAAAGCTGAATTTTCAGTAGTCGTTGCTTTTCACATGATCCATCAGAAATCATTCTGATATGCTGATTTGAGGTAAGACTGTACATCAACTACATGAAAACTTACTGCAGATCCAATTTAACTGCATGCAAGCATGCTTACTTGGGGGATGGGTGAAAAGTGAAAGTTTAAGACATGTGCCTGACTCCTGCAGTGGAAACATTTGTAAAAACAAACATCCCAGATCCTGCTGCGAAGCAGAGAGATGCGTTAACGTGAGCGGCTCTGACGCGCTGCCATCGTAACTCATCGATTGTGGCAAAACGCTCTCCTTCAGCCATCTTCTCCCAGTCTTACTGGAGTCTTCAAACCTCCAGAGGGGGAGGGGCGGCCTCTTCCTACCCAGCAGGGTGGCCCTTCCTCCCAGCATGAGCTCAAGCTTCATCTCCACAGGTGAAAGCTAACTGTCACCAGCTTTGATCCCCAGCTACAAACAAACACACTGGCTGCAGCAGCTCAGAGAGCAGCACCCCGGCCTTTTGATCAGGGACAAGTCCCAGAGAGAGAGGGGGGCATCTGCTTTCATCTCCCACTACCCAGCCTGTGTTTGCTGCCTCTGCCTTCAGCTGGTGAGGAAGTGTCACAAAAGCAGGGTGTGACTGGTCTCTGGGTGAAAAGTCACCTCGCGCGCACACATATGCAGGCAGCACTACCTATGAAACATGCAACAAACCTCTCGCCAATTAATCGAACTGTAACTACGAAACGCCTTCATTTCACTTTTTAATCTAGTATTGTATAACTACCTCATAATACAACAAACTACCTCATGATACACAAAACACTACAATCCCTGTCAATTTAATACATTGCAGTGAATGAAGATCTAATTCACGACTGAAACTGAAATGTATGAGACATTCATTTAGTCTTGCTGAGTCAGTATTAGTCTTAATCTCATCAGCATAATAGAATCGTTTCTGAAAGATCATGTGAAACTGAAGACTGGAGAAATGGAAAATTCAGTTTTGCAATCACAGGAATAATTACATTTTTACAGTGTTACTGTTTTTACTGCCTTTTTGATTGAATAAATGGAGCATTAGTGAGCGTAACACTTTTTTTTTTTAAATCATTACAAAAAACTCATATATATGGGACTGGGAGTAAGTGAAACTTACCAAAACTTAAACTTTCACCACATAATTTATGCCACAGCTCAGACTATTGGTGACCCTGGACCACTAAACCAGTCATAAGGGTCAGTTTTATGAAATACTATGAGATTTATACATTTATACAAGTCTAAGCTTTCCATTGATATACGGTTTGTTAGGATAGGACAATATTTGGCCGAGATACAACTATTTGAAAATCTGTAATCTGAGGGTGCAAAAAAATTATTATGAAAATAATAATTTTAAAGTTGCCCATATGAAGTTCTTAGCAATGCATATTACTAATCAGAAATTAAGTTGATATATTTACGGTAGGAAATGTCTAAAATATTTTCATGGAACATGTTCTTTACTTAATATCCTAATGATTTTTGGCATAAAAGAAAAACTGATAATTTTGACCCACACAATGTATTGTTGGCTATTGCTACAAATATACCTATGCTACTTGCGACTGGTTTTCTGCTCCAGGGTCACATTTGTGTCTTTCTAACTTGTCAAGATTGTGGCTTATGGCTTGTGAAGCAGGCTTTTTACCTTCATGTATTCTGAGCGCCGTCTGAAGTACTGCGGTTCCGGGACCCTCCTGGCCCCTCTGCTCTGTCCCTCACCACCCTCCTCAGAGAGATCAGGAAGTCTCATCACTACGAAGTTCACACGCATTTCACTTGCCTGCCACACACATAACAGAGAGCATAACAATCACTTACATTTACTATAAAACCTGAAATCCTATATATCAATCTAGTGTTTAAAAGTAACAGATTGCATTATAAGGATAGTTCACCCAAAAAAAATTCTGTCATTAATTTCTCACTCTCACACCGTTCCAAACCTGTAAGACCTTTGTTTATATTTTGAACACAATATTATAATATATTATAGAAATTTTTTATAAAATCTGAGAGTTTTCTGACCCTGCATAGACATCAACGCAACTATACGTTTAAGGCCCAGAAATGTAGTAAGGACATTGTTAAAATAGTCCATGTGACATAAGTGGTTCAACCTTAGTTTTACGAAGCTACGAGAATACTTTGTGCACAAAAAAAACAAAAATATTTAACAATTTCTTCTCTTCTGTGTAGGTCTGCAACGCACAATCATGACAGTACCAGGTTAAACCACTGATGTCACATGGACTATTTTACAAGAACATGTCAGTTGCATTGCTGTCTATGCAGGGTCAGAAAGCTCTCAGATTTCATCAAAATGTCTTATTTGTTTTCCAAAGATGAACAAAGGTCTTGTGGGTTTGGAACAACATGAGTAATTAAATGACAAGTGATTCTGTCTGTCCTGTGTCTCTGTACCTGTATGATCTGAGCTGCGCTTTCTGGGGTGCCACGTCTCAGGTCGTGTCCATTAATGCCCAGCACTTTATCATTGTTCTTCAGTTTGCCATCTTTGGCAGCCAGTCCCCCAGGCAGCAGGTCCAGGATGAAGACTCCTGGCTCCTCAGACTTACGGATCAGTTTGATGCCTAGCGGCTCAGAACGGTCACGCTTCACCAGGGTGACCTGGATGACGGTGCTGTGGTTCTGGTTGGGATTGGGTGATTGTGACGGGGGAGAAGCTGAGGGTTGAGCAAGAGGTTCGGGCCGGGGCTTGAAGCCCTTCTCCTGCATGACAGTTAGCCTGACGCGGGAACACGACTGCCGAAGCACAGCGATGGCACGGCTGTGGGGGATGGATGCCAAACTGACATCATTCACCTGCAAAGATAATACTGTTAGTTCGAGGTTGCAATGTCATGAAAGTAGCTACAGTTTTTTCTTCCTTATTGTGTCATTAAAGGATTAGTTCACTTCCAGAGCAAAACATTTACAGATAATGTAATCACCCCCCTGTCATCCAAGATGTTCATGTCTTTCTTACTTCAGTCGTAAACAAATCATGCTTTTTGAGGAAAACATTTCAGATATTTCCTCTATGTAGTGGACTTCTATGGTGCCCCTAAATTTGAACTTCCAAAATGCAGTTTAAATGCCGTGTCAAAGGGCTCTAAATGATCCCAAAGGAGGAATAAGGTTTTTATCCAGCAAAACGATCTGTTATCTTTTTGCTATTATTTAGAAAAGAAAAAAAAAACTCCAACGCTCGGTTTGTCTAGCTCTGTGTAAACAGTTTTTTCCGGTCATGACGGTTAGGGAACGTGTTTGGCCTTCTTTTCATGTTCACTTTGTAAACTCTGGGTTGGTACTTCTGTAGCGATGTAGGACAATTTTTAAGTTGGTGGAGAAAATGAGATGGGAGTTTTTAGACGTACCCTAACTGTCATGACCGGAAAAAAACAGTTCACACAGAGCTAGATGAGACAAGCTTTAGAGGTTGAAAAGTATATAAAAATTCCAATTAAAAAAAAAAAAAAAAGAGATTGTTTTGCTAGATAAGACGCTTATTCCTCATTTGGGATCGTTTAGAGCCCTTTGAAGCTGTATTTAAACTACATTTTGGAAGTTCAACTTTGGGGGCACCATAGAAGTCTATTACATGGAGAGAAATCCTGAAATGTTTTCCTCAAAAAACATAATTTCTTTACGACTGCAGAAAGAAAGACATGAACATCTTGGATGATAAGGGGGTGAGTACATTATCTGTAAATTTTTGCTCTGGAAGTGAACTAATCCTTTCAGTGAAACAGATAATGTAAGGCAGGTTCTGTCCATTGTTTATTGACTGGATGGAGGCAGACCTAAATGCAAGCTTGATTGCATGAAAGGGATGAGGTTTAAGTGAATTAAATGAAAAATCTGGTATACATCACCAGAGAAAAGTCTGTAGTTCTACTGGAAGATCAAGTTTTGACATTTGGAATTTACACATTGCAAGCTCATTTTTTTAATGAAACATGCAGTGTTTACAATAAGATAATTAAATGCATTTAGAAAACAGATGCCTTTTTTGCCAACTTTACACCAAACACCTATTAAAATAATTGGAGAGTCATTTTGGTTCATTATGCATCATGTTTAAAAGCTAAAGCACTACTAATATGGCTATTCTTCAAATGTTTTTGAGGAGTTTTAATGTTAAAGTCAATATTTGTACTTATGAAAGCACTGCTTTGATATCAGCTCATGTTGGAATTCAGGTTAATGTCTAACCTCCATTTAAGATCCAACCAGTACACTTTGTTCTCTCTAAAGAACATCATATTAAAAGATCCTAAAATAACGCTGTTATTTATGCTTCTGAACCAAAAAAACCTTTCTGCCTGAAGCCTGGAACAGCCCTTTGTGAAAATCAATGCTCTGTTGAACCAGAAGGGGAAAAGAGAGATCCCATTTCAAGAAATAAGATATTGAAGCCATCCACAGATCTCTTTACAGGCCATAGCTCCCTAAAAAAGTCAAAGAAGCTCCGCTTGGGATACAGATCATCCTAGGGCTGACGATTGACCTCATTCAGATTTCCATATATGTGATCTCAGAGAAGACGAGCTGCAGGCATTCATTAAAACTCAAGGTTGAATTTGAATGTGAAGCCAGTCGTGCTGGTTCGCTTTACTAAGGCCCTGCATTCCAGGACGGCCAGGAGCAGAAATCCTAGGAGACCATAGGATTGTGGGAACAAGAGTGTAAATTTGCTTAACTGAACTGAATTGTAATTGAGAAGCACTGCTGTGTAATAAAGCCTTTTAAAGGTGAATTCTGGAGTTTAGTGCTAAGTTAAAAAACGCTTTACAAATAAACAAATAGACTGTGCTTTTGTGAGCACAAAAGAAAGTTTCTTCTATTTTGTTGGGAAAGATAAAGAAATAACAGCGACTAATACAACTGTGATATTGGTTCTTAAAGGAGGTGGTCACATCTGGAATGAAAATGTCCTGATAATTAACTCATCATATGTTCATACCATTTTTTCTTCAGTCAAAAAAAAAAAACACGGTTTTTGAGGAAAACATTCCAGGATTTTTCTCCATATAATGGACTTCATTTGTGGCCAATGGATCTAAATTGCAGTTTCAGTGCAGCTTCAAAAGGCTCTACATGATCCTAGCCGAGGAATAAGGTTCTTATCTACGATTTATCTAGTCATTTTCAGTGATGGGAATAACTTCATTAAAAATAAACAGCATCAGTAACGGCATTACTTCTTTTTAGTAACGAGTAATTAAACAAATTACTGTTTCACTTGTTGTTTCCCTTCACTTACTGTTGAACTTGATGAATGTTCATGTTTGATTACGGAGGTGATGTGGGCGTTTACCTACATGTCTGCACATCTCGTGGATGTTTAAAATTTGAAAAGCCAGCTCTTGGGCGTGATTACATTAGACTTTAGACTTTTTAACTGGAGCTCGCATTGGTATCATACACATTACTTTATCAGAGAATATTTGTTTTCGACGTGACTTCATTTAAAAGTAGACATTTCAAGCTTTCTATACATTTCCCATGTTTGTGAGGCAGATATTCGCTGAGATTCAGGTTGTTTTATTTACATGTTTGTGAAGAGGTGACAGAGACCAAGACGGCAGAAAGCGCACCTTGTTTATTTTTTTTAAATTATTTTACAAAAGCACATTGTTTTGTTGTAATTATGACTATACACAAATAAAAGTAGACCCTTTGCAGTTTCAAATGATACCTTATTCTTATCTGTACGATCAAAAATGACTCACAAAATAGTATTTTTAGTTCTTTTAAATGGTCATCAAGAAAAAAACAAGACAGACTGGTGCAGACTTTGACCCCAGAGGGTTTAACAGTGTTGTCGCAGGATGTTTTTCATGTCTGCGGGTTGAAGCGACTCCAATAACGTGATATTTAGCCACTGGAAGGTTTCTCTCAGATTGTCCCACAGCTTCATCACAATAACATATTTAATAGTGGGGGCATCCAAGTTATTTAACATATTTGAACATTTCTTTTTTTTTAAAGAAGTAACACAACAGTTACTTTCCCTGGTAATTAGTACTTTTATAATGATGTAACTTAGTTACTATTTGTGAGAAGTAACTAGTAACTATAACAAATTAGTTTTTAAAAGTAACATGCCCAACACTGGTCATTTAAAAAGAAAAAAAAAAATGTATATGCTTCTTAACCACAAATGCTCATCTTGCACTAGCTTGACCTAATGTATGATGTAACAAGTGTTTACAAAGCGAACATGCAAAGAAAGTCAAATGCCCTTTACAAAAACGGTAAAACGATGTCAGACAATTTTGAAGTTGGAGGAGAAAATGAGATGGAGTTTTTCGCCCTACCCTACCTTTTTTAACCGAAGTACATAGATGAAGAATTAACCATGTGACTTTTCCAACATGATTACACAATGCATTAAGATGCGGATGTGCATCGCAGAGCTAGTGCAAGATTTTTTGTGGTTAAAAAGTGTAGAAATTTTTATTAAGACCACAAAGAACAGCAATGTTAATGTTAGCTAGAACTAATGAATGCCCCTTTAATGTCTATCTGAAATCAGTCTTAATGAAATCTAAATTTAACATAAATCTTCCATTCTGGAACTATACATCTACATATACAGCTACATAAGACCAATTAGAACTTGTGACATGTGGGTCAGTTTTATAGGACATGTGCTGAACTACACCTATTTTGATACCCTGACCCTGACTTGATGTCCTCTGACAGATTTTGTCTACTCGACTGAAAACAGTTACATTTTTGCATGGTCCATAACGTGCCAGCCAGTGGAAATTTCCCGACATTCAGGAAAGCATGGTGACCTTTATCCATGTATGTGACTGCAATGTAAACACAACGACGCTGGGGTGTGTACACTGACAACATGAGAACTGCATAGAAAGACAGATTCTAGAAGATAAAACCGGTGGAAAACATCTAAAAGGTTTAAATCCATAGCGATTGATAATATAAACCAAACACAATGGCATGGCGAGCCGAGATATGCCTCACCTCTAGAATATGATCTCCAGGTGCCAGCTTGCCATCCCGGGCAGCCAGTGAATCACGCACAATCTCCTGAATGACGATGTTGCCTAAGGGCGTGTCCTTCCCTCCTACTATACGCAATCCCAGATCCTCGTCAGGATCCTCTCGGAACAGCTCCACCACAGTTGCCTCTGCCACAAGACTGGACCTCATGGGGGTGTCTGAAAAACCAAACAAATGCTTAAAAATTCAACATATGGCAATAACACAAGCTCAGTTCGTGGCTGCTTTGGATGAGTCACTTATTTCAGAAAGCAAACAAAAGTATGATGTAATAATCCCATGAGATATTCAGAGAGTTGCTAGGTGACTTTATGACTAACAGCATTTCCAATAATCCAGATGGCAGGTCCAAACACCCCCTAGGTGTTTTTGAGCTTTAATCAGAAAAACATTGATGTGAATCTCCATGAGTGTACATGTTTTCAGACAGTGATGACTGTCAGGTTTAATGCTATTATTTATTTCGATGCAATATTAAAAACACCCTGACACTCCTCAGACATCTACTCACAAGATAAAGTGGCCACATGAAAGATTCCCTCTGTTTTGGTTTACCCAAAAAGTAAACACAGCTGCAAATCAGTTTCCTCTGCCTTTCATTGCCTGTGCTACAACTCTTCTCACCTTAACTCCTGGGCTACCACAAATCAAAAACATGTTACAACCGTAATTCAACAAAAAAAACAAAAAACAGGAATGTGCTTTATTATTTATAAACATATACTACAAGTCATGTTTTTTAAGAAGCTCACTGAGCTTACATTTATTTGATCCAAAGTACAGCAAAAACAGTACAATTTTTAAATATTTTTACTATTTAAAATAACTGTTTTCTATTCGAATATATTTTAAAATGTAATTTATTCCTGTGATTTCAAAGCTGAATTTTTAGCATCAGAGATCATTTTAATATTCTGATTTGTTGCTAAAAAAACCATTTATTATTATTATGCTGAAAACAGCTGGGTAAATTTTTTCAGGTCTCTTTGATGAATATAAAGTTCAGAAGAACATAATTTATCTGAAATAGAAATATTTTGTAAAATTACAAATTTCTTTATCATCACTTTTTTTACACAACTATATAAGGTACAGAGAACTCGATACTGCATTTTTAGCCATTACCAATAAACCAATAATTATTTGCATGCTATAGTCAATTACCAACGTTGAAATTACTATTTTATCTAGATTAATTAAAAAAATAAAACAATAAATTATAAAATCAATAGTTTTAAATGCTATAAAATGCTACATAAAATGAAAAAATATATATTTACTGTGTTTTTGTGTGTTAGCTACAAAATGTTAAAGATTAAGTTTAATAGAGTGTTGATGACAGTAAAGCTAATTTAGGGAGGGGAAATATGCACAAGTAATTAAATATCCAATACTGACCAATATAACAATATTATAAGAAAAACTAGTCACATCATTTTTTGTAATATCGTTTCCAAAATGTCCTGATTTTAATTACATTTGTAGTATCAAAAATACTTAGACATGGATCAGTTAATGCTCATATTGTTTTGTAATAATATTTAATAGACAGGGTACAAGAAAAACAGAAAGTGCTGCTATACCATCTTCCCCCTCTTCATAGGCCGGATTAATGAGTCCAGGTTCTGAGGGTCCACTGAGTTGGCCTGCGCGTGTGATCAGGGTAGATTTGGCATCAGCTAAATCTCCATCTGATTTGCTTCCCTTCAACTCGTTCCAGGAGGGTCTCTTTTTTCTCTCCGCCTCTTCCCTGAGTCGTTTGAATGCAGGACATCTGGGAAAGAGAGAATTGGAGCACACTGAGTCAGAGAGAACTTTTGCATCATTACTCAGTGATCTGCTGTTAATTAACCTACAACACATTCATTACCCGATGGCAGCAGCAGTAACTAAAAATATCCTAAACATGCACCAATGCTGACTACTGCTCTGGATCTGCCATATTCAGGAGTCAGCAGAAAACAGCAGCGGAAAACGAATCAATGCTTAATCGGTTCTTGCAAAGCTACATAGCATTTATCTATTAAAGATGAACATGCTCAGGGAGTGTGAATTCTCAGTACGGAAACAAGAGGAGCTATGCAGATGAAGACGCAAACAGGCTTTTCTGCTGCATTGCAGAGATGGAGATGGTACAGGTCGAGAAAAAAAAAAAAAAAAAAAAAAAAAAGAGCAGAATCAGGTCTAGTCTGGGTTTCACCATGTCAACACCTCCCGCCCATCCCACAGCTGCTCTCTCTGTGTTTACACTGGGCTGTTCCTGACCATGTGAACTATCAGTCAAACAACCTTTAGACCATGCTTTTACATCACAGGAGATAAGAATATGATAAAACGCCAGGAAGAAAACCCATGAAAGGGAGATGACCGCTGAGGCACAGGGTCATTCTATGCAGTGTTCCATTAGCTCAAACAGTAAACACCAAATTCATTGGGTTTTATTCCCAGGGGCTTTTTCCTTTCTTTGCATACCAAATCACCTATATCATAAACTATGGCTTTGCATTTAGTGGATCAAACATTTAGTGAATTCTATATTTTATATATAGTCTTACTAAACTGTAGAAACCTTGAGATTGTGCAATTAAACAACTGACTCTTCGCAAACAGCTTGACTGACAGGCGATCTGACCAATCATAACGCCGAATCCACCAAACAAAGGAGTAGATTAACTTCGATTGGACTTAAACTTGAAAAATTGTGTTTTGACATCTTTCTGCTTTCTGTCTTTCTTCATGCTTTAAGTAAAGAATAAAAGACGGTTCACGTGTCATTGACCAACAATCTGTCGTGACACATTAAAGAGCCACAAAATGGTATTTATTGTTGGAATTTCTTAGAAAATGACAACATTTTAAAGCTGAGATCTTGTTTCAGAACAAAAGTAACCTGCTCTGTCTTGTCTGTCGGCGTGTTGTCAGTTTCATCTTCGTTCTCTGATATATTTTAGAACATCATATGTAGTGTGAGAGTGGCATTGTCTGTTGAACATAGCAACAGTAACTAAGGAGGGTGGGTTTTTGAGAAGGGTCAATTGTGAGCATATTTGAACTCTTAAAGTGACAGTTCACCCAAAAATAAAAATTCTGTGATTTATCACTCACCTTCACCTTCCAAACCCGTAAGACCTTAGTTCATCTTCAGAACACAAATTAAGATATTTTTGATGAAATCCAAGAGCTTTCTGACCCTGCATAGACAGCAACGCAACCACTACGTTCAAGGCCCAGAAAGGAGGTAAAGACATCATTAAAATAGTTTATGTATGTCGGTGACAATAGCCTTGTGGATAGCACGCCGACATACAGCGCCTTTGCACTATGGATGTCAAATCCCCCTCTCTCTCCCACTTCGCTTCCTGTCAACTCTGATCTGTCCTAGCATAATAATAAAGGCGAAAAAAAAAGTCCATGTGACATCAGTGGTTCAACCTTAATTTTATACAGCTACAAGAATACTTTTTGTGCACAAAGGAAACAAAAATAATGACTTTAATCAACAATTTAGTCTCTTCCATGTCAGTCTTTGACGCACGTTTACAACAGTACCATGACGCATGCGTGGAGATTTCTCTGGTTTGTGAACGCACTTGGCAATGAAGTGAAGAAATTGTTGAATAAAGTCATTATTTTTGTTTTCTTCGCTTACAAAAAGTATACTTGTAGCTTCAAAATATTACGGTTGAACCACTGATGTCACATGGACTATTTTAACGATGTCCTTACTACCTCTTTCTGGGCCTTGAATGTGGTAGTTGCGTTGCTGTCTATGCAGGGTCAGAAAGCTATGGGATTTCATCAAAGATATCTTAATTTGTGTTCTAAAAACGAACAAAAGTGTTTTGGCTGGGCGATTATTCAAATTTTATTGATTAATTCAAACTGAATGTTTTGCTACGTTTTTGTTTTTTTAGAAATCAAGGAATTGATTTTGAATATAAATATTACCAAACGTTAGAATCAGACGGTTTGACAATATGCCAATGAAAATGGTAAAGAGAAAAAAATGATCCAACTGCATATTGGTGCAAGTGATGACGCGTGACGCGCTCATATCGCTAGGCACCATTTACACAGAATGCACTTTTGTGCTGACAAAGATGTGCACATGAGTGTAACCGTCAAACGTGTTCATGTTTACATAGAAAAAACAATGGAAAATCAGTGCAATTAAAAAAAAAAAAAAACGGTCAAGAACTACTACTGTATTTCATGTTTGCATCATGATGTCAGGCTGAAAGCTGCTGTTCATTGTTTTTACAGAACATTTATAGTTAACTAGATGAGTAAAGTTTGAAAACAAACTTTAAGTTGACCTGAGAAAGCCTAGCCTGAAATTTTGAAGCAGTTGTAAAAGTATGAAAGATGATGTTGCTGACATGATTTAGCACATTGCTTACATGATTTAACATCTTGTCAGCATGTTTTAAAATGATTAGCTTGTTACTTGCATTTTTATAGGCTGATTACAATGTTGTTAGCATGATTAGCATGTTACTAGAATGTTGTTAACATGATTCACACGTTACTAGCATGGTTGTAGCATGAATAACAAGCTACTAGCATGTTGTTAGCATGATTAGCAAGTTATCAGCATGTTAAAAAAAAAACTTAAAAAAAAAACTACTACTGTATGTCTGATATTTAATGTTTGCATCAGGATGACAGGCAGAAGGCTGCTATTCATTGTTTTTACAGAAAATGTATAGCTAATAATAGTCTACTGGTGTTATACCTTCAGTCATTTTGAATTTGAATTACCTTGACTTTTGAGATTTAAAGCATTTTCCTCATATTATTTCTTAACATACGTATAAGACAAGTTTGTACAAAATGTAGTTGTAGTTCATGCATCTTTTCTGATACTTAACAAGTGATTTATTTAACATTTACATCATGTTGACAACTTAATGTGTGGTGCACTTGGAATACATTTTTTTTTAACCAGATGGTTAATAGAGAAAAAGTTACTTGAATCATGTTGTAGTTACATTTTGACTAGTTAAAAATCGAGAATCGGTCAAACGTTCTGAGAAAGTGGAGATTTTAATTTTTTGCCATATCGCCCAGCCCTAAGTGTTTGTAACAACATTAGGGTGAGCAATTAATGCCAGAATTTTCATTTCAGTAAACCATCTCTTTAATACTGCTTAAACCCTGTAACTAAACAGGCAAATGAAACATGTCAACTCCCATGTGTTCCTGGCATAGTTGACGAGGCTGAACTACCTGAACACATTCTATAGTAATCACTCATGTGATTCCTAATTAACTCCATTATGTAAAAAAAGAGTCACCCAGTTCTTTCAGTAGTCGGTCATACGGTGCACTCACGTCTATTCTTTAATCCTTCTCAGCTCGCTCAAATCTCTGTTCACATGAAACCTGGATAAGTGGAATTCCACAAATTTTTTAAGCAGCTCTCTTAATGGCTTCAATAATACAACATGCACATGTTTATCCACCGAATGATCCACATAACTGATTTAGTTTCATTTCTACAGAAGGATATCTGCCTAATCTAGGTCTACATGTCTTCAACTTTGCGCTTCAGTATGTTGCCTTAGTGATATGTAAACATTTCCTTTATGGCACGCACTAACCTGTTGTGAAGATGGGGCTGCAGCTCGCAGCGTTGCATGCTCTGCTGGCACTCGCCGCGGAACGGGCACAGGACGGCCAGTTTGTCCAGCAGGTTGCGCACCAGAAGGCTGGAGGAACGGCAATTCTGGAGCTGAAGCCTCTGGCGGTCAACGGGACAGAAGTCTTGGTCGTGCAGGAAGTTGCTGAGGCAGTGGAAGCAGTACGTGTGGCCACACGGCGTGTCCATAGGTTGCAAAAGAGGCTGCAAGCAGATGTGGCATACCAGCTCGTCATCCACCTCGTCCTGATATTCAAACAGGTGACTGTCCCGGCCATCATGACACTGTCCGCATTCCTTACACACCCGCGCCCACGTTACGCCACCCGCCGGCGGAGACGTCATAGCCTGAAGAAGTTAAACTGAATGTCTGCAGGGCTGGAGAGCTTGTGCTGCTTTCTCAGCTTGCAAACTTTACATCAGCTTCATCAGATGAGAAGCAATCAAATATTTCCAATCCAGAAAGAGAGCAAACTGCCAGCCGCTTCATCTACACCCAGGTTTCTGTTGGAAAAAAGAACAAAGAAAAACTGAAGCTCACGTCAAGCATTCTTTTTTTCGGCTCATGCCGACTGGACAGGAAATGACATGGATCCACTTAACCACAACAATATGGGAAGAGGGCTGCAGCTGTATCCTTTCCACAAGTTTCCTTCCTCAACAGCAATCTGAGTTTGGCTAACTCTCACTGTTTAAGTCATTAAAACGGTTAAGCTCTGTGAAATGACAGGAGGGCAGCAGTCAAAACTCACCTACTAGGGCTAACAAAGAATCTGCTTGGAAAAAAGAGCAAGAACTCAAATGAATAGTGTAGAAATTACAGTCTTGTTGTTAATGACTTCATGCCCGATCAGTAATGGGCCACTTCCCTCTGTGAGCCACATAATCTAAATCCATCTACAATGAAAACTTGTGTGTCGTACGCTTATATACACTACATTCAAGATGTCATGTGTTGTGACTCCCTGAAAGCTCATAGATATTTATATAATTTAATTCAACCTTGAATAATATATTTTACTTTTATATATTTAAAAAAAAGTGTAGTCACATGTATTCAAAGTGTAAGAAATTACTTTTCAGTGGATTACAAAACATGACATTTTAAAATTGCAATAAAATCTTTAAAAAACGTTTCGAAACTAATATAAATTGAATGCATGTTTTTATAAATTAGATTTATTTATTATAGGTACTCATATGTCTGTGACCCTCATAATAATGCTATAAAAATTCTTTATAATACCACAAATATGATATGATAACACTACACCAAAATTACCATTCAGTACAAACAATTACTAACACAATGCAGTGACACAACTACCAACCGGCACTTCAAAACATTAGCAAAACAAACACCGAGTCCACCATGAATGTGAGGTAGTAAATCTTAATCATTATTCCAACCCACCTCAGATGCTGGCAGTGCAGGCAGACTCCCAGCAGCCACTGCATGAAAACAAGAAACTCAAGCCCAACAGCTGCGCTGGCCGCCTGCAGCCTGACTGAAACCAGAGCCCGTCATCTCAACTAGGGACAGAGTGTATTTGTGCGTGAGTGTGTGTATGCAAGGACATGCAGTTAAAGGGGCGCTCAACAGACTGTGGAGAGAAACACGTTCAGAGTCCGGCTGTGTCGACCCAGGAGGAGGGGTTGAGAGTGTGTTGTGTGTGTGTGACGGAGGACGAGGGGGAGTGTAGACTGCTGATGTAGTACTAGTGCAGGCAGAGCATTCTAAGAACTAAGCTCAACCTCTGGCCAATTACACAGTGAGTTATGTGTGTGTGTTGTCCGAGGTCGAGCAGGGCATATTTCTCTCGCTCACTGACCTTCTTCATATTCTACAGATAACTAAATGGAACCCAGTGAGACCAATAATTAACACAAAATCAGTGATTCACAACCCAAAAAATGATTAACACTACATTTAAAAAAGGGACAAGAAAAATGGAATTAATTTACCACTGTACAGCAAATTAAAATATGTAACATATTACATATCTGGGGTTTTCTTTTTTTTTAACTTTTCTTTTTTATGTCTTTTAATGTAACTTTAAAATACAAAAAACAAACGGGGGGGGTGAACAGACAGGTCACCAGAGACATCACATTCTTGTATTCTTCTTACAGAATATAGTCATTTTCATAATAGGGGGTTACTCTCCCAATAGCCCCCCTCCCTACACGCACAAAAGGAAAGAGGTATGATAAAAATAAATAAATAAATAAATAACTTGAAAAAGAGGTTAATTCAAGTCCGTAGAATGCAGTCAGTTTAAGTCCATACAGTTCAGTCCATTCAGTGTATTTCCATTAGGTAAATACTTCACAAATGGAGCAAGGAAAAAAGGGGTGAGGGAGGGGGAGGCATATTCACTACATCTGAATACTACATATCTAGGGTTTTCAAAATTTTTTCATTTTTCAATGTCTAGAAAAATTTTGGAAAATATTTAATGTTCTATTAAACTTTTGTCCTACCGATAATACTCTATTGTTAGATGTATTATTTAAAAAAAAAAGTATTTAATTTTTATTTTTGTTTAATGTCATTTATTTTCATGTCATTTTTGTTATTTACATTTAAATTTTTCAACACTGTTTTAATGTAAACGTTTACATGGACCCTCAACAATTTTCCAAAGTACAGCAACAACAGTAAAATTTTGAAATATTTTTACTCTTTAAAACAAATGTTTTCTATTTGAATATATTTTAAAATATAAATTATTCCTGTGACCAAATCTAAATTTTCAGCATCATTACTCCATTCACATGATCCTTCAGAAATAATTCTAATACGCTGATTTGCTGTTAAACAATTATTATTATTATTACCAATATTTAAAACAGTTCTTTCATGAATAGAAATATCAGCATTTATCTGAAATAAAAAGCTTTTGTAACATTATACACTATACCATTTAAAAGCTTGGAGTCAGTATAATTTTTTATTTATTTTTTATTTTTTGGGGAAAGAAATTATAAAAATTAATACTTTTATGTAGCTTATGTATGGATGCTTTAAACTGATCAAAAGTGATGATAGCGACATTTATAATGTTAGAAAAGATTTATATTTCAGATAAATGCTGTTCTTGTGAACTTTCTATTTATTAAAGTAACCTGAAAAAATTTTACTCAGCTGTTTTCAACATACTAATTATAATAAATTATATTTTGAGCAGCAAATCAGAATATTAAAATGATTTCTGAAGGATCATGTGAGCGGAGTAATGATGCTAAAAATTCAGCTTTAAAATCACAGGAATAAATTACATTTTAAAATACATTCAAACAGAAAACAGTTATTTAAATAGTACAAATATTTCAAAATTGTACTGTTTTGGATTTTATTTTGCTCTACTTTGGACCAAATAAATGCAGGCTTGGTGAGGAGACTTCTTTAAAAAACATTAAAAATCTTACTGTTCAAAAACTTGTGATTGGTAGTGTGTGTGTATATATATATATATGAACTAGTATGTATGTACTAGTAAATATTGATATTTAATTATGCTACTTTTACATTTAGGTTACCTTTTCCAACATCTAACACTCAAAGTTAAGCTTTAAAACACTTTATAATTTAATAAATTAATTTAATAATAATTTTTTTAATAATAATAATAATAATTTTAATACTGTTTTGAATTTTAATAGTGGTCATAATATGAAACCAACCTACCGGAATTTTTATATCGGTGCAGCCCATGCATGTTTAATACTACACACTGATTGATGCCACAATTCTAGGATGGGCTAGGCCACAACTATGGTAAGCTGAACGGTACCAAATGAATATATATAACAATATTCTCATCATAAGATATGGTTTGAGACCCTTCAATGAAAGTAAATATAGTAAAAGTGCCTTACTAAACACCACAAATTAATAGCAGCCTTGATAAACACTCTAAACCCCTGAACCTTATGGCTCACTGATGTGTTTTGCTAGAATTACTTCGCCACTTGTCCACTGAAGCTGTGACCCTGGCTAAGATAGATGGACTCACCCTATAGCCTCATGGGAGTATCTTGCACTCTAGAGACAAGCAGCTTGTCAATCTCTCCAGTCCTGTTTGTAAACCTCTCAAGGTTAAAAAACCTAACAAATCTAAGTCCACATAACTCCGTGTACACAATGTGTCACTTACCTGTTTATGCACTAAACTGTCACTAAACGTGGACTGTTTCAAAGTCCATATAGTGTTTCCAGATGTTAGGGTGCTGATGTCATAAATTAGCACTATTCCTGTCCTGTCCACCGCCTACAGAACAAATGGTAAATCAAAGAAAACGTGAACACCCAGTCTGAAACGCTCTCACCTACCCAACTCGAGCAGGGACAATGAATCATTCCCTCAGACACACCCTTTATAGAATGAATACACGGGCCCGACACAATGACTTGGTTTAGAAAATATGAAAATATACAGTCAGCTGGAGTTTTTCTTTACTGCCCTCCAAGTCAACAGGAACAAGCAAGAAGGCTGATTAAACATTTCTGTTTCTATTCTAACCACTGCTTCTAATCAACATTTCAGGTCTTAAAGAGACAGTTCACCCCAAAAAATGAAAACCATTTCATCCTTAACTCCCCCTCATGTCATTCCATACCTTTGGATACACACCTTTTGATCCATACCTTTTGAACACAAAAGGAATAAGACGACATAATGATAGGGAACGACAGCTTCAGTCACCACTCACTTTCAATGCATCTACATGCTGTCAACATCTTGTTTTGAGTTCCACGCAAGAAGAAAGTCATATTGCACAAGACCAAATAACACTAAAAGTAAATGATGACAGAATTTTAATATCTGGATAATTCCTCCATTTAATGTTAGAACTGGTGCGAACAACCAAAAGAACAACACGCTTTCTATTCTCTGTTTAAAAAATACACACCTAAGCAAACAACCAGAAGAATAGGACAAAGAAAGCACAACATGCATCATATTTGCTTACTTTTGTAAGTCTGTTGCAGTTGTTTATTCTGAAAGGAGACTCCACCTTCTGAAAGAGGGTAACTTTATCCTTTCTATGGAGTCATATGCTAATATTAACAGAATGCTTTAAAACATACATTATGTTTTAGTCTAACACATCACATATCATCTGACATTAAATGATATTTGACTTTTCAAACCTCACAGATCGGTCTGACCTACACGTTGCAGGTAGATGTGACACACGAGAAACAAGAAGCCATAAATCATTCATCAATCAGCTGACAAGAGATTCAGATGGTAACCTGGACAATCGAGTGCCCTTGAAATACATGTTGGATAAAGAAGCAGTAAACATAACGCATTTGCTTCTCTGTGTAACTTGGCATAGTTATCTTTACCTACCCAATCTGCTAAAAACACCTACAATGTGTTCGAGGTGACCTGTTATGAAAGAAGCGGTGAAATGTTCGCTTTACTGTCCTTTTAACCTTCATTTATTCACATTAAGTGATAAAAAGGCAACAACGGTAGCTTACAGATGAAGTTAAAGCAATATTATGAGATTAAGAGACGCGTTGGATATTTTCGCGCTCAAGAACGAAACTAGTCTTACCTGTGCGGATTTTCCGGAAGTCATAAAACAAAGACGCGGTCGAAACATAAAACATTAACCGTCTTCACTTCGTCTAAACTCCAAAATATGAGTATCTCATCATTTCCTTTCCCATTTTTGATAACTGGACGACACGTCAGGTATTATTAAACCGTAGGCGACGCAACCAGCATGAGTTTCAGGCAAACAAGTCGGATCTGACGCTTTCACAGGAAGTTTGCGCAGGTAGAGAGTATTCACCTTTGGACTCGGTGCATGGCGTGCAGGTGCAGAGATGTGTAACGGGAAAAATACTGAATTTGATGAAAATCTGATATCGGGATCAGTTTTAAACATTGTTTATAAAGTTTATACATGAATGCACAAGTAAAGAACTTTTTAGTTTACACGAATGACTGGGCGTGTTGTCACACCGTATGTGCTACGTTAAATTGCCACAATGCTAACATAAACAGTACATTATAACAACATTTAAACGTTAAAATAATTATGAAACACGCAAAAAAATGGGAAGGGTAACATACAAAAATGCCAAAATATTGTTTTGATTTGCTTTAAATAAAGTGTTGGGAGAGTCTGTGGCTACCAAACAATATACAATATAGGTAATAAATAAATAAATACTATACAATACAATACAATGCAATAAGCTTACACTACCAGTCAAAAGTTTTTGGATTTTAAAGTTTTTAATATTTTTATTTATTTCTTTATGTATTTTGTTAATAGTCTCTTCTGCTCAACAAGCATGCATACTTGCATTTATTTGATCCAAAATACAGCAAAAGCAGTAATATTGTGAAATATTTTTACTATTTAAAAGAACTGATTTCTATTTGAATCTATTTGAAAGTTTTAAATCTATTTTAAACAGTTTTATTATTATTATTATTATCATCATCATCATCATCATCAATATTTAATAGAAAGATCTATTAATTTAAAAAAAAATAAATAAATAAATAAATAAGCTTTTGTAACATTATACACAATACCAAGCTTGGAGTCAGTATAATTTTTTAAATACAAATCATAGAAATTAATACTTTTATTTAGCAAGGATGCTTTAAATTGATCAAAAGTTATGATAAAGGCATTTACAATGTTACAAAAGATTTCTATTTCAGATAAATGCTGTTCTTCTGAACTTTCTATTCATCAAAGAAACCTGAAAAAAAAATCTACTCAACAGTTTTCAACATTTCAATGTTTTTTGAGTAGCAAATCAAAATATTAGAATGATTTCTGAAGGAT
This sequence comes from Labeo catla, assembly GCA_012976165.1. Taxonomy (NCBI): domain Eukaryota; kingdom Metazoa; phylum Chordata; class Actinopteri; order Cypriniformes; family Cyprinidae; genus Labeo; species Labeo catla. The sequence continues at coordinate 602,596 of VONZ01000262.1, read as the reverse complement.
CATGTGACTGGAGAAATTCAGCTTTGAAATCACACGAATACATTACATTTTGAAATATATTCAAATAGAAAGCAGTTATTTTAAACAGTAAAAATATTTCAGAATTGTACTGTTTTTGCTGTACTTTGGATTAAATAAATGCAGGATTGGTGAGTAGAAGAGACTTCATTAAAAAACATTAAAATCTTACTGTCCAAAAACTTTTGACTGGTAGTGTACATTTGATAAAATTACTAAATATAAAACACACAACAACTTATAAACAGACCCAATAAAGTATGACTTGACATTTATGACACACAGTTCAGTTAAAAACTTTCTTCATTATATTGTTGACACTTCTCTGGATGTTTTCCAGATGTTTTATTGTACTAACATGTTTACTAAACAAAATATAATACCGACATTTTTATTTTAATTGAGTTTAAAGTTAAATTTTCTAATATTATTCTAATTCAAAAGAGTGTGTGACAACTACCCCCAGTCTTCCATGTACACAAATCTCAATAGATTCATTTAATCTAATTTGAGACCCTGAACCACAAAACCAGTCATAAGTAGTTATCGATTTTTCTTTTATGCCAAAAATCATTAGGATATTAAGTAAAGATCATGTTCTGTGAAGATTTTTTGTAAATGTCCTACCGTAAATATATCAAAACTTAATTTTTGACTAGTAATATGCATCGCTAAGGACTTAATTTGATCAACTTTAAAGGTGATTTTTCTCAATATTTAGATTTTTTTCGCACCCTCAGGCCAAATATTGTCCTATCTTAACAAACGGAAAGCTTATTTATTTAGCTATCAGATGATATATAAATCTTAATTAAAAAAAATGGACACTTATGACTGGTTTTGTGGTCCAGGGTCACATTTGATTAACCTGGAGGACCGTCTTCTGTATGACTGTAGCTATGAATAGTATGCATTCCCCACATGTTTTGACAATAGTGTTACTGTTTAGTGTCAGCAATTCATTAGCGGCTGTGACAGTAGCTGAAGTTTGAACTTGTATGACCATCATTCATTTTAGTATAATGCACTTGTCTAGCTGTTAAGTGTCCTCCTCTTTCAAACAGTTCATGTGTATAATTGTTTTATGGATGCATAATTAAATTAATTGCAAGGATCTTTGCTAAATTTTCTGATTGGCTTACATTGACAACCCAGTAGAAGATCTCAAATTAAACTTTGAATAATTATTATAATTTTAAGCATGTAACTCCTGCGTGTTAAACTAGAAATCGGAGCGAGTGGAAAAAAAAGTCTTTCTAAATGATGTCCAATAAAGTAATAATTCTTTGTTTGTGATCCTGCCAGTTAAAAGCTCTTTGACACTTGAACAGTGACGGCTTCTACCCCCTGCAGGATGCAAGGGAAGTATCCCCTCATAAAACCTCTGCGCTGAGGCTTGTTCCCTCTGTGATTTATACCCCTGTAAGTCCAGCACAGACAATGACTATTGCTTATCAAACCAATCACTGTTCAAGACATTGTTTTGTTTCATAATGTTGTCCATTTCTCAAAATACTACTAAGTAGTGTCCATCATAAATTACATAGTCATTAGAAAATAATCCAGGTCAAACCTAGAGGCATTATGACAAAGAAAAGCTGGTTTTGCAGTGAATCATATAAATGTTTTTTATATTTGTCATTGGTACTAAAATGCTGTTGTGTGAGCTTGTTGTTCAGCAACCCTTTGTGACCCAACAATGCACATGTGTGTTAAATTGGTCTATCAAAAGCAAGCTAAATAAAATTGTTTTCCTATGCAGAGATCAGCTGTGCGAGTGCCACATTTGTGCAGCTGTCCCCAGGTGTTTACACTCACAATGGATGACTGACAGTAAAAGCTTGTCATCGTGGCTTTGGTAAGTTATGTAAAAATGTACAGTCTTTATCTATAAACTGATTGGCGTTTATAACCACAGTAGGATCTGATTTTGGTACAATACATCACATGTGAATACAACAGAAATGCGTTTTCCTACATATAGCCACTGTATGCTAAAACATTCCAGTTGTGACCCTGGCTGTTGACGAGAACGTCTGTGTGTATGAAGACGCAGCTAACGTGAAAGGAAACGAAAAACAACAATGGCAACAATGAGTAACAGACTGACCCTTTTGCTGAATCAGTCCTATTGGCTCCACTGTTTGAGCACGTCTACCACAAATAAGAATGAACCTGTTTGTCTTTCCTGGGATCGGTAAACATCCTCAACACAAACAGCAGTGTGAGAGAAGAAAGTCACACCACCGGGGCAGCTGGACTCTCACTGTATGTGTCTTTTGATGTCTGTAGGAGGGAGCTGATAATGAAGGCTCTTACGTCTTAATTCTTTTAATTGTCCTTGTTGTTGGGCCATGAAATTAAACTTAATACTTAAGCCTGAAATCTTAATATAAGGATTTGATTTTATTTTAGCTATACATTTTCCAAACTCCTTGTCATGCTCAGATGGTCAGTACACCACAGATCTGAATTGATTCATCTATCCAGTCATTTTCCAATCCACTTGTTCTGTATGAACAGTCAGGTCCATCAAAGATTATTTTATTTTATTTTATTTTATTTTATTCATTTGTCC
>VONZ01000261.1:850000-888690 GCA_012976165.1 Labeo catla | reverse complement strand
CGTACACTTTGAGAGTTGAAGGGGACAGCCTGCGCTCCAACTTTTCCTGCAGAAAGGAAAGCACTACTGCAATCGTACATCTCTGTGGGTCCTCCCCGCGAGAGGAACACCAGTCGACGAACAGACCCCATCTCAGCGCATAAGCCTGCCTTGTGGAGGGGGCTCTGGACTGAGTGATAGTTTCTATCACGGCCTGTGGAAGGCAGGAGAGGTCTGACGCGTCCCGTCCAGGAACCAGACGTGCAGGTTCCACAGGTCGGGGCGCGGGTGCCAAATTGTGCCCATCCCCTGAGAAAGAAGGTCTCTCCTCAAGGGGATTTTCCAGGGAGGGGCTGCCGCGAGGGAAATGAGTTCTGGAAACCAGGTCCGGGTGGGCCAGTGTGGCGCAATCAGCAGAACCTGCTCCTCGTCCTCCCTGATCTTGCACAGTGTCTGTGCAAGGAGGCTCACTGGGGGAAAGGCGTACTTGGGCCCCGGAGGCCAGCTGTGTGCCAGTGCGTCCCTGCCGAGGCTGTTGGAAGCCTCGTTGAGGGAGTAGAACCGCTGGCAGTGGGAGGATTCGGGGGCAGCAAACAGATCTATCTGGGCCTCCCCGAAATGGCTCCAAATCAGCTGGACTGTCTCGGGGTGGAGTCGCCATTCTCCAGGATGGGTGGACTGCCGTGAGAGCTGGTCGGCTGCACGGTTGAGTTCTCCTGGAATGTGAACGGCGCGTAGCGATTTCAGCCACGTTTGACTCCATAGGAGCAGATGGCGGGCGAGTTGTGACATGCGACGGGAGCGTAGACCACCCTGACGGTTGATGTAGGCTACAGTCGCTGTGCTGTCGGTGCGAACAAGCACCTGCTTGTGACGCAACGTCGGTCGGAAGCGACGAAGGGCCAGAAGCACAGCCAACAACTCTAGGCAATTGATATGCCATTGCAGTCGAGGTCCTGTCCAGGAGCCCGATGCTGCTTGCCCGTTGCATACAGCACCCCAACCCGTGGAAGAGGCATCCGTGTATAATAAGATGCCTGGAGACTTGTCCCAGGGGGACTCCGGCCTGAAGGAAGGCCGGGTCTGACCACGGGCTGAACAGGCGGCGACACTGCGGGGAAACGCCAATCCGGAGTGTGCCACGGTACCATGCCCATCTCGGGACTCGATCGTGTAACCAGCGCTGAAGCGGTCTCATATGAAGCAGGCCGAGTGGCGTCACTGCGGCTGCAGCTGCCATATGCCCCAGGAGCCTCTGAAATGTTTTGAGAGGGACCGCTGTTTTGTGTCTGAATGACTCCAAACACTTCAGCACTGACTGCGCGCGCTCGGTGGTGAGGCGGGCTGTCATACTGACCGAGTCCAGCTCCACACCGAGAAAAGAGATCCTCTGCACTGGGGAGAGTTTGCTCTTCTCTCGGTTGACCTGAAGGCCCAGATGGCTGAGGTGCCGGAGCACCAAGTCCCTCTGTTAGCACAACAGATCTCGCGAGTGAGCTATGAGAAGCCAGTCGTCGAGATAGTTGAGGATGCGAATGCCCGTCTGCCAAAGAGGGGACAGGGCAGCCTCCGCGACTTTCGTGAAGACGCGGGGAGAGAGGGAGAGGCCAAATAGAAGCACTTTGTACTGATACGCTCGACCCTCGAAAGCAAACCGTAGGAAGGGTCTGTGTCGAGGCAGAATCGAGACGTGAAAGTACGCGTCCTTCAGGTCGATGGCTGCGAACCAATCCTGGGGACGAATGCATGTTAGCATGCGCTTCGTCGTGAGCATCTTGAACGGCAGCCTGAGAAGGGCCCGATTCAGGGCTCGAAGATCCAGGATGGGTCTTAACCCACCGCTCTTTTTGGGCACGATGAAGTAAGGACTGTAAAACCCTGACTTCATCTCGGCTGGAGGGACAGGCTCGATTGCGTCCTTCGCCAGTAGGACTGCAACCTCCGCACGAAGCACAGCGGCATGTGTGTCCGAATGGACAGAAGTGAAAAGGACGCCTCTGTACCTGGGCGGACGCCTGGCGAACTGAATCGTATAGCCGAGACGTACCGTCCGAATCAACCACCGCGAGGGGCTGGGAAGCTGAAGCCAGGCTCCCAGCCTGGTCGCCAGGGGTATCAAAGGGACGTTGACCGACGTGACCCCAGTGGGGCAGCCTGGGGGGGGGAAGGGGAAGGGACTGATCCCAGAAGGAAGAACGTCCTGGAGAAAAGTCAGACTGCACTGGGCAGCGCTTACCTTCTTCCCTGGTTCCCGCGCTGCGACATCAGGCTCCGAGTCCGAATCCGAGGAGACACTTCTTGGGCGCTGCTCAAAGATGGAACTCGGGGCCTGAACCCCGGAGGTGAGAGAATTGACTCTTTCTGTGACAGCTCCCGGCCCTCCACCGGGAGTGGGGACGTTGATGTTGTCATCACCCAAAGAGCGATTCCCTCCACCTCCAGGTTGCCCGCGTCAGGGACGCTTCGCAGATCTTTTGAGGGTGACCGGTCCCTGAGACGCGGGCGGCGCCGCTCTCCCACGGCCAGCTCGACGTCGGGCTGCCAATCTGGTGTCATGTACCTTAGCAGGGGACGGAGCTGGTTGTTTGGAAGCCGCGGGAGGGCGCCCTCGGCGACGAGCAGGCGGAGGTTGGGGCCCTGCGGACGTGGTTGGAATGTCGCAGCGGGGCAGGATGTGTTTAATCACCTCCGTCTGCTTTTGAACCGCCGAGAACTGCTGGGCAAAGTCCTCGACGGTGTCGCCGAATAGGCCGCCCTGGGAGATAGGAGCGTCGAGAAACCGTGATTTGGCGACATCTGCCATCTGGGCCAGGGTCAGCCATAGATGTCGCTCCTGGACCACTATGGTGGACATCAACTGACCAAGGGAACGCGCCGTCACCTTCGTAGTCAGTGGCGGCGCGGAGTTCCTCCATTGCACCCTGGTCAGAACCCCTCTCGTGCAGGTGTTTCAACACCTTGGCCTGTTACACCTGTAAGGTGGCCATGGCGTGCAAGGCGGTGGCAGCCTGTCCAGCGGCGCGGTAAGTCCGGCCCGCGAGAGCGGACGAGAACTCACACGCCCTGGAGGGGAGATGGGGGCGATCCCGCCAGGTGGCAGCGCCGGGCGGGCATAAATGCACCGCGACAGCGCGCTTGACCTGAGGGACCGCCTCATAACCCCGGGTTGCACCGCCGTCGAGAGAGGCGAGGGGAGAGGAGCTGGGACGTGGACGAGAAGAGTGCGGGGCTCGCCAAGTCCTCACCAGCTCCTCATGCACCTCCGGGAAGAAAGGCACTGGGGGAGAGCGCGGCGGTGCCGCGGGAGCCCTCCCCAGACACCAATCATCCAGCCTAGAGGGATCGGCCGGAGGTGTTTTGGGCACCTCCAGACCGATCTCCTTGGCGGCTCGGAGGAGCATAGCCGACAGTTCAGCATCCGTCTCAGGCGGGGCGGCAACCGCAGAGGGGTACCGACCCGCCGAGTCGTCAGCCTCATCGTCAGACTCTCCCTCTGATGCTGCAGCAGACATCTCGATCTCCTGGGGAGCGCCAAAGGAGATACCCAGCCCGCTGTACGGGGAGGTATACTGCTCTGGCAGCTCAACGGGACTGCACGGTGACGCAGAAGTCCGCGGGGCTTTGGGGGCCAACGGAACATTCTGCACAGTCACCTGAATGTCCCCCAAGTGCCTCGCCGCGGCAGCCGAAAAACCTTGACGGCTCAACGACTTACCGCGGGAAGACAACAAGGGGTGCCTACTCATGAATGAGCGGCGGGACTTTAACGCAGCCATGGACATACGTTAGCAATGAACGCACGTACCATCCGTGAACGCTGCCTCAGCGTGCTCTCGGCCCAGGCACGTGAGACAGCGATCATGTCCGTCCAAAGAGGCGAGGAAACTACCGCACCCGGAAGCGCACGGCCGGAAATACATACCGGGAAGATGTCCTCGACAGCCGCGAGAAATTCACTCTTTTGAAATCCCGGTCCGCCCAGGGAGAAACCGCGGCACAACTGTGCTCTCAAACGGGCGGGGCTCGCTGGAGTGCGGGAGGCTTGAATGCCGTGAAAACGGCAGCCCGCAGGATTAGGCTGGCGGCTGCCGAACACTCTTTTAGATGAAGCTCTTTTAGTAGCTCGGCAGCACGCCAGCAGAGAGAGTGTGAACTCAGGAACTCTTTTCTTTTTTGTTTTTTTTAAATGGCTCAGAAGACGAGGCTCCAAAAGCAAAAGTCTGAATGAGTGGTTGCACGCCGCCATCTTATATACCCGTATGTACGGGGGAGTGGCTCGGCATGCAAATACCACTCGCCAATGTTCATGAATGTTCATTGGCCTTTTGAATAAGGCTTGGAGATGATTGGACTCTCAAGCGAGTTCCCATATGTAACGTCGTAGTGAAACGACTGAAGGGGAACTTATGATTCTGACTTTTTTCTCGCAATTGGGAGTTTATATCTTGCAATTCTAACTTTCTTCAGGATTGTGAAATATAAATTTGTAATTGCGAGCTATAAAGTCCAGTTTTGATGGGGAAAAAAGACTGCTATGTTCTCAAAGTTATGAGTTTATTTCACAATTCTGACTTAAAATCGCAATTACGTGTTATAAAGTAAGAATTGTGAGATATAAACTAGCAATTCTGAGAAATAGAGTTTAATATAGTATTCAATAAAGTTAAAAAAAGAGTTCACAATTCTGACTTTTATCAGCTTATATTTTACTTTTAGTTAACTATAATAACCCTGTTTGTAATAAGATCCATCTCTCTATCCGCCAAGGGGTTGAAGATTTTTAGTGTGTCTTAAGTACATTTTACTTTACATTTTTAGCTCATTAGCAGCGTGGGTTGTGACCGACATGCTGTTGTTTTGTAGGAGGGCTCTATGGACAGCCTGTACGAGGCCGTGCAGGAGTCCTGTGAGGCTCAGGTGTACACCATCCCCAGCAGGTCCTGCAGCCCAGCTGTTCTCTCAGATGATGCCACCAAATGGCGGAGCACAGGGCGTTCTATCTCTATGGTAACTATAAAAATGACTGCTGGAATGTTGAATGCATATACTACACTGTCATGGGAAACGTATTGGCCATCTGGACACATGCTATAACATGATGAGCTTCCATTAAATGAAAGCTGCTGCTAATAGACTGTGCTGTAACCATATGGAAATATATTAAGGTCTATTTGAGGCCTGTCTATGATAGAGAAACCTCAAATGATAGGCTTGCGAAATCTTGAGAAGACAATAACATGCTAGGCATGCATAGAATTTCACATTAATATTTCAAATAAATATCTACAATACCGTATGACTTCGCATGTTAAAATTCTAAAACTGCCTCATGCTGTATTTGCTTACAGGAGATTTCACAAATCAACTCAGACAACACTAGAAAAAAGAAACAAGGGTGAGTTCAGTCTTTGTTTTTAGTGAACAAAAAGAAAAATGTTGAACTTCCAGTCAAAGCAAAAGTGAAAGAGCCCTTGAGGCTTTCACAGTGACGCATAATACAAAATGTACTCTCTGTGAATATTTGTACTTTCTTCAAATGTTTCCTTGCATCTTTTTTCAGTTCACTACCAAAATCTGTTTCTGAAAATGAAGCTTTAGGTATGAGATATTTTATACATTTCTCTAAACTTCTTCCTTCTGCATCACATGACTAAGCTGCAACTGTACACCTTTATGTTATGCTCATAAAGAAACTCGCCTGACTTACAGTCAATCAGTAAATGCATAATGAAACAGAAAGGTTCACACCATGTTTATCAGATCAGTATGAACACGAATGGGAGGACAAACCAGATTTTCTACATTTTAAACGAGATTTCACAGAGTGAAAAAGTAAAAGCATGCAACATTAGTGGACCTTAAATGAACAAACCCCTAATGGTTTTGATTTCCCTCCTACAGATAATACCTTCTGCACTAATTCTGTCTGGCCCATTGCCAAAAAGCAGGAAGATTTAGTCCTCCTGAGGAGCAAGCAGAATGAAGGTAAAACCAGTCTAAGGATTTGTAGGTTAAACCCGACTAGATTTCATTTACAAGACACACACAGCTAAGCAACATCCACTTACTATCGGCCAATCAGACGCCCTGTAAGATTCTGATTGCGTCAAATCCCATTGCCAGTGAATGGAGAGTGTTGCGCAGTCGTCAGCTCACTTAAAGCACTTGCTTGTCCTGTGTGGGATTAATTAAGAAACAGCAGGGTCTTAATTGTAAATAGGGCACTAGACTTCAGCCTCTTACAACTGTGGAGGACTTTCAAAGACAACTACCCCGTCACTTTTATTATAATATAATAGCTTCGATACTGAATCGCTACATTATATTTCTCAGCAACGAGGTGTTTTTGAAATAACCAAATTCAAAGCTTCATTGTTTGAAAGGAGAGACGAACAGGTGCGGGTAACTCACAGACTTAACGTTCATCCTCCCTCTCTCTCTCAGTCTCTCTCCCTTAGAGTGGCCATATTTGAGGAAAAAAGTCGTGTAGTTTGCATCATGTAACATTTCTAACGTAAACCAGTTGAATAATATTAAAGTGATCCTTTAATATTACCTCGATCTCTTTCAACGTAAACTGACGTTTCACGCTGGAATTCGCGCTCTGCTTCTTTGTACAGTAAACCCCGCCTAATTTGATTTGATTGGCCAGTGAGGCAGACCAGACAGAATTTTTTAAAGGGTCATGATATGGTTTTTTTCCCCTTGTTCCTTGAGGTTTACTTATGATGTTAATAGCGTTTTTTGCACACAAAAAAAATAAATATGTGGGAAAATGATTTTTTTTCAACCCTTCATTATGACCCTCTGAATAAAAACAACCTATTTTAAAGTTCACTTCCAGAACCAAAATTTACAGATGAAAATGAGATGGGAGTTTTTCGACATACCCTAACTGTATTGAACCGGAATACACAGAGTTCACGCAGAGCTAGAGAAGCCGAGCATTTGAGGTTAAAAAGAAACTATCAATATTTTTTAGAAAATAACCAAACGTTTTGCTAGATAAGACCTTTAAAGTATAGCCCTTTAACGCTGCATTTTAACTGCATTTTGAAAGGTTCAAACTCACGAGCACCATAAAAGTCCACTATATGGAAAGAAATCCTGCAACGTTTTCCTTAAAAAACAATTTTTTACAACTGATGAAAGAAAGATGACAACGGGGTGAGTACATTATCTGTAAAAAATTCTTCTATAAGTGAACTTCTCCTTTAAGGGATGGATACTTAAAGACAGTAATCCACCACTGTTATGATGTTATGATTGGCTAATGTCATTCCATAGGAAACAGTATCAATGCCCCCTCGCTATTGCATGTGAATGTTTGAACAACATAATCAAATTAAAACCGTAATTTCCAGACAAAGCATTGTGAAACCATTTACTTACAGTTTGTGATGCAGCTGCAGTCACATGCAGTACCGCTTCATCTTTTACAAAACAATATGATCTTAACATTCCTCTGACACGATGCCATTAAAAATAAACTATCCACTTGTTCCTTATGCTGGGATCTTTCTGATATCTGTACAAAGACACGAACAAACTGTTTAAGCCAATTGCGTCAAAGTGAACATTATTTCACTTCATTGACGACAGACTCAAGCACGTGGACTGTGTCAGAAAGTGAACACACATCTGTAGGCCTGTACTGTATCCACTGTTGAAAAGATAGCAGCAGTGATTGTAATTTCTATCTGCTTTGATACAACGCGACACTTATATTCAGTATAAACAAGTATCAATCCATTAAGCGACTGAACGCCAGTGGACGAGGCCTATGGTAAGAAGATGACTATTCTCGATGTGTTGCCCTGGAGTCGGTGTTTATGCAAATGACTGTGCCTGGGTGATGTCATCTCGCACCTCAGATACAAGCAAGCTATTTTGTAGCTTGATTAAATAAATGCTTTGTTTATAACGAGGAGGACGTTTTAAGCTATGAAACTTGCAGAATGTTTTAATGGTACAAAGACATCTTATATGCCAAAAGATCAAGGCAAACGACGTCAACTTCCAACCTTCTTTTTTATGTCAACTACTCATTTACAATATACATTTTAACAAAGTCCTCCTGATATTTCCTAACATAACAATCTAACTAATGTTAAATGTTGTTTATCTCAGTGCTTTTTGATAAGACATTGTTCAAATATTTTAATCACTGTTTTTAATAGATAATGAAAAGATTATAAGATTACTATAATCTGAATTTCAAATGGTGGTGTAGATTCATTTGATACATTTTAAGGTAACAATGTTGTTAAACCTGTCTGTATGGATGAACCACATTTCCTTGACTAAGCAGAGCAAAATCACCTGTCACATGGTATTTCCCCTCATTAAAATACACGAAGAAGCAAAACAGGAAATGAGGTGCCAACCGCATAAGTTTTCTCATACGGAATGTACTATTTTGAGCTCCTCTTTCTTTTAGCTTCACCAGAGATTCTGTCATGTCTTATTTTATGCACTGACATCTTGGGGTAATAAAATAAATACCTAAAATAAAAAGCAAACATTTTATATAGTGACTCAGTTGCTAATTGCCTAACAATTTGATTAAATGTCCTCAAATTTCAGATGTGGTGAGAGCTATAAGAAGAGCTGAAAGCCAGTCTATGGCAGACAGAAAGACCATTTCAAGAAACATACAGCAAGAGATTCCCGTCCAGGTTGGAAACATATGACAGTTGTGTCTGGCTTAGTTATGTTGATATATTTAAACAATTAGAACCTAGAAAATGTTAAACATGTATAGATTTATTTATTTTAATATTCATTTTTTCATTGGTAGATTGTCTATTATGAGGGGTGTAATCCAAACCAAGATCGGCTAAGCAGCAGACAGAGTGGCATGGTAAGTTCAAGCCCTGTCCTCTCAGGTGCTTTGTGCCAGCTGGATTGTAACTGATCGTCATTTATTTCACAGGGGCTGAAACAACAGTTGTCCCCGTACAGGGTATCGTGGTTGATTGTGTCTGTACAGATGGTTGGGTGAGGGGCACGTTCTGCCCATGTAATCCCTTTGCCCACATGGCATTAGAGTCAGTCGAGACTGCTAAATCCGTTTTGCATTCACCAGTGTAAAACTCCATCAATGGACTCACTGTTGAGAGTTATCAATATTGTCAGCATAATGAGGTTGCAGAATAAAATTAAAAAATACAATCATTTTTATCATAAATTTTAAAATAAAAAAGGTTTATAATTATGTTCTTATATTAATTTTTAAGTTGTAATTATATGTAATTATTTATAACAATTATTTAATTCATTTAAAGGGATAGTTCACCCAAAAAAATTAATATTCTGTCATTAATTACTTACCCTCATGCCATTCCAAATTTGTAAGACCTTCATTCATCTTCGGAACACAAATGAAGATTATTTGATGAAATCCGAAAGCTTTTTGACCTTGCATAAACAGCAAAGCAACTACCATGTTTAAGGCCCAGAAAGGCAGCAGGGACATCATCAAAATAGTCCATGTGATATCAGTGGTTCAACTGTAATTTTTAATTTCTTCTCTTCCCTGTTAGTCTTCGATGTTTACCGTTACAACATTATGGATGAAGCACTGATGTCACATGGACTATTTTAACAATGTCCTTACTACCTTTTTGGGCCTTGAACTTGGCAGTACCGTTGCTGTCTATGCAAAGCTCTCAGATTTCATCTAAAATATCTTTATTTGTGTTCCAAAGTTGAATGAATGTCTAACGGGTTTGGAACGACATAGGGTAAGTAATTTTCATTTTTGGGTGAAGTATCCCTTTAATTATGATGTTTGTTGACAGCCTGACACAGCAACTGCAGAGATGATACAGCTAAGAGAGACACGGGTGAAAAAAGTAGAGAGGAAAAGCAGTAAAAGAGGGACTCCAACACAAGAAACAACAGGTAGATAAACCTATTAAACTTGATGCAATAGCAGCTATTTGTTTTGTATTTTTGTGTTTTTGACAGATATTGATATTTTTATGTGTGTCTTCCAAAGCTCACATCAAAGATGCCAAAGGAATGATGTGTGGCACTGCTGGGGGGTCAAGGGTCACGGAGACAGCACCCGCCAGACATCGCTGGAGTAATCCCACAGAAACAGCCTTAAACTGGGTACCAGCCAACAACACCTGTCTACCTCCCTGCAATGAATATCGAGTGCACATCTGCGACTGCACTACATCCACAACCCCAGGTCGAGGAGATAAAATCAACATTCAAAACTCAAAGAGAGACTCTCTTACCAAAGGAGTAGCGCGTTCCAGCACCAGTGTGGATTTCTGTGGCTCCAATGTAAGTCATTTTTTAAATATACTATCATTCAAAATTTGGGGTTGGTGAGTTTTTTTAAATGTTGTTTGAAGAAGTCTCTTTGGCTCACAGTTTATTTATTTGATACAGTAAAAACAGTAATCTTTTGAAATATTATTACAATTTAAAACAACTGTGGTGGCAAAGCTGAATTTTCAGCATCATTACTCCAGTCTTCAGTGTCACTTGATTCTTCAGAAATCATTCTAATATGCCGATTTGGTGATCAAGAAATCTAATGATTTCACATTTTTCAGTGCAAAGCACTTGTATAAATGAAATTGCTATATATAGTAAATACGCAAACAATCAAAGCTTTTTAATTAATGTGATAACTACTCTTACAGTGTAAGACTCAAAGATTGCCCTGTCATGCTAACAACCAGTGATATTTTCACACACTTCAGGGTGATGACCTCTAGTGTTTTCTGAAAGTATATAGATACGTTTCAAATTGATAATCTTTTCCTGTTTCCTGGTTTCTCATATGTATCATCTTTCTGGCAGTGAACAACTACACTATATCACTCTCAGATGTGCACAGAAAAGGTTAGGAAGGGCTTTTGTTTGTTTTCAAAGGTTTGTAGTGCTTGAAGAAATAGGTTACAATGCTGTAATCCTGGATTTGGATTTTGCTATGGCCGACTGCACACAGCTGGATTAGGCTGTTATTGTCCGCAGGCTTTTCTTGAACACTATTGGTCAGTTCATGCCTTGTATAGCAATCCGTATTTTTAAGTAGGTCTTTTTTCAATTAAACGAGAAGTGTTTCATTTTTGTGCTTCTAGTGACAGAAATAATGATTATTCTTAAACAGGTTTCCAGAATAGTCTTCCCATCTTCTATTGGCTGCTCAAATAATAGTCCCGCCCCCAAACTCATGTCATTGGCTGAGCCAATGATGCTGGTGAAACAGAATGTTTTTGACAGAGCAAATCAGGAAAATAAACATATTTATGGCTTACTTATAGTTTTCTACATATTGAAAGGTAGGATTTTTAATTCTTCATATATAAAGAGCCTGTGACTAACATGCTTTTGCATATGCAAAATACATAAGACAGATACACAAGTGCAGTTTTGCAAAAAAATTCCTAACTGAATGTTGTGAAAGTAGACAGGAAGTGTTTCAAAATCAAAGGTCCACTTCCTTGCGTGCAATGGAGCTACTTCCCCTATACAAAGTCCAGATTTTGCAACTTGGGCAAAGGACAAAAGGAATATTGATTAATAAGCCTTCACTTTAGTATGTTTATAGTTTTATAGTAAGTGAAATTATATGACAGTAATCATAAAAGTTATATGAAAAACATACTGGAAGCACAGATTCTTGCATCTATTGAGGGCCTTCGTAAAACCAATATGATGCAAGGAGGGTTCGATTATGTAAAAAGCACCTCTGGAAATTCTTTTTTTTCTGTGTGCCACAGAGTCCCACTTACTGAATTTGTGTTACTCGAAATGACTGTGAAGTGGTGAACCACAGAATGCAGACTCAAGCATTTAATGTTTTTCCACTGCAGAACTGATGTCTTGATAATAGACAGAACGCGCATTGGCTCACATCCTGTGTGATTTAAGGAAGTTCTTGTAATCGGTTGTTCTGCTGAGGCAGTGCATTTGAACACTTGTGGAGCTGAGAGGTAAAAACCGCTAGTTTCAGATTAGACTTTCATTTTAAGGAAAAACTTAACACACACGTCAAGGCGATGCTTCAAAGGGCTGCTTCAAATGCTTCAGACAAACCAAAAAGTCTCAAACCTAAGGTAGGTTTTATTAATGGATCGTAATATTTCAGGTAATAATTTGAAGGTGATATTCAATTAGGTAGTAGTATTCAAGTAGTGCTGCCAGATCTGCCATTTGAAAATAGACATTTCTTAGAAGAAAAAGAAAAAAGCTTGACACCACACAGCATTACTAAACAAGTATGAACAGCTTTGCCAAGGTCAGAATCATTAGAGTGGCTCTAATGATACCACAGTTTGCTGTTTGATTGAGATTACATGGATTTTAAATTTAGATAATTATTTGTATTTTCCTGTGGAAGAGCTGATGGGTTTTTGAGCAGATTATGAATCATTCAGTGTTTTTATCAAATTGAAAACGCCAAGTGCTATTTAATGTAATGGAGTGCTTGATGACAAGGACAGTGTAATGACAGGTTTTGTTTTATGCTAAGTAATGTACATGTGCTTTTGTGTTATATCTGTTATAAATGTGGTGTCAATTTTATTCACCTGACACAGCGATCCACCAGTTTTGGAAGGTTTGACACATTCAGAAATCAACACTCCCCTTCCAGACTTGAGGAAAATGGAGCACCTGAGGTAAGAAGAATTTGCATGACACTTATTAATCTAAAAGCTTATGCCTTATGATACTATGTTTCACTATTTTTCATTGTGTAGAAGAAAAAACAGCTGCATATATTAATTCCAACTGTCTGAGTGACCATTGGATGGGTTTTTTTTATACATAAAAGGATTTTAAAAAAACATGTTTTTGCGCATATAAAACAGGCAGAGGGAGAATCAACAGCAGAAAACTGTGAGAAACCGGGAAGTTTGGGAAAAAAGATGAAGGCCATTTCGATGACTATGCGTAAACGGATGGCCAAGAAACACGTCAAATCCGTCTCTGAGGACATGGTGAGTCACAAGTTCCTCATTTAATTACTAACACTGATTAGGCAACTCGGTCCTTTATTGCCCAAAACATCATCGATTTTTAATGAAGTCTTTTCTTCTCATCAAGGCTGTGTTTATTTGATTAAAAACACAGCAAAAACAGTAATATTGTGAAATATATTTTGTAATTTAAAATAGTGGTTTTCTGTTTTATTATACTTTAAAATATAATTTATTCCTGTGATGCAATGCTGAATTTTCAGCATCATTACTCCAGTTTACTCTAATATTCTGTATCATTACCAGTGTTGGTATTTTTTTTTTTTAAGGATTCTTTGATAAATTTTTTTGAGAGTGTACCTTTTGACCCAGAAATTATGACCGACAAAACCAACCCCTGAAACCAACAAACCCCAGTTCTCCCTATCACTTAATCTGTAGAATAGGTTGTACGAATATCCAGACTGACATTTTGATTGGTGCAGGGTGATGACACTGAGGGTGAAACAGAGAACGGGCCTCCAGCAGAGAAGAGCTCAGACCACACCAGCAACTCGTTAGAAAGCCTCTACAGTGGACAGAGCTCATCCAGTAAGTATCTACACGTGAGCGACTGAATTAGAAAGTGATTTGACATTGTAATCATACTCTTTTTGTTTATATTTACCGGCTCAGGCGGTGTGGCTAGCAATTCAGATGGATCCAGTAACAGAGACAGCCTGAAACTAGAGGAGGAAGTGCCCTACACGGGGCAGTTCTGCGGGCGAGCTAAAGTACATACAGACTTTGTCCCCAGCCCATATGACACAGACTCCCTCAAACTAAAGGTGAAATTAAAATTGTGTTTTTCACACCTAAAGGAAAAACATTAACTGCCAACAGTAAGTTAATGGTGTTGGTGATCTTTTTCAGGTGGGAGACATCATCAACATCATAAGTAAACCACCTATGGGCATATGGACAGGAATGCTTAATAATAAAGTGGGAAATTTCAAGTTTATTTATGTGGATGTTCTGCCTGAGAAAGAAAAGGAAGAAGAGGAGGAGGCCCCAAAAATCAGACCTGTCAAAGTATGCAAGAAGCCACGACCAAATACCCTCCTGGAGTTATTAGAGAGACTTAATTTAGAGGTATGACCAGACTGGACACACAAATCCTTCAATCACACATTTATCCTTCATACCTACCTGCTTAAAGGGGGTGTTTACAAAAAAATTTAAATTCTGTCATTAATTACTCATCCTCATGTCATCCCATAAAACCTTCGTTCATCTTCGGAACACAAATTAAGATATTTTTGATGAAATCCAAGAGCTTTCTGACTCTGCAAGTCATTATTTTTGTTTTCTTTGTGCACAAAAAGTATTCTTAAAAGAGTAAATTCATAAAATTAAATGACTGATGTCACATGGACTATTTTATCAATGTCCTAACTACCTTTCTGAGCCTTGAAATGTCAGTTGCATTACTGTCTATACAGGCTCAAAAAGCTTTCAGATTTCATTAAAAATATCTTAATATGTGTTCAGAAGATGAACGAAGGCCTTACGGGTTTGGAACGACATGATGGTGAGTAATTAATGACAGAATTTTTATTTTTGGGTGAACTATCCTTTTAATGCTGCAAAATCCTAAAATAAACTAAAATAAATAATTTGAAGTTGAAGTACTAAAATAATATAAATATAACAATATAAAATATATGATAGTAATACATAATAGTATATAAATATATTAATAAAATAATATAAATAATAATAGCTTTATAATTAATGTTTAATAAAAATGACAAAACACTTAAAAACACACTTACAACAAACAAATATAAAATGAATATACAAATAAAAGCCAATTAAAAACAAAAAAAAATTATAATAGTATATAAATGATTCTGCCTTTTTTGCCATTCACATACACTACCAGTAAAAAGTTTTTGGACAGTAAGATTTTTAATGTCCTTCTGCTTACTAAGCATGCATTTATTTGATCCAAAGTATAGCAAAACAGTAAAATTTTGAAATATTTTTACTATTTAAAATAACTTCTTTCTATTTGAATATATTTTAAAATGTAATTTATTCCTGTGGTTTCAAAGCTGAATTTTCAGCATCATTGCTCCAGTCACATGATCCATCAGTAATCATTCTAATATTCTGTTGTTATTATTATGTTGAAAAGAACTGAGTATAATTTATCAGGTTTCTTTGATGAATAGGAAGTTCAGAAGAACAGCATTTATCTGAAATAGAAATCTTTTGTAACATTTTAAATGTCTTCATCATCACTTTAGATCAATTTACAGCATCCTTGCTAATTAAAAGTATTAATTTCTATAATTTCTTTTCCCCAAAAAAATACTGACTCCAAGCTTTTGAATGGAATAGTATATAATGTTACAAAAGCTTTTTTATTTCAGATAAATGCTGATCTTTGGAACTTTCTATTCATCAGAGAATCCTGGAGAAAAAAATAGTACTCAACTAAATACTGATAATAATAATAATAAAAAATGTTCTAATATGCAAATCAGCATATTAGGGTGATTTCTGGTGGATCATGTGACACTGAAGACTGGAGTAATGATGCTGAAAATGTAGCTTTGATCACAGAATGTATTACATTTTAAAATATTCAAAAAGAAAGCAGTTACTTTAAATAGAAAAAAAACATTTAGCAAAATAAATGCTTTAGCTATATTTTGGATCAAATAAACTTTTTTTCTTTGAAAAAACATTACGGTTTTCTTTAAAAAACATTACGATTAAAAATCTTACGGTCCAAAAACTTTTGACTGTTAGTGTATATTTGAGCTTTTCTGAATATTTTGACACTTTCATCCTGTTATTTCAATCCCACAAAGAAGTAAATAAATAAATAAACACTCAGCTCCCTAAGGAATGAATTAAAAATGCCTGCTAACATCCACACTAGTGGACATATATAATTCAGATCATTTAAAGATTTAAGATAATTTCACTAAATTTTCAGTTAAAAATGTCCATAAATTTGTCTTTGACTGGAAAGCATTGGAAAAACAGCGCACTGGAAAACATTGCATATTTTAATGTTTGAAATCTATTTTGTCACAGGAATATGCATCTTCATTACTCCTCAATGGCTACCAGACAGTAGATGATCTCAAACACCTGAAAGAGAGGCATTTGATTGAGCTGAATGTGTCCGATCCAGAACACAGACGCAGGTTGCTTGCTGCGTCAGACTGCCTCTATGTCACAAGCAGTGAGTATCAATACAGGCCGTTTGACTTACAGCTTTAGGCAAAACCACATTTTGGTTTTCTCTGTGTCCATCTCAGGAAACATTATGTCAGCAAGCCTCAGGAAGGACACCGATAACGTAATCTTTGCATCATCTATTTTGGTGTTTTGATGAAATTCTGTCCTTTTGAAATACTAGAGTCAGAAAGTCACAACCTTATCTGTTTAAATTTAATCCATAACGCTCTGTGCAGTCAGGAACGGCCCTTTCCTGTAAATGCGGGTCAGGATTAATTGGCGTTTGGATGTGGGCTCACTGTGTGAGCAGGTGGCACATGGCTGGGCTGCTCTTGCTGATATGAGTGTGGGATAATAACCAGGAAGACATACTGTCATTTAATTAACATTAATTTCATTTGGGTTTTTGCGCAAACGCAAACCTGATTTGCTTGGCAGAGATGAAATTAATGAGTTTATGTGAGAGATTTAACCTTTCTTTGCTTTGGCTTACAGAAGACGAAGAGGGAGAGATGAAGGGCAATGAGGAGGAAGACGAAGATAATGACTGTCCCAGAGACTCGGGTTGTTTTATTCCGGCAGAGTGTCCTGACAGCTGAGACTTATCTAACATCTCTCTTCTGATATCATTTAATTTTGAAGCTACAAACAGACAGAAATCTGTTCATATGTTTTCATTTGTCACAATGTGTGTTTGTCTTTCATTTAGATGTACTGTGTTTTGTATTTACACGTTCTTTGTTCAGCTTTGTGTTGATGTAACCTACTTCTGTTTATGTATATGTTAGTTGAACGTTCATGGCAACATACTTGTACGTGAGTAATTTTTACAGCTTTTACAAATGGTTATCATGACTGAACTGTATATAATATTATTAAAAATAAATTATTTATTCTGCAACCTTCTTTTCTACATTGCTACTGCTGTTAAAATTCATACTATTCATTTTCCATTTGTTTCTCAAAATAACTGGTTGGTTTTGGTGGGTGTTTGGTGGGATGAATTTCCAGATGACTAGTCACGTGCAATGTGTGAAAAGGAGGTTTCGTTTCAAAGCACTTTCCAGTTTCCATCCTTTGCTTGAATTAATATTTAATACACAACTCCCCTCTCTGATCAGCATGCTATATTGGTAATGACTAAAGCTTACTGATAGAATCTCGATTCCATTTATTTTTGGAAAATGTAAAAGTTCTTTGAAACAAGACACCTATGTTTATAGTTTATATCAATGTTACTAAGGTCTTGTGGCAGGAAATATATATGTTTGTGACCACATTTATTAATTGTGCTCTGCTTGGGGGAAGAGAGAGAGAGAGAGAGAGAGAGAGAAAGAAAGAAAGAGAAAGAGAAAAATCTTCGAACAGATGCATATGATAGAGTGGAAAAATATTTTACTTGATTAATAATTAATATTACTACATAATTAATAAATGCAGGTTTGCCAATAAGTATTTTTAAATTACAGCTTAATTTTGTACTGGACATTAAATGTATTACTACTGCTACTACTACTACTACTACTACTAATACTATCATTTTTATTAGTATTATTATTATCATAATTTTTATTAGGTTGTACCATGCATACTTTTCTGGCTATCCACTAAAATAAAATAATAAATCTATAATATAATAAATAAATATATCAATATAAATAAAATATCGACTAAAAAAATAAAAATGTTAAATTGTGACTTTTTTCCCCCTGCTATTCTGAGAAAATGTATAATTTAGAGGGGAAAAGTCAGATTACAAGATATAAACTGCAAGAACTCTAACTTTAACTGAAAATTATTATTTTCATTATTTTTTATTAGTTTGTACCATGCATACTTTTCTGGCTATCCACTAAAATAAAATAAATCTAAAATAAAACAAATAAATATAATAAAATAAATATAATAAAATATCCACTGAAAAATAAAAAATATATAATAAAATATCCACTGAAAAATAAAAATGGTAAATTGTGGCTTTTTCCCCCCTTGCTATTCTGAGAAAATTTATAATTTAGATAATTATAATTTAGATATTATTATTATTATTATTATCATTATTATTATTATTATTATTATTATTATTATCATTTTTATTAGTTTGTACCATGCATACTTTTCTGGCTATCCACTAAAATAAAATAATAAATCTAAAATATAATAAATAAATATAATAAAATATCCACTAAAGAATAAAAATGGTATATTATGGCTTTACGAGATATAAACTGCAAGAACTCTAACTTCGACATACTATTATCCGGTTTAATACTATAAAACTACTTTGACACAATCTGTTAAAATGTAAAAATCTGTTTAAAGCGCTGTAGATATGTACAAAGAAAACAACGAGTTTATATCTCGCAATTCTGCCTTTTTTGTAATTACCTTGTTTTTATTATTATTATTCTGTGGCACAAACAGGCTTCCATATCTAGTGCTCCTCCTCCCAGTTACAATGCTGAATTTATTTAAAGTCTCCGGTTTCGAAACTAAAAAGGATGACAGGAAGTTGAAGTCCGCTTGCGCTTTACAGTGCATTCTGGGAAATGTAGTTAACAACAGCACGCCTGTAACCATGCGACTCATGAAAAGAACTACAACTCCCATAAGCCTAACAGTCTGTATTAGGTCGACGTGTATGTTCGCTCAGTCGGCGCAGATACTAAATGAACATCTCTTATACGGATATCCATAAAATATTGAGTTGGAGACATGGCTGGAGAAATGTCCATAATAGGTGAGTGTGAATTAAACTATTGTTCTCAGAAAGATATATGTCAAATTTAACAGAATAACCATTCATTTAGCCGTTAGCTAGAAATGGAACTGACGCACCTGGCATGAAAGTCCCAAATAATTGACTGTAGGTGGACAACTACCGGTATATCAGACAGACAAATAGTTATATTGTCCAGCTTGAGACAAAACAGTCAGCCTTAAACATCAGATGAATACATACGCCTTTTATAGACAGCTGGCGTCTGTTACAGATGTTACTACATACTACAGATGTTACAGCGGCTGTGTCTCAAATCCTAGTTTAGCTACCTATCTAGACGGCATGTTTGGGCATCAGCGCACCAGAAATATGGTCTAGATTTCACCAATAAATTATATACCATTCTATCTTTTGTAATACATATTAACAACATATACATTATTGGTAACCATTGGTGTATAACAACAGAAACATTGTTTTCATAGTCATATATATTTTTGTGTGTCCCTACAGGTTCTGTCATCCTGGCATTGTTCCTGGCAGGATATCTGGGACAACAGTATCTGCCCCCTCCGAAGCCTAGGGTGATTGGGTTGGATCTTGGGACCACGTTCTGCTCTGTGGGAGTATTTCAGCCTGGCACAGGCGAGATTGAGGTTATTGGAGACGACAAAGGTCGCAAAAGCATTCCGAGTGTAGTGTCATTCACCCCCACCGGTGTGTTTTCTGGACATGAGGGTCAGGAATTATCAGACATAAATCCTCAAAACACAATCTACGACGCTAAGAGATTTATAGGGAAGATTTTCAACCAAGAGACTTTAGAGAAAGAGAGCGCACGATACCCATTTAAGGTACACATTTCATATTTTACACTCTTTCATTACTCTCGCACAGCTTGCAGTATCTCTAATGTTTTCTCTAATATTTTAGGTGACATACAACAACGGGAGTGCTGAATTTTTAGTCTCTACAAATAGCACCTTCACAGTTACTCCTGAATTCATCGGATCCCGTCTCCTGCTGAAAATGAAAAAGATGGCAGAGAAGCAACTGGGAATACCTATCGAGAAAGCCGTCATATCAGTGCCAGCAGAGTTTGATGAGAGGCAAAGAAACTACACTATAAGGGCTGCTAACCTAGCTGGTCAGTTTACTACTCACTTCTTTAGGTGTACATTAATCGCAAACAGGAACTATGTCACACAGATTCACTGCAATGACCAACAGAAAGCCGCTTGGTTTGAAAGTAACTTCTGTGTGAGCTGTCCTCCTTACATCTCCATGCTATTTATAATTGACCTTTTTTTTTGCTAATGTGACCACACCTTTAGTCAGTCAATTACGTATTGCTATTGGAATCTATGGAAGCCAGCTTAAAATAAAAAAGGTAAATTGTGACTATATTTTCATTAGGTGCGAGGTGCGAGATGTAAACTAAAAATTGCTACCAAAAAAAAATCTGAATTCTGACTTTCTGCAATTACCTTTTTATTTTTTATTCGTGGAGGAAACTGGTTCCATAAAAATCAGGACAAGCAGCCTAAAAGCTGATAATGTTCTTGTTAAAATCTATAATAGTTAACTGATCGATCACGTCTTTGTCACCAGGACTGGACATCCTGCGGGTGATCAACGAGCCTACGGCGGCGGCGATGGCTTATGGACTGCATAAAGCAGAAGTGTTTAATGTGCTGGTGGTGGATCTGGGAGGAGGAACACTAGATGTGTCACTTCTCAATAAGCAGGGTGGCATGTTCCTTACCAGAGCAATGGCAGGTGAGCGGAGTGATATTACATTACTAATGTCAACTAGCAGAGATCTTTTTAAACATATTATATATATAGGAATATTTGTGTGGCTATTAATGGGCAGGGCTGTTTTGTTATTTACATATTTAAGACGCACCCAGCTCTGTGTCTTCTCCATTATTGCAAGTTTGTATATTAAAGCAAAGAGGTGAAAGAAATAATGGGTGTAACATAAAGCAAAGTATAGTTGTACGTGGTTGCCAAGAAGTTTATTTTAATTAACAGCATTTATATAGAATTCAGCTGAGGTCCATTTACAAAATTTGAAGCATTTATAATATTAGCTTAATCAGTTCAAGTCTAATTCCAGTGTTGCAGTCTTAATTATTTCTGCACTGATAACTCTTGTTAATTCATTATGAATACTCATACGTTGGGCTGGACGATTAATCGAAAATTAATCGAAATTGAAATTCAGAACCTCTAACTAATGTTATTTTCCCATGTCGGTTATTTCGTTTTTTTAATCCTGTTAATACTTTCCCATTAAAAACATACTACCGTGTGTGTAGTCTACGCTATACGGACATGAGCAACTGTTGTGTATGCATCTTTTGCAGCGTCTCACACGTGAGTAGAGGGTTTAAGGCGCCGTGTCAAGTTAAAAGAATTTAAACCTTTACATTCAGCGCCGCTCATCAATGTAATTTCCAAAATAGTGAACCAATCAGAATACCCCCGGAGGCAGGGCGAGCGTTGCGAGCTTTTGTTTACAGCTTTTCTTTTTTTTTTAATAGGATGTCTTCATTTAAGCAACTTGGTTTCGATTGTTTGAAATATTCAGCAAATAACCATAAATAGTTTGTTTCCTTCAATTATTCTAAAACCACAAAGAAATGCAGTTGATATATTTGATATATTTATAGCACAAACCTTTAATGAACTATAAGGGCAAAAAAAAAAAAAGTAAAATAAATTGTTCATAATATATTAATTAAAATTTGATGGGAAGTTTTTCTAGTTGAGTTCTACAGTTTTTGACTGTTGAATTATTTTGTGTGAGTTGTTTTTTTTCAAATCCTTATACAGTCATCACCATTAGAAAATTCATAAAAAATAATTGAAATTCGCGATGTAGAGAATGTAGGGACCCTGCATGTGACCTTTTGTATTCTAATACACATGTTATGTTTTCCCCTGGCCCTGTGGTTTGACCTCAGTGAGTATTTAGGTTACAAGGTTAGGGTAGTTCAATTTCACTGAAACCACTGACATTTACCTAACACACATGGAAATGGTGTCACATCAGGTGCGCAAACCCGCATCCTGTTTCATCACGAGATTAACACGTGGTCTTTCATCTCCACAGGTAATAACAAGCTAGGAGGGCAGGACTTCACCCAGCGTTTGCTGCAGTACACCATCGAGCGAGTGCGGCAGCAGTACGGCGTGCCTCCTACTCTAAAAGAAGACATCCACCTTCTCCGACAGGCTGTGGAGGCCGCCAAGATCAACCTCACTCAGGAGCCTCACATTCACCTCCGAGTTCCTCTTCACCTGCAGACAACGGGAGTGAGCGGAGCACAGGAGGAAAAAATCCTGTTTGAGGAGAAGCTGACGCGGGAGCTCTTTGAGGAGCTGAATGCGGATCTCTTCCAGAAGATTCTGGCACCCATTGAGACTGTCCTCATAGAGGGCCATCTAGAAAAAGGGGAAGTCGATGAAATCGTCCTGGTCGGAGGGTCTACGAGAATCCCTCGCATCAGACAGCTCATTAGTCAGTACTTTGGGAAGGAGCCAAACACCTCAGTAGACCCTGACCTGGCCGTGGTGACCGGGGTGGCCATTCAAGCAGGCATCATGGGCGGCTCGTGGCCTCTCCAAGTCAGCGCAATTGAAATTCCCAACAGGCACCTTCGCAAGACTAACTTCAGCTGATTGGTTGAGAAGACTGGTTAAGAAACTGCTACTTGGGCATTTGTCACGTGACTGCTGTGTGCCAACAAACCAAAAACCGGTTAAACAATGTTTTATGTTTTTGCTTCCTTAAACGCATTAGCTTTGAAATGAATTCCTGTTAGCAGGCCAAACACAATGGTTACTGGAGCATTTGTGCTTAACGTCTGGACTTGTTGGCCCAAATTACAGTTTATACATTTATCTTCAGAAAAGATGCAGAGTATTTATTTAGTTTTCTGTTATATAAATAGCGTTTTATCCTGAGCAAGTGTCTGCTTGGGACCATATCGGTTAGTTTATTGCCATCTGTGTGCCTAACTGGTACTAACTGTGCAATAAGTCTCTGACAACTGGTTTTGGCAGGTTAAATGATGTTGTATTCAGGGAAGCAGCTGTTTGTATATAACTGAATAATCATTCCAATCTCAGCTATTTATTATTTATTTATTTAGCCAAGGCTAGTTGTGATTTCAGCTAGCTGTTTCTGTTTTATACAGCTAGCTAGCTGAAATCACAACTAGCTTTTGCTTGCCACAATCGTTGCCACAGTTAAATGTGTACTGTAGACTAAAGATAGTCTGATTTTTACTTCATTTTTAAAGACTTACTGTCTTTATTGTGAGTTTGTTTTTGTTTCTTTCCTAACAGAGTTAAAAGGTTAACCTTACTTTACACAAAAATGAAAATTCTGTCATTAATTACTCACCCTCATGTCGTTTCAAACGCGCAAGACTTTCGTTCATCTTCGGAGCACAAATGAAGATGTTTTGATGAAATCAGAGTTTCCAGTCCCAGAAAAGTAGCAAGGACGTCGTTAAAATAGTCCATGTGACATCTGTGGTTCAACCGTAATTTTATGAAGGTATGAGATTACGTTTTTGTGCGCAAAGAAAACAAAAATAACGACTTTATTTAACATTTCTTCTCTTTCGGTTCCACGTCAGAACGCGTCGTGGTATTCTCGTGAACGCGCGTCGACTGACGCGGAAGAGAAGGAATTGTTGAATAAAGTCGTTCTTTTTTGTTTTCTTTGCGCACAAACAGTATTCTCGTAGCTTCGTAACAAAAAGGTTGAAGCACTGATGTCACATGGACTATTTTAACATTGTCCGTACTACATTCCATTATACAGCTGTCTATGTCGTATTTCATCAGAAGTATCTAAATTAGTGTTCCGAAAATGAACGAAGGTCTTACTGGTTTGGAACAACATAAGGGTGAGTAAATAACGACATAATTTTTGTTTTTGGCTGAACTAACGCTGTATTTGTAAGCGCTAATACCACCTGCCAACTGTTAAATATAAATCACTTAAAACGTACCAGCATGACCAATGTGGTATTTAGATGATTAAATCTTTAAACTGAAGCTTTTATAAGAATGTGAATTAAAAGATATATAAATGTTTATTTAAATATAGATATATTTCGTGTTTAGTTTTACATTTACTGCATATTAAACAAAGTATAATTAACCACAAAGACCAAAAAATAGCTTTTTGTGTTGGCCTGTTTGTTTACGTCATGCTAAAAGCTCAATATTAGATGTGAAATTACATTATGCCAAGTGTGAACTTAGTTTAATGCACTTTACATACAGAAGAGGAGTTCAGAACATTGCACAGCTCAAAAGGGAAAACAGTTATACATGTATCAGTGTGAATGCATATTCAAATCTTTCCTGTAACTTAAAAATATTCTTACAATTCTATTTTTGTACAGTCCTGTATCATTTCATTTATTGCATTATGCACAGTACCTGGTTTGTGTGTTTCATTAAAGTTAACTTTTGCTGCTGCGTAAAGAAAACAAACGTTGTTAAAACTGCAGGTTTTTATTGATCGACCTCTGAAACACATCAATACAAAATAAAAACATCAAACAGCACAATTGTTCAGCCTCGTCCTCTGTGTGACAGCACAAGCCACTGTAAACAATGTCACATCTCACATTTACAATATTAAGGGTCAGGACATCGCAATGGGAAGCCCTGTACAAAATATTTAATACATGAAAAGCCTAAACAAAAGGGTTGAGACTAAAATGACAATGCAACAGTTCAATATTCAAACACACTTTTTTTTTATTATAGGACAGTGTCCAAGTAATATTGCACGGCACTGAAACTCCAAGCCAGCTTCCTTTATAAACAGTGTTCAACAACTAATTCTGAACAGACCCTCCTTTTAATGGATCTTTAAGTTTTGGTTGTTAATTTTAACCTAACTTAGGGAATTGCTTTTGTTGTTGTTCATAAATTAAACCACAGATATGTATGCAGAACATATGCCTAAATTTTCCATCTGGCATCATACCGACCAAGACGATAAGGCTGGGTGATTTCCTTCCAAAATGACAACTGAACCACATGCTAAATAGGTGGTATATCAAATACAGTAAATATCACTTGAAGGCTAAAGGCAGGCACTCTGTAAACACCTGTTTTGTTCATGGAAATGCACAACTTTTTGAACAGAAGGCATCATCAGACTGTGAATATCACCAAATCAAGATCTAAAAATGAAAAAAAAAAAAAAAAAAAAAAAAAAAACTGGCATAAATGTTACACTCCACATTGGCTGGCTATGGAAGATTAGAAAAAATAAAATCCCCAAAAACCGACAGTTAAAATCCACTATATCATCACAGGCATGCTTTCAATACGAAGCAAGTAACAGGCATTCCAGGATCCTCAAGCGTTACGTAGGGGAAGAGGCCACAGATTTGGTAATAGTCGACAGAAGAACCGCACTTCCTACTTCTCCTTACCGTCCAGAATTGAAAACGAGCAACTTAATAGTGAAAGAAAAGCTCAATTTTCTGTACACGGGTTTATAAACAGTAGGCTAAGAGCTGAGTCAGTAGTTCAGAGGAGACACCACAAGCTTGTTTAGGATGTGATGTGATTTTTCGTTCCTTGAGTCAATAAGCAACGTTTTAATTGGTGTAGTAGTTAAATCCGTTTTCCGTATAGGGTTCGTCGTTGGTGACTCCGTTGCTCACCTCTGTGGAACAAGATGAAAGAAGGCAATACAAATTATGCTTAACGCCACAATGTTTACAAGACCTTCACTGCGACAATTTGCAAACCAAGGATCTTTGATCGTACTTGAGATACACCGGCTCTGTTCCAAATCCTAGTGAGCTGTCTACCGCGACAGCATTGTATTAGGCGTCATAGGTGTGAATCTACAATGGTGTTTTAGTGCACCATTGTAGCACCACTTACAGTGAGAAGTTGCCAGGCCACCGGAATTTATTTGAATATATGTGGGATTATTACCAAAATATTTTGAGAATTCAGCTTCACTCTCGAAACATTTCAACTTTATTCTCGTAATATTTCGACTTTATTCTCGTAATATTTTGAGAATTTGATCTTTATTTTTGAAATATTTCGACTTTATTCTCAAAACACTTCAACTTTATTCTCGAAACATTTCAACTTTATTCTCGTAATATTTTGAGAATTCAAACTCTATTTTCAAAACACTTCGACTTTATTCTCGTAATATTGACTTTTTTCTCGAAACATTTCGACTTTATTCTCGACTTTATTCTCACTTTATTCTAAACACTTCACTTTTATTCCTGACACGACTTTATTCTCAAACGAATTTTATTCTCAAACACTTCGACTTTATTCTCAGACATTTCGACTTTATTCTCATAATATTTTGAGAATTCAAACTCTATTTTCAAAACACTTCGACTTTTCTCGTAATATTGACTTTACTCTCAAAACATTTCGACTTTATTCTTGTAATATTTTGAGAATTCTAACTTTATTTTCGAAACACTTCGACTTTATTCTTGAAACACTTCCACTTTATTCTCGTAATTTTGACTTTATTCTCAAAACATTTCGACTTTATTCTCGTAATATTTCAACTTCATTCTTGTAATATTTCGACTTTATCCTCAACACTTCAACTTCATTCTCGAAACACTTCGACTTTATTCTCATAATATTTAGACTTTATTCTTGAAACACTTTGACTTTATTCTCGTAATATTTCAACTTTATTCTCAAAACACTTCGACTTTATTCTCATAATATTTTGAGAATTCAAACTCTATTTTCAAAACACTTCGACTTTATTCTAGCAATATTGACTTTACTCTCGAAACATTTCGACTTTATTCTAGAAATATTTCGACTTTATTTTCAGAATATTTCAACTTTATTCGCATAATTTCAACTTTATTCTCTAACTTTATCTAAAATTTTCTTGAAATATTCTCGACTTTAATCTCGTAATCTCAGATTTTTTATTTTTTAACATGGCCCTAAAACGCAGTCGTAGTAAATCTGATGTGAAAGCAGTTCAAAACAGTAAACGGCATACTTTTGTCTTAAAGTGATAGTTCACCCTAAAATAAAAATTCTTATTCACCCTAAAATAAAAAAACTTTATATTAAGTGGCCTTAACTGCTATGTACTTACATCTAAAATAAGTACAATGTACCTAATGTGGTCATATTGTATTGCAATACACTTTTGTTGCTATTGAGGTGGGATATGGGTAAGGTTAGGGAGAGGTTTGGTGGTATGGGCAGCTTTAAAAGCTTTTTTGCTTTTTTGATAAACTATCCCTCTAATATGCATTCTTATATAGTAGCTGCCTATGCACTTGGCATACTTGGAACAGAGCCACTAGTGAAAAAGCAAACTGTAGGCCTTCTTTGCCACATATCTGAATGATCGGGTTAGTTATCATCACTTTCATACTCACCATACGCAGGCCACAGTTACCCTGACCATTGATGCTACAGCACTGCATGAGTTATCATTCAAGCTTTGGGATGTCAGCGGAGTATGGATTCATGGATGAATGGATGCAGGAAGAGACAGGATGGTGGCGGACAGTGAGAAACAGGAGGGAGAGGGGAGGAAATGAGGTGGGATGGGATGGAGGGATGCGGTAACACAGACTCAAACCCAGGAGATGGACAGCTACTGTGGCTGACCTTAGAAAGAGGGCAAAAACACACACAGAGGCATGCAAACACTGTTGGGATCCATGCAAACACCATATTAATCCAAAAACACATTGCATGCAACACGTGTACAGTCAACTGGACGTTGACTGTACTTTTCCCACTTATTACACAGCTACTTGTCAAAGAAATATATCACAAATGGATCCTCTGCAGTGAATGGGTGCCATCAGAATGAGAGTCCAAACAGTTGATTAAAAATATCACAATAATCCACACGACTACAGTTCGTCAATTAATGTCTTGTAAAGTTAAAAGTGTGTTTTTACAAAACAAATCCATCATCAAACGTGTCTATCCATAATATTACTTCCTCCAGTGAGAAAGCCATCTCATCTGAATCAGGTGAGAAATGTGCACAGATCAAACACCATCTAAGCAGTTGTAAACAAATATGTTGAATGATTTTTCTTTCTTCTTTTTTTTTTTACATCTTTTCATTTCACAAGACATTACTTGATGGACTGGAATTGTTTCTGAGTGTGACTCATTCTGACAGCACCTATTCACTGCAGAGGATCCATTGGTGAGGAAGTGATGTAATGTTACACTACCAGTAAAAAGTGTTGTAATTTTTAAGAATTCTCTTCTGCTCACCAAGCCTGCATTTATTTGATACAAAATACAGCAAAAGCAGTAATATTGTGTTTTTACTATTTATAATAACTGCTTTCTATTTGAATACATTTTAAAATGTATTTTATTTCTGTGATCATATCTAAACTTTCAGTATCATTACTCCAGGCTTCATTGTCACATGATCCTTCAGAAATCATTGTAATATGCTGATTTGCTGTTCAAGAATATTTTTTTATTATTATCATCATCCATATTTAAAACAGTTGAGTAAAATTTTTTCTGCATTCTTTGATGAATAGAAAGATCAAAAGATCAGCATTTATCTGAAATTAAAAGCTTTTGTAACATTATACACTCTACCATTTAAAAGCTTGGAGTCTGTTTTTTTTTTCCAGTTTATATATATATATATATATATATATATATATACACACACACACACACACAAATATATATATATATATATATATATACATACATACATACATATATATATATATATATACATATATATATACATATATATATATATAATATAGAAAATAATACTTTTATTTAGCAAGAATGCTTTAAATTGATCAAAAGTGATGATAAAGACATTCATAAATGTTGCAAAAGATATCTAATTCTTTCTATTCATCAAGAAAACCTGAAAAATTCTTCTCAGCTGTTGTCAACATAATAATAATAATAATAATATTATTAAATGTTTTTTGAGCAGCAAATCAGAATACTAGAATGATTTCTGAAGGATCAGGTGACTGGAGTAATGACGCTAAAATTCACCTTTGAAATCACAGGAATAAATTACATTTTAAATACATTCAAATAGAAAACAGTTATTTTAAATAGTAAATATTTCAAAATGTTACTGTTTTTGCTGTACTTTGAATCAACGAAATGCATGGTGAGCCGAAGAGACTTTAAAAAACTTACTGTTCAAAAACCGTTGACTGGTAGTGTAAATTTCTCCAAATCTGTTCCAATGTAGAAGCCCATGTACATCTTGAATGGTCTGAAGGTAAGTACAGTTTCAGCAAATTTTCATGTTTGGGTGAACTATTCTTTTAAAATGATTACTGAAGTCCTTCAGTTTTGAGTCACAAGATGGCGCTAATGAGCTTTTCTAACTTCTTGGTGAAATGAGAGACATTGTAGAGTAACATATGAGATATTGACATATAGCACCAGTGATTATTTCAGTGATTGTTTAGTGATTATTTGATTGACCAATCAGAACCAAGCATTTCATAGCGCTGTGTAATAAGCTTGCATATAGCACACTCTCATACACACACAATATGAGAAACGTCAAAAGGATGTGGTTAGGTGGCTTTTACCAGAGAAGATGAGCTTCTCCTTCATAATGTTGACGTCTCTGCTGGATCTCCTGACGGCTGCGCTCAGCATGATCTGCTCTGGGTTGTAGCTACGCATCCCGCTCATTCTCCACCTGTGATCACGTGCATATACATAAACACACACGTACACAAAATGACCTTAGCGACCACATTTGGAGTTCGCATTGATACTAATGACTCTATCCATTTTTTAACACGTTGAATTTCACAGTTTCATGATTTCTCATGTACACTACCTTTCAAAATTTTGGGGTCAGTGACTTAAAAAAAAACTTGATCAAAAGTGACAGTAAAATGTAAATTATTTTCGTTGAAAAAAAGTAAAAACTTTATAACTAAATAATCTGTAACTGTCCCCCATGTGTTTGTCACCCCCTAGTGGAAAAGTGCAGAATGACTTAGCAACCCATCTGTTTGTGAACCTTAAAGTCCACTTCCAGAATAGCAATTTACAAATAATGTACTCACCCCCTTGTCATTCAAGATGTTCATGTCTTTCTGTCTTCAGTCGTAAAGAAAGTATGGTTTTTGAGGAAAGCATTTCAGGATTTTTCTGCATATAATGGACTTTATTGGTGCCCCGTATTTGAACTTCCAAAATGCAGCTTAAATGCAGCTTCAAATGGCTCAAAACGATCCCAGCCGAGGAAGAAGGGCCCAAGCGTGACGGTTTTGCAAAAATAAAAATCTGTATACTTTTTAAGCACAAAAGCTAGTGTAGCACAGGCACTGGGATGCGTGTCCACGTGTCGTTCTTGATCTTTAATTGTGACTCGGGAAGAACGAGTCGTCTCGGGGAGTGATTCGTTCAGTCGCGCATGCGCAACATCCTATTAGGTTCTGTACTGGAATTAGTTCACCTATTTCAAGTCTTCGGGTTTTTTGAGTCGTTCGTTCATCTTATGGGGCTGTCACGTGATGCTGATTTTGCTCAAATGAACGAAACGACTCGAAAAAAGATTCGTTCATTTTGCTGAACGAGACTCAGGTCAGAGTCGGTAAATGATCCGAACTTCCCATCACTACTACGAATCACGTCTTCTAATCACCACAAGTTGATCGTCTGTGTACTCCGGCTCAAAAAGGTAGAGTATGACGAAAAAACTCCGTTATTTTCTCCTACAACTTCAGAATTGTCCGGCATCGTTGTACATTTTTGTTTGTAAACAGCGTTTGACTTACTTGCACTTTCTAAGTCTTTGCGCGTTCGCTTTGTAAACACTGGGTCTGTAGTTCCGCCTACGTTCCGCGTGACCTTCAGTGTTGCCAACCTAGCAATTTTGTTGCTAAATTTAGCAACTTTTCAGACTACCCTAGCAACTTTTTCCTCCAACAGCACCTAGCAATAAATTTAGCAATTTTTAAAATTTATTTGGCAACTTTTAGCAACTTTTGATAAGTGACTTAGACAATAAAAAGGCACATATTTCCCATTCAAATTACACAGAAAGAGGAAACTAAAGATGCCTAGCAGTACACACATCACGCGACTTCGCTGCTCTTTGCAATTGTTCAGTTTAATAATAATAATAATAATTGTTCATTTATGATACACTTTGTTAGTATTCTTGTACCTGCGATTGTTGATCAGTTAATACACTGTAAGAAAAATGGACTGGTAATTTTCCAGGACATTATCCATTGGAACCCTATAACCACTATGCATAATTTAAACAAACAAAAAAAAAAAATTATTTCATATTAACATCGTAGATTGTGCCCTATTTTACAGATTTTTCTTAGAGTGTAGCAAACTAACTAACTACTAATACACTGCTTGAAGCAGAATTATTGAGAACTTGTAGTATTATTAGTTTACTATTAGAAGAGAAAACTTAAATTGTAATCATCCGATCGTTTCGCTAGATAAGACCTTTCTTTCTCGGGTGGGATCGTTTAGAGCTATTTTGGAAGTTCAAAATCGGGGCACCAAAGTCCATTATATGGAGAAAAATCCTGAAATGTTTTCCTCAAAAAACAATTTCTTCACGACTGAAGAAAGAAAGACATGAACATCTTGGATGACAAGGGGGTGAGTAAATTATTTGTGAATTGTTGTTCTGAAGGTGGACTTCTCCTTTAATCTAAGTCAATTCACATAATATACTTTAAGTATTAATCATATGTTACGTGATAAGCAGTGATATTAAAGTGTATCATGTGGGCTGTGGTTTAGTAAGAAGAGTTAGTAATAGCATTGACAAAATACAGGTAGAACGAAAGATACAGGCAGACAGATTGAAACGGGGTTATACAGAGAAAGAAGGGCAAGAAAGGGAGATATACACTGGCAGCATGGGCCAACAGCACTGACCCAATTACCTGATCATGTGATAGCTGAGAGATGCCAGAATGCAGCAGAGAAGAGGAGCATGCACATCAGGCAGAGAGCAAGAAGAAGAGGAGGAGAGGTGGAAGAAAAGGGTACAAGAGTAAAAGAAAGG
The DNA here is from genome assembly GCA_012976165.1 of Labeo catla. Taxonomy (NCBI): domain Eukaryota; kingdom Metazoa; phylum Chordata; class Actinopteri; order Cypriniformes; family Cyprinidae; genus Labeo; species Labeo catla. The sequence goes on along the minus strand of VONZ01000261.1, from coordinate 856,709 downwards.
GAGAGAATCAAGAGGTCAGTTCAGAAAAGCAGATGCAAATGTCACTATGGCAAGCGCAGCAAACGTAGAGGATCCAGAGCCCCACATCACATTGAGTTTTCAGTTCACACATTTACCAGTGATGCTGATCTCCAACGTTAAACATCAGAATGCGAAACATCATCAATTCAAACACTTTTTCCTCTTATCCTGCTTCCTTTTCTCTCTCTGGAGGTAATCATGTTTTGTGATGCATTAATATTTGTTTGTAAAGGTCAAACAATGTGAATTCCCAATAGGAGGCTGTATGTGATTACATCTGATGAAACTAAAACACACTATCTGATTGCGTGAAAACAATCCAAGCAAAGTTATTACATTTTTGTTTACTAGAATTTGCAATCTAGATGTTTTAGGAGTGACTTTAAACAAACTTTAGCTTTCATTACTACAACGTTCAAAGTCATATTTGCCTTCAGACCAAAACTGTACTGCAAGTAAATTTAAGCAGTTCTGAAAAGAGATTTTCACAGAGAACATACAATTATTGAAATAATTAAACATTAAAATAAAACATTTATTTAATAGCAAAAAGTAAATATTTGCATATATGATACTCTAACTTTCTATAAACATTATAATTGTTTATTTGTTAATACTATATTGCTTAAAATGTATATGAGATTTGGAAGGACTTTGATAGTTTTATTAGCTAAAATGAAATCAAACTTTTAATAACTGGAAAATAAAATAAAATAATATTAGATAAAAAGCTTAAACCAAAATTACTATTTTTTTATTGCTCATAATGTATATGAGATTTTGAAGGACATTGAAAGTTGTATTGTTTAAAATTAAATCTAAAATTAAAAAATATATATACATTTTCATTAATTGAAATAAATAAAACAAGATAAAGTAATAAAATAAAATCAGGGAAAAAAGCATAAACCCAAATTATAAATGTCTTGGCAACTAACTTAAATAATGAAAAAGTTGAAGTTGAAGTACTAAAATCACATATAGCTTAAACTGAAATAAAAAATAAACCAAAAATTATATATATATATATATATATATAAAATAAAAATGACAAAAGCATAACAATTACTAAAAAATTTAACTAAACTTAATAAAAGGAAAACATAAAAATAAAATCGAATTCAAAATATTAAATACTAAAATAGAATATAAATAATCTAAAAATAACACTAATAAAATTAAAGGTTTTTATGTTCACACAAAACATAAAATTATTAAAACTATTTAAATATTAAAATAAAACATTTCTTTAGTAGCAAAACCTAAACATATGCATATAGGATACCCTAACTGTCTTTTTTTACATTTTCTAATAATTTATTGCTCATATTGTATATGAAATGAAATAAAATTAAATTAAATTAAACAAATCTGATAAAAAGACATTAACCAAAATTATAAATGTTTCTTGGCAACTAACTTAAATAATGAAAAAAGTTAAATAAGTTAAAGTACTAAAAACACTATGGCTGAAACAAAAATAAATAAACCTAAATTTTATATATATATATATATATATTTATATTTATATATATATATATATATATATATATATATAATTTAGGTTTAATTACAAAAAACACACAGCTTAATTACTAAAACTTAAACTAAACTCAACTAAACTAAAATAAAACTAAATAAAAAAAAACATTAAATAAAATTCAAAATATTATTAAATACTACAATAGAATATAAATAATCTAAAAATTAGATTTTAGGTAATAATCTACAGCATACTATGTCAAACAAGTGGACACTTACTTCTGGAATATAAATATTCCCAGAACTACAGCAAAGGAGATGAGATCAGTAGAGATCCATATCAAGCAGTACTCATCTGGACTCTAGAAAAAGACACAAACGCTCACACAACTCCCACCAGACACTCACACCACTAGATGGTGCAAGAGAACAGATTTTACAGCCATTGCTGGCTCATTTTTTTTACCACTAATTATATAAAACATGCTCGTTAATGTTATATTAAACAGCATAATATTATCAATATATTATATACAAATGTCATTAACATTAACATCTCAATCATGTATTTGCCCCTTAACATATATTTGTTATATTCTAGGAAAAAAATTAATAAAGGCAGTATTGCTTCTCATTTTGAATAAAGGCCAGAGCAGCAGATGCTGACCAATTACATATCTTGGAAAAGCGTGACGGCTTTGTGCCGTCGCCTAATAAATAATCTACCAACAGATGAGGGTTCGTACCATGAGCCAGAGCGGATAGTGCACCTTCCTCAGCACCTGCGGGGCCTCGGAGGAGACGGATGGCACCCCACTGCACCACAGCAGGGAATACAGCCACGGCTCGTTCACCGAATACAGAGTCAGGCTGATGTTGTTCTCATTATACAGCCTATTAAAATAAACACAGAGATATATGAATTGCTTTGACACACTTGACAGTGCTTTTTTGGCTAAACAATTAAAGGTTTTTGCATTTTCATTTCATTACACCAGTGCCACAAGACACTGCAGCTTTTGCTCCAAAACGGTCCTTTATTGTGTAATGTAGATGTTGTAAGCGAGACCAGGTGTCTGTAAATAGGCCAGCATCCTACCGGACGTCCTGCACAGAGGCCTGGTTGTAGCGCAGCAGAACCCTGCTGATGCCATTATGATGAAGTGTGTCGAGGGGCAGCTTCTTCACAGATGTCTGCTGTAAACCCGGAGCCACGTTCCTCACCATCTCCCTGTTACTGTCTACCGTCCACATCACCTACACATACACAAACACAAAAGAATTTGTGTATATTGTAGTATACTGTATATATGCATTATACATATATACTTACATATGCACACGCAAACACTACCAGTCAAAAGGTTTTGAACTGTAAATTTTTTCTCTTCTGCTCGCCAAGCTTGCATTTATTTGATCCAACAGTAAAAACAGTAAAATTTGGAAATATTTTTACTATTTCAAATAACTGTTCTCTATTTGAATATATTTTAAAATATAATTTAATTTATTCCTGTGATTTCAAAGCAGAATTTTTAGCATCATTACTCCAGTCACATGATCTTTCAGAAATCATTCTAATATTCTTATTTGCTGCTCAAAAGACTAATAATAAATGTATTATTATTATTATGTTGAAAACAGAAAAAAACAGAAAAGATGAATAGAAAGTTCATAGAAAGTCTTTATCATTACTTTTGATCAATTTAAAGCATACCTGCTAAAAAAAAAAATAATAATAATTTATTTAATTATTAAATCCCCAAAAAACTCCAAACAGTTATTTTAAATAGTAAAAATATTTCAAAATATTTTGCTGTATTTTGGATCAATTTAATGCAGGTTTGGTGAGCAGATGAGAATTCTTTAAAAAACATTTTTTTTAAAATCTTTTGATTGGGAAAAATATATGCACGCATACACACACACACACACACACACACAAGCCTGATGTATCATATTTGATACTCAAATTACACATGATTTTCCTAAAAAATTATGCATGGATAATTATTTAAAGACAAGTTGTTTTAGTCCACTAAGTGTTCATGTTGAGACACTACTAACACTATTAGTAGTTATTTTTAAAGCAAACTTAATCTTACGTTTAATAGAAACAGCACAGTACATCAGGTTTTTCAGCAGATCATACTGATCATTAGGAGGCCTTAAAAATTGTATATCAAATATAATACACAAGGATGTATAGGTTCACTCAAAAATGAAAATTCTGCCATCAATTACTCACCTTCCTGTTGTTCCAAACCCATAAGACCTTTGTTCATCTTTGGAACACAAATTAAGATATTTTTGATGAAATCCAAGAGATTTCTGGCCCTGCATAGACAGCAACGCAACTGACACGTTCAAGGATAGTAAGGACACTGTTAAAATAGCTACAAGAATAGTTTTTGTGCACAAAGAAAATGACTTTATTTACAATTTCTTCTCTTTTGTGTCAGTCTTCAATGTGTGTTCACAAAAGTACCACAACGCATTGCTATTTTCATTTATTTGCACACAAAAAATATTCTTGTAGCTTCATAAAATTAAGGTTGAACCACTGATGTCACATGGACTATTTTAACAATGTCCTTACTACCTTTCTGGGCCTTGAACATGAATGTGCTGTCTATGCAGGATCAGAAAGCTCTCAGATTGCATCAAATATATTTTAATTTGTCTTGAAGATGAACGAAGCTCTTACAGGTTTGGATCGACATGAGGGCGAGTAATTAATGAGAGAATTTCACTCATTTTTGGGTAAACTATCCCTTTAAAATTACAACTATAATGCGCTTAATAATAGTCACAGCTAGGGGGCGCTACCACATAACCACATAAAACAGGAACAGATTTGTATCCTGAATCATATCCCTAAACACATCTATTTCAACCCCTATCCAAGGACAATGAGACTAACCGTAACACATCAAATGTGAGCATCACTTCCTCAAGACTAACCTGATGTTGTGGTATTCCTGACCTCAGAACAGTGTCCAGGGTGAGGTTGACCCAGTCGTGGTAGTGGGGGTGACCGGGCGGCGGTCTGCGAAGTGTGAATACAGCCGAGCTCTTGGACTTAGCTGCTAGTTTTAGCATCTGCTCCAAGCTGCACACTGACTGGTTCCCCACTGACCAGCGCTCGGACGTCGACATGTACTGCACAGTCCAGAAGGGATCATCCTGTGTTCAGTAGAATTAGTTAGTCCAGTTATATGCTGATATATATGCTGACTTTTACAGTCCTAACTTTCAACTGTACTGTGTTAGATCCAAAAGGGGAATATTTCATTAGCATTGAAGTCCACTTATAACTGGAGCAAAGGGTTTCTTGCACCAAAAATATCTATAATTTAGTTTTACGCAACCTTTACATTTAATTAAACATGCTGTTTTTGTTACAGGCTTGGAACGACATGAGAGTGATTAATTAATGACAAAACTTTCATTTTGGTGTGAACTATCCCCTTAAATTTAAAACACTCTTTAGTGTTTATTGCTAACACCATTACGTACTATTCAGCTGTAGCCCATACCTTTAGAAACCACTGGCCAGCGTTCAGCGAGCTCAGATCAGTCCAGTTGAAGAGTGAAGCGTCATCGTACTGTCTGTCTGGGAACACACTCCTCACGTTTGTGGTTCTTCTCAAAGTCCGGTCTCTCATGAGGAACGGCACACCATCTAGACTACAGCCAAAGCCAGTGTTACACAGCAGTATATGTGATTAGACAGCACTTAGATTGCAACTGAGAAAATGCTTCCATTAGGGCTCAACCTGCCAGCACTGCTGGGTAATATTCAATGATAAGAGACAGAGAATGAAAGAGAGGAGCGGACTTACAACGTGATTGGCAGAAAAACATCTAAATGCACTTATTGAATAGTAGGACTGCTGTGCAATAGAAGTAGTGTTATTGCAACTCATTATTATTTATTTAGCAGATGCTTTTAACAACCCACAATCTGAATGGTAGTACTTTGTGAACCACCCAATCTAGGGATTGAACCTTTAGGTTACCAGCCAAGATATTTAACCTTTAAAGCCACAATAACCCATTTCATTTTAAACCAGATGTTCCCAACCATAATAACATGTGGCCTGAAATAACCAATCTCAAAGCAGTGATGGCCCACAATACTTCATTTTTAATTTCAATTATTTGTAAAGTCTTTCTTACAATGTATATTGATCCAAAGCAGCTTTAAAAAGCTTTTAACTGACTCCACTGTCTAAAAATGATAAATGTTTTTTGGCAACACAATGGTCAAGATGGATGATCAGGAGAAAACAGTTACCAAATTCAAACAATTTTATTGTTTAAACAATGCAATTTTATTTTCATCTAGGGACTTGTCTAAGGAAAAATTACAGTAAAAAAAGTTAATAGTTAAAAATACATATAGCAAGAAAATAAATATAAAAGAAAAACATTTACTAATTTTTGTTCAAGAAAAAATCTATATAATTTGTATATATTTTATTATAAGTATTGTTCAAAATGTAAATATTTAAAAATATATATAATCAAGACAATAAATCTAAAAGAAAAACAATTACTATTATTATTGCTAAATAGAAAAATATTATTTTTATATTATACGTATTGTTCAAAATGTAAATATTTAAAATATATATACCAAGAAAATAAATATAAAAAAGAAAAAAAATACTATATTATTATATATAATAATAATACTATATATTATATATCATTATAAGTATTGTTCAAAATGTAAATAATATATTAAATTATTTACATTTTGAACAATACTTATAATAATATCAAGACAATAAATAACTACAATTATTGTTAAAGAAAAAAATAAAATCTTTATAAGTATTGTTTAAAGCCTAAATATTTAAAAATATATATAGCAAGAAAATAAATATAAAAAACTACAATTATTGTTAAAGAAAAAACTGAATTTTATATATTTCAGTTATATATATATATATATATATATATATATAAAGAAAAAATATAAAAGAAAAACAATTACTATAGTTACTGTTAAATTAATATATATATATATATATATATATATATATATATATATATATATATATATATATATAGCAAGAAAATAAATATAAAATATATAAAAAACATAAATAAACATATAACTATCATCTTAAATAATTCATTCATTTATATTTATCTCTATATATATATATCTTTTATTTATATATACATCTTTTTT